>SJYT01084031.1:20149-113751 GCA_006410635.1 Cephalophus harveyi | reverse complement strand
AGAGTTGACTCATTGGAAAAGACTCTGATGCTGGGAGGGATTGGGGGCAGGAGGAGAAGGGGACGACAGAGGATGAGATGGCTGGATGGCATCACCAACTCGATGGGCATGAGTTTAAGTGAACTCCGAGAGTTGGTGATGGACAGGGAAGGCCTGGAGTGCAGCAATTCATGGGGTCACAAAGAGTCAGACATGACTGAGTGACTGAACTGAACTGCTACAGAGAACACGCTCATCACCATTAAATAAGACTAATTTTCCACAGCAGAAAAATCACAAAACAAAGGGCAAGTAATAGGTTATTTAATATAAAATTTCAAGGAAACTGGAAGTGGAGCCTGGGAGCCTTGACGTTAGCAATGAAGTCAAGCCTGGATCTGGAGGTGGGTGAGATCAAGTGGGGCTCACAGCTTGGATAACCCGTCAGCTCCACCGGGGCTGCCTTTTGGGCAGCCCCGGCCCAACTATTCAGGGTTATCATCAAGCTATGGTGGGCAACCAGGACCCACAGCCACCCCTTCACCCCATGAAGCCAACAATGGCCCGGTACCAGGCTCCCTGCCGACCCCTCCCCCACCTTCCCCAGGAGCACCTCCAGCCTCAACAGCACAGGCTGGCTGTGGCCAGACAGCCTACAGCCAGTTTGGCCAAGAAGATGCACAGAATTGGCCAAGCTCCACTGTCCAGATGCATAGGCGCCTACCATGGCAGCCAGCTGGCTTCAGCCCTCTGGCCCTCCCCCAACAAAGGCACAGGTGACTGCTCACCTGGCTGGAATGCAGATGGGCAGGGCTGTGGCCCTCCCACTGTGAGGCTAGGCTATGGCCCACCAACATCACTGCCCCTCAGCATCAGGAAGGCTCCCTAACCGTGGTCTGTATGGCTCCTAACCTCAGGGCCAGCCTGGGGCCCAGCCTCCCCAGCGATCTGCCCCACCACAGGCCTCCAGCTCCACACACCGAGCTGGGCAGAGTCTGGGGGGAGGGGACAGCCAGAGCCAGCCCAGTCACATGTACTCCTCCCCTCTTCAAGCTCTGCCCCCAGCATCCAAACGACTGGCCCCCAGGACCACAACCACCCATGCACTCTTCCCAGAAGCTAGGCTACCAGCTACAACAAAACGGTTCCTGTGGACCAGCCAGGGGCCTCGGACCAATTATGGAAGTCCCTACCCAGGAGCAGCCACCTTCGTAAGGCAGCCAGGGCTTCCCAACCACTGCCTGCTAAGTGCCTGGACCCTGATGCCATCCCAAGCCCTACTGAGGTTACTGAGGATGACAGGAACAATCGGGGTTCAGTGCCATCTGTTAGTGGAGTACGGGGCCAGGTGCCACCCTTAGTCACCACCAACCTCCTGGTGAATGACCAAGGGAATGCAACCCCTGATACGTCCGATGCACAACCTACACAACCCCGGGCCCATCTGACATGGGTAAGGCTCAGGTGCCCCGGCAGCTGTCATCAGGCCGCTGGCAAGGCTGCCCCCAGAGGAGGCTTCACTGTGTATCACTGACCATGGGAAACTGGGCCCTTTGTGCTGCTATCACTGCAAACCACGTGTGTGCCCCTTCATGCGGTTCCTTGAGGGAGGGAAAAGCTTCCAGTGCAGCTTTCGCAGCTGTGTCAATGATGTTCCCCACCCCATCCCAGTGTTCTCAACATCCGGCTCATACCAGCAAATGAGTGGGTGCTTATGATGGTCTTGAGCTATCCCTGGGCTCTTACAAATTCTTGGCCTCTGTGGATGACTGCAAGAACAGCAAGTGCCCCAGGGCTCTTGCCTTCATCTCTTCATGACTGCCGTCTCCTGTAACGGCGCCAGGAGTGGTCTTGTTAGGCTCCTCTGTGAGCAGCTCAAGGTACTGTTACACTTTCTGCCTAGGGAGGGTGGGCAGAAGTCAGTGATCCCCGTTGGCTTTGTCACCTGTACTAAGGCGCTCCACCTGTACCATGCAGAGAGCTCACTGGCCCAACTCCCGATGACAGTTGTATCTGATGTGGGTAACATGCTGGATGGCTTCCTGGTCAATGTCAGTGAGTCTCGGGCAGTTATCACCAGCTTATTGGATCAGATTCCAGAAAAATCTGCAGACATGAGGGAGACAGAGACAGTATTTGCTCCAGTTATCCAGGCCAGGATGGAGGCTCTGAAGGCTGCTGAGTGTCCAGGGAAGCTGTTTCTGTTCCACACCTGCCTGCTTACTGCAGAGGCTCCAGGGAGACTAAATAACTGAGATGACAGGAAGCTGATCAGCGTAGACAAGAGGACTCTGTTTCAGGCTCAGGCGGGTGCCTATCAGGTCCTGGCCAAAGAATGTGTGGCCCAAGGCTATGGTGTAGACCTCGCCCTCTTCCGGAGCCTGTGTGTGGGTATGGCGATGCTCTCTGCAGTGCCCCAGCTCATCAGTGGCTCTCTGTAACACACCTGCCTTCAGGTGGAGCATGACCAGCCATGGTTCCTTAGCGACCAGAGTCAGGATCTACAGAAGGTCGCTGGCTTTGATGCCGTGCTGCGGGTCCAGACAAGCACTAATGTCCGCGCCACCGATCTCTCTGGGGCTTTCTACACGAGTGACGCAACAGATGTGGGGCTGGATGGGGACAAGATGGTGACTGGGGGTTAAGCGTAACGTTTGGCTCAACGAGGGGAGCGGAGCCCTGCAGTGTGCTCTGCTCTACCCCGGCTGTGCAGGGCAGCCACGGCTCTGCATCCACAGCCTGGGGCGGGGCGGCGGGATTCCAAACAGCGCTGGGAAGGTTATTCCTGACGCGCTCATCACTCGGTGTGCCCAGATGTTGGCCTGTTGCGGAAAGAACTGTGCGAGCTCCTCCTCTGTAGGACAACTGATCCTTTCCGAGGGCATGAGGCTGTTCCCAGTATACCTGAACTCTGTGTTGAAGAGTGATGTCCTGGAGCTGAGGTCACTACTGATGACCATGCCTAAGTCCGACAGCTGCTTACCTCCACAGACGTGGCTGAGACCAATGTCTTCTATCCTCAGCTCCTACCGTTGACAAAGTCTCCTGTTGAGAAAACCACTAAACCAGTAGTTGGAGCATTTTCTAGAGTGTCTAAGCAACGGGGGTTTGTATTTGCTGGAGAATGAGCTCAACTTCTTCCCTGGTGGGAGCGACTGTCCAGCAGGGTGTTGTCCAGAGCTTCTTCCACATCACCTCCTTCAGTCAGACCACCAGTGGTCGGATGTTCTGCCAGTTTTGGATAATCTGCTGTCCAAGAAGGTGCGAGGCCTCACTGACGGTCCGAGGGCACAGAGATGAAGCTTACCGCGGTGAAATGAGAGGACAAGCCGGAGATGCAGCGCAACACCTCCCAGTGAAAGACAAGAGCCTGAACGGGGGAGGATCCCATGGGGACCTTCTCTGTCAACAAGCACAAGGAGGTTCGGACAGCGACTGGGCTAGAGCACGTGGGTAAACAGCACAGGGTCCAGGCCAGTCTCCAGAGAGTACCCAGGACAGCAGAGAAACTGGGACAGCTCCACAGCTGGCAAGTCACATAAGCTGACTTTAAAGGAACGTAAGGGACACCTTCTCTCTGGGCTCAAGTACCCGACCACTCTGTCATGCCCTGCTGTTGGAAGGGGCCCTTATCCCCTTACATTACCCTCCTGTTCCTGCTAATCCTGTTGTGAGGAATGCAGTTTTTCAGCCCACTGTATGTGATTTGGTGTTGGGGGCTTTGGAGCCACCCAGACCCTCGCAATATTACATGTCCCTTTGGACCAGCCTCTAAGAAGCAAAGGGCAGGTGAGGAGAGTAGGGATCCCAGGGAGAAGGGCTGCTAATTCACCGGTGTTTTATCAACAACTTGCTATACTCAGGATACACACACACACGTGCACAAGAGCAGGGTATAAACCACAGACAGTGGAGAAAAAAGTGGTCAGTCTTCTAGTGTCTAGAAGTCAACAGCCAACTCACTCACTGAGAGGGCTGATTAGCTTTCTCGCTCTGCTTCCACGGCCCGTTCTTTCTCCTACAGTGACTGGTGACGCCTTGGTGGAGAGAGGCACATTATCAGACACGAATGGGCCTGGGAACAGCGCTGCAAAGTGTCCTGAGACCCGGGAGAGCTATCGGCCTCCTTTCCAGCTGCAGAGGCCCCAGCACTGGACGCTTCTGCAGGGAGCCTAGTCACCAACTTGCAATTCCTCATGGAGCCAGCCCCCATCTCACTCTGAGCTCCCGCTGGAAACACCGCTCTCCAAGCTGGAGGCTGACGGGGAGAAAAGCAGAGGTAGCCAGTCCTTCCCGCCAGGACAGTCTCTCCCCAGAGAGACTGTCCGGTACTGACAGAGTGCCTGACGGCTACCTTCCAGCCAGACCTGACTGTGGCAGGACAAGGGCTGGGCTTGACAGTGACCAGGTGTGCCTGCTCCCAGCCTGGGATACTCCTGCTCTGGACTGCCCATTTCTCTTCATTCGTTTATTTTTCAATGCATCTTCAACTTGTAAAGAAATAAAATTAAGTAGGGAATTCCTTGGTGGTCCAAGGGCTGCAGAGCAGTTAAAAAAATAAAATTTAAAAAAAAAAAAAAATTTTTTTTTTAAGAAAACTGATCATTTAAAGGAAAAAAAAAAAGACACTCCAGTTAGAGCCTTTCCTCCTACCATACTGTGGAAGAAACAGCTAAGTGGCCCCCTGTATACATTCTCTTTAAATTCCCTTTAGCGATAGACGCTCTTCAGTTTTCTCTGGGTACAAGGCTACCCAGCTACATACCACATTCCCCAATCTCTCTTGCAGCAGAAGACAGCTGTGTGAGGAATTCAGGCCAACAGGAAGTGAACAGAAATGATGGCTATACCAGGGCTGGAGTACATCCTTTAAAACAGCAAGTGCTGCTTTCCCTCCACTTTTCCACCTCTCTGCCTGTGGCCTAGAATGTGGTGTGGTCGAAGATGTTAACTGAAGACAGCATCCTCCAAGACTGCAAGACAACAAAGAAGATCAGATCTCACACCCTAACCTACTCAGGACTACCTATCTCCTGATTTTACAAAGAGATTGTCTCTACCTTATTTATTTAAACGTCACACTTATAGCAACAAAAACAAAACAAAAAAATTGAAAACAACACTGAGACTTTTGCTTCCAAGTTAGAGTTAATAGGTAGAGCCAAGCCATCATTTTCACAGAAAACCTAGATAAAACTATACAGATTACTCAAAACAAGAAGTAGTTTGAAAGATAATGAGAAACTGTTTTCCATGCAAAGAGGACAAGGTGAACTAAGATTCCAGAGGGGGAAAAGCCTTTCCTTAGTGAGCTAAAACTACTGGTCACTTTCTCTCCTCACGGTATTCATAGGATCTGATCATGAACGGATCATAACTAGACTTGCCATGGGCAGAAGAGCTCTACCAAGGAAGAGGAAAACCAGCAGAGCTTATGAGAGCTATACAGGTTGCTGTGAAGAGTCCTGGATACGTGACCAGTTTTCTGCACAGGACATTTATCAAGTGCTGGAGAAGCTAGGGAGACGGACTAGAAAGGTGATGTGAAGTCAACCACAATCTTTCCACGCTTAGGAGGTAAGGTCATACTAGAGGGAGGAGCCTGCAACAAACACACAATGGATCCCATCCTTGAGACACTGTACCCACTAGAGTGAACTGAATCTACCTAAAAACTCTGCCCAGCCCACCAAACTCAAGACCTGGTTAGGCGGAGGTGCTCAGGCCCTTCCCATATCTCTGAGAGAGCAAACGGCAAAAGGCAAAAAAAAACTGACTTTAGTCTCTGCCGGTCTTTTCTTCATAACATCCAGCAACCAATCAAAAACCCCCGCTTTCCCAGGAGGCTGGGAGAGAACAGGAGTATGACTAAAAGAGAGAAGGCACAGATGAGAGAAGCTTTATGTTTCAGTACTGCTGGTCTTGGGATATGTGTTTCCCTGGTGGCCCAGTGGTAACGATTGTGCCTGCTAAAGTAGGAAATGTGGGTTGGGAAGGTCTCCTGAAAAAGGAAACAGCAACCCACTCCAGGACTCTCGCCTGGGAAATCCCATGGACAGAAGTGTCTGGAGGGCTGGAGTCCATGGGGTTGCAAAAGACACAACTTAGCGACTAAACAACCACAGCAACAGTCTTGGGGCATCTCTCACACCTCAACCTCCCCCTCTAGTTTCACATCTCCAGAAGTAGAGAATCCTCCTGTTTAATTGTTTTTAACATTTCTAAAACTGCAAAAATAATTTTTGGACATCAGACTCTTCTAGGAACCCAGAGCCCCCTTCCTACCAATGAGCTCAAAATCATCATGATCATCTCATTCTTTTCACTCATTCAGCAAATATTTCATTTCTATTTATATGTAAAAGTCTTGGGGCATCTCTCACACCTCAACCTCCCCCTCTAGTTTCACGTCTCCAGAAGTAGAGAATCCTCCTGTTCAATTGTTTTTAACATTTCTAAAACTGCAAAAATAATTTTTGGACATCAGACTCTTCTAGGAACCCAGAGCCCCCTTCCCACCAATGAGCTCAAAATCATCATGATCATCTCATTCTTTTCACTCATTCAGCAAATATTTCATTTCTATTTATATGTAAAGATCTATACTCTGTATTCGGAGAAGGCAATGGCACCCCACTCCAATACTCTTGCCTGGAAAATCCTATGGATGGAGGAGCCTGGTGGGCTACAGTCCATGAGGTCACTGAGGGTTGGACATGACTGAGTGACTTCACTTTCACTTTTCACTTTCATGCATTGGAGAAGGAAATGGCAACCCACTACAGTGTTCTTGCCTGGAGAATCCCAGGGACGGGGAAGCCTGGTGGGCTGTTGTCTATGGGGTCGCACAGAGTCAGACACGACTGAAGTGACTTAGCAACAGCAATAGCAAGACCCTGTATGTGACAATGCAAATAAAAGGTAGTCTTTTTTCAAGTCCTCAAGAATTATGCAATTTTTAGAGAAAAAGAAGACAAAGATCATCATGATTTTTGAGATAAAAGAGAATAGAGAAACTTTTTTAAAGGACACTATCTAAAGGGGTTTACATATGAATATGCAGAATGAAAACTGCACACAAAGTGAGGAGCATTTTCAGCACAAGTATTTCTCAAGTTGTCTCACTTTTCCTCTTCACATGACTAACGACAAAACCAAGGAAGATTTAAGCAATCTGTCCAGTCACAGGAAAGCTGGATTGAAAGTCAAGATGAGAATGCAAGTTTCTACATTTTCCACTTACTGCTATTTCTTAGTCATATTCCCTGGTAGCTCAGATGGTAAAGAATCTGCCTGCAATGCAGGAGACCCAGGTCCAAATCCTGGGTTGGAAAGATCCCCCTTGAGAAGGAAATGGCCACCCACTCACTCCAGTATTCTTGCCTGGAGAATTCCATGGGCAGAGGAGCCTGGTGAGCCAAAGTCCATGGGATCCCAAAGAGTTGGCCATGACTGAGAAACTAACACTTTCTTTTACTTTCAGTCATATTCCTGACATATTCTATGAATCAAATTTGCTTTTAATTATTTCATAGATAATATAACTTAATCTGATTGTTTAAAAATTATCAGTGGCTTAAAATGAGACTTTCACTTTAAACTCAACCTTTGTGCTCATTTTTTGCTATTCATATAACTAGCTATTTTTGCTATTCATATTATCAGCTATACATGAACTGAGACAGAGGCTGAGTTTCATTTCCCCTACTAAGAAAATGTCTGTTTCTAGGAAACCAGAACTAACACTAATTAACTTAGCTATCCTGAAAATAACCTGCTTCCTTTTCCTACATACAAACCACGCCTGTACAGGAGGCGATAAAGACATCACCCTTTATTGTGTACAGCAGAGGTCTCTAACAGGTATTTCTATCACAATCATGTGTCCGCTTTAACACTGGTTTGTCTTTTTTTTCGGCCATGCTGCACGGTGGGATTGAACCCAGGCCATGCCAGTGAAGATGCCAAGTCCTAAGCACTGGACCGCCAGGGAACTTCCTTCGGTTGTCTTTTTGAGTTAGAAGAGTGCTTTATACATCCTAGATAACAGGCCTCTTATCTGCTATATGATTTGATTTTCAAATACTTTCTCCCATTCTATGGATTCTCATTTCACTTTCTTCATGGCCTCCTTTGAAATACAGTTCTTAATGTTGATCCAGGACAATTTATCTTTTTTTTCCCTTTGGTTGCTGATACTTCTGGAGTCATGGACAAAAAAATAAACCATGGCCTGATCAAAGTCTACAAAGGTTTATCCCTTTGTAGGTTTTTTCCTAAGAATTTTGTAGTTGTAACTCTTACATTTAGGTCTTTGATCTTTTGCATGTGCCAGTTGCCTCCACACCACTTTTTAAAAAGGTCATTCTCTCTCCCCTTGAATTATCTACTCTTGTAGAAAAATCAGTTGACCACAAATGTTACGGTTTTAGTTCTGCCCCAATCTGAGATCCCTGCATTGGCAGTGCAGTCTTAGCCACTGGAGTATCAGGGAAGTCCCTATAGTAAGTTTTAAAATTGGAAAGGGTGAGTCCTCCAACTTTGTTCTTCTTTTTCAAGACTTTGTCTATTCTGGGTCCTTTATGTTTTCATATGAATTTTAGGACCAGATTTAAGTATTACCAAAAAGTCCAGCTAATACTTTGATTGGAGTTGCACTGAATTTGTCAGAGAAGGCAATGGTACCCCACTTCAGCACTCTTGCCTGGAAAATCCCTGGTGGGCTGCAGTCCATGGGGTCGCTAAGAGTCAGCCACGACTGAGCGACTTCACTTTCACTTTTCACTTTCATGCACTGGAAAAGGAAATGGCAACCCACTCCAGTGTTCTTGCCTGGAGAATCCCAGGGACAGGGGAGCCTGGTGGGCTGCCGTCTATGGGGTCGCACAGAGTTGGACACGACTGAAGCGACTTAGCAGCAGCAGCAGCACTGAATTTGTAGACCAATCTTAAGTCTTTCAATTCCTTAACATTTGGATGTCTTTGCACTTATTTAGATCTTTGATTTCTTTCAGAATTCTTTTGTAGTTTTCAGTATCCAAGTCCTACAATTTTTCTGTTGCATTTTTCCTAAACATTTAATTCTGTTTGATGCTGTGTGCGCAAAAGCTGTGCTTTACTGGCTTTATGGAAACGAGTGCGAACCGGCTGCCCTTCCAGTTCGTGCCCACTGTAAAGGCAGAGGGGAGGAGGGCACAGGCCCAGAACACGTTAGAGGTGGAAGAGAGCTCAGAAGAAAATGCAGACCTGCACTGGCACACAGGTCTCCTGCAACATCCGCCTGTAGTACCCTGGTGCTTATCTAAGAGGCAGGAAAGTGCTGCAGAGATGTGGGTGATGAAAGACAATGATGCCTCCTGTGCAGAGCATCCCTGCCCAGAGCACACCAGGCGCGGCGGACGGAAACCAGGCAGCCGTGCGCACTTGGAGGCCTGCATTTCTGAATTACCAGTGGGAATATGGTAACACCAAAATGTAGATTTATTTTACGGCTGGCTTTGGAAGCACTTCTTAGTCCATTCCATATGAGGTAACTTCACAAAAAATCAGGAACTTATCCTGATGGCAAGGAAAAAAATGTGGATTCCCTTCTTTTCTAAATGTGCCTGCCAAAAGAGGACACTTCTGGAAATATATGTTCAGAATGAGGCACAGCTTGTGTGATGGGAGTAAAGCTCCAAATTATTTTTCTAGTATGTGTGGTAGGCAGTAGTGAGAGGCTAGCTCATTTCAGGAAAAATCCAAAGAAAGATCAGTCTCTATAACCAACTCTCAAGAGATGAAATCCATTGTCATTCCTAATACCCAAAGTCCTCAAAAACTAATTTAAGCTGTGAATTGTCAAATCCAGTGACATGACAGATGAAGACAAACCTGAATACAATCTGGTCTTGTTAACTTACCACCTGGGCCAGTTATTTAAATGGTCTGCAACTCAGTCTTATTTGTAAAATGGAGATAATATTCACTTACCCAAGCTCTTGTGAAGATTAGATAGGTAAAAAAGCTGGGAGAGGCTCTGACCACAGTAAATGGTACCTATTACCATCCCTTTAATTTTTTTTTAATTTGCTTTTGGCTGTGCTGGGTCTCTGCTGCTGCACGGCCTCTTCTCTGGGTGAGGCAAGCAGGGCTCCTGGTCACTGTGGTGCGGGGACTTCTCACCGCAGGGCCTTCTCTTGTTGCAGAGCACAGGCTCTAGGGTCCGCAGGCTTCAGCAGCTGTGGCTCCCGGGCTCCAGAGCACAGGCTCAGCAGCAGTTGTGGCGCAGGGAAGCTGAGCTGCTTCTCAACATGTGGGATCTTCCCGGACCAGGGATCAAACCTGTGTCTCCTGCATCGGCAGGGGGACTCTGCAACGCTGAGCCACCAGGGAAGCCCCCTTATGGCTAGTATTATCCCTTCACCTCCTTCCTGAAACACCCTCCATTTCCCTAGGCTTTCTCGCACCACTTCCCAACACTTCTCTTCTTTCCCAGTCAACCTTCTTCAACAGTGGTGTGTGTGCGCACGTGTATCTTCTCCCAAGAACAGCAGGATTCCCCAATATTACATCCTTGGTGCCTCCTCTGCTTGATTAATGCCCTTTTTATCTACTTTACAAGTTCCATGGCTTCAGCTACCACCCCTTCATTCCTTCAACTAAGATCTCCTTAGTTCCTATCACCAGGCACAATTCAAATAGTAAAATTCAGATGTTTGCTGAAGGGGCTTACTTATTAAGCTGAAAGAGGCTTATTATTTAGAATAATTCAAAACCACCACACTGGACTGGTCAGTACTTTATCTGTAGTTTCTAGAGCTTTCCAAATCATAAAAATTGTTGAATATTTTCCCCAACCTCAACATGTAGAGGAACACCGGATCACATGCATAGTCTCAGTATAACTGCATACTTTTTACTCTACTTAGAAATATCAGAAAACAGCAGACTAATTTACAACAGATCACATTCGAAAATGAGCCCCTCACACAGGGTCCCAGCCCTTTAGGGTCTTATAGTACACATGTATTATTTCTACAGTCAGAAGGAAAAACTATTTTAAAACAAAAGGAAAAATCACCACTTTAATCTTCATAATGGGTCTTGAAGGTAGTCTTAGACAACAAACGTTATAAATTTTCTGAGCTTGAATCAGGCAAGAGCAAAGGGTTTACTTGCTTAATTCACATTAAGTCACAAATTATAAATTATATTATAGAAGTCTTCTTAGAAGCAATTCAGAAGGCAACTGGCTTTTGAGGCCACAAACCATGTATTTAATCAAGTAAGGCACACCCACTCAGAATGCAAACACAGCCTCTACCCATCCTTCTCAATTGCCTATTCTGCCAATAAACACTGCTTCTTTCTTTCAAAAATGGAATCTAATTGAATCTCAACCAATTAACTACTTGTCAGAACACTATGAAGTTTCTAGGCCACCTAGGCCAACCTTAAAAAATGGGCAAGCCTGCCTGCCCTGAATACCCAAGTTCTAAGATACTATATTAAGAATACAGTGGGGTGGGAGGTGGGGGGAGGGGGAGAAGAATACAGTGATTTATATGTTAAATACTGGTCTCATTTCCCAAGAATTTTTATTAACGAGAATTCCTGAGTTCCTCAAACAACCCTGGAATCTTTCAGATCCAACTAGTAAGACTTGAAATGTTCTTCCTCTTGGAACAAAAAGCACTTGAAACATCTAATCCCATGAGTTGTAAACAGTTACAACATTATTTCTGCAAAGCTTTGAGGTCTTCTGATGTCTCATCAGGCCTTGGGAAACCTAAGGGGGTATATTCACTATTTTAGCTACTCTTCCAGTTCCTGTGTCATAACCCAACTTCTTTCCCCAGGTACTGTTTCCTCTCAGTGGAAACAAAAGCTAGTAGCTACTTGGTAAACCACCTTTCATTAGTTATTCATTTGCCTTCTTCAAAGTAGCAAAATCAGTACCTTGTTCTTTCTACTTTATCTTATTACTGAAATTAAAACATAGTTTGTGTGCCAATTCCTTAAGATAAAATCTTATTTACTGGGGTAGCTAGAAGGCTGTCATTCTTCTAATATCTCATAAAACTATTCCTAATGGACTGGTGATGGACAGGGAGGCCTGGCATGCTGCGGTTCATGGGGTCGCAAAGAGTCGGACACGACTCAGCGACTGAACTGATAAGGAATGGGAAAAAAACTTACGTTCAAACTCTCTCAAAGGTACATCATTTTTTTCTTCTATATTGTTAACTAATTTAGGAAAGTTAAATGTGTAAACAAATCTCAAAAGTTCTTCAAAGAAATGGAAGACAGAAAAAATGTAATGTTAACAAGGAGCTTTAAAAGTAGAAACCAACAGTACTATATTTCAGGTGCAACCAAAATATGGCATTTATTTAACCAAATGTTAAATCCACAATAAACTCTTGGTAATTAAGATCACTGAATACTCCAAATTGCTGCTAAGAAAATTTCCTGCAAAACCTCTAGAGGTCTTTAAAAATAGGATAGAATCACCTATCAAGATTAGTTTTAATAATATAGTTTTAACAAAGTCCTACAAATAGATAAAGAGACTGAATTACATAAACCCCTAAGGTTCCTTCCAGCTCTTAATTCTGCCAAAGCTTCCAATTCTAACTCTTTCAAAGCTTCCCTAATGCTAACTGCCACCTTTTACCTCAAAAAATCTTGACTCTCTTCTCTCACTCCCTCTGAATGGCAGAGAAGAAAAATTACCGCTTCTCTTCCTTGTGAAAACTCTATCTACCATCATCATTAAAAAACAGTAACGTCTACACCTTTAAGGATGGCTGCTGCTGCTGCTAAATCACTTCAGTTGTGTCCGACTCTGTGTGACCCCACAGATGGCAGCCCACCAGGCTCCCCCGTCCCTGAGATTCTCCAGGCAAGAACACTGGAGTGGGTTGCCATTTCCTTCTCCAAATTTTAAAAAATCTGAAGAATATCGCTAATTTACAATGCTGTTAGTTTCAAGTGTAGGAGTCCTACAATTAAACTCGCTTCTGCACTGCCAGGAGACAGCATCAGATCCCACAGGGAAGAGTTTGGTCCCACAAGCCCGCCCTGCTCCACCCCCAACTTCACATGCCAGGATCAAGTCCAGGCTATCATCTGTGCTTCTGACTAATCAGAGGCTCCGGGGACCCCTTCCTGGTGTTTGGTTAATTTACTAGAGCAGCTCACAGATCCCAGGAAGACTGTTTCTTTACTGTTTACCAGTGTATTATAAAAGGAGATGATAACAAGGGATACAGATGGAAGGGGGACGCTGGCAAGGAATGTGGGGAGGGGCACAAAGCTTCCAGGTGTGCCGCTGTCCCAGCCCCTCCACGTGGTCAGCAACCCAGCAGCTCTCTGAACGCAGTCCTCTCTGGACTTTTATGAAGGCATCATCACACAGGCGTGATTGATCATTAACTCCATTTCCAGCCTCTCTCCCCTATCTGGAGAACTGGGGATGGGGCTGAGAATTCCAAGCTTCTTTTCTTGTTTTATTATTTTTGGCTGCATTGGGTCTAAGTCATGGCAGTGGCGTTCGGACCCCGTCGCAGCACAGGGAATCAGACACTCCATTGCATGTAGCATCTTAGTTCCCCGACTAGGGACGGAACCCGTGTCCCATGCATTACAAGGCAGACGTTTAACCACTGGACCACCAGGGAAGTCCCAAATCCCAAGCTTCTAATCATGACTTGGTTTTCTTGGTGAGCAGGGCTCCCATTCAGGAACCGAATGAGAGTCAGCTCATTAGAACAAAAGATGTTTCTATTACCCAGGAAATGTGAAACTGAGTCAGAAATGGAGGTCAAAGACCAAATATGAGAACAAAAGATGCTCCCAGGACTTTTATCACTTAGCAAATTACACAGGAGGGGGTGTGGATATATACATATTTTTCTCCTATAAATTTCACAGCTACTGTAAAAGAAAAAAAAAAAATAACAAGTGTTGGTGAGCATGTAGAGAAACTGGAATCCTTGTGTGCTGTTGATGGAAAGGTAAAGTGGTACAGCCATAGTGTCAAACAGCATGTTTCCTCAAAAAAATTAAACATACCATATGATCCAACAATTTCACATCTACGTATATACCTGAAAGAACTGAAAGCACGGTTTAAGAGTTACTGGCTGACAGTGGCATTATTCACAACTGAAACATGGTAGCAACCCAAGTGTACACTGACAGATGTACGGCTATGCAAAATGTGGTATATATACACACAATGGAATACTATTTGGGCTTTAAAAAGGAACGAAATTCTGATACATGCTACAACATACGTGAATCATGAGGATGCTATGCTAAAAAAAAAAAAAAAGTCAGTCACCAAAAGACAAAAAAGTGGAATGTGGAATGGCGGTTACCAGGGACTGGAAGGAGGAGAGAATGTGAAGATACTGTTTAATGGCTACAGAGTTTCAGAGTTACATGATGAAAAGAGTTATGGAGATGGATGGTGTGGATGGTTGCATGACACCGTGAATCTATTTAAGTCCATTGAAGTGGACACTTACAAATGGTTAAGATGGTAAATTTTATGATATGTGTATTTTACCACAGTAAAAAAAAAAATGGAAAACAGAACACAAAACCAAACAATAATATCTGATTGTTTCATAATGCCCTTTCTACCACAGCATCTTTTGATATTTACTCAAACTCTAAACCCAAATCCAACAAAGAAGCCAGCATACACATTCACCCCTTCAAACACAGAAACATAGACTCCTGAGAGCGTAGAGGGATCTTAGAAGTTTCTAACTTCTCTTCTGTTCATTAAAAGACAAAGAGGGGACGTCCCTGATGGTCCAGTGGTTTAGATTCCATGCTTCCAATGTAGGGGGCTCAGGTCGATTCCTGTCAGGGAACTAAGATTCCATATGACTCAGGGCATGGCCAAAAAACAAAAAAGGGGAATATGTGAGCAAATGAACTTATATCTCAGATTTAAAAGCCACATTACATTCTCTTTTTAGTAAAAGCAAGACAAAAGTCTGTGCACTTAACACCTTAGGTGTATTTTTATGGCATAATTTGCCATATTTCCCCCAGAAACTGGGGGAAAATACACAGAGCACTAGAGTGCTCTGGGGCACCACAGCACATCCTTCAGTTAAAACAAACACAACTCTAAAAAATATTTTAAAGATATTCTTGCTCTCATGAAATTTCTTTTGCTTAAGAAAAAAGAAAGTGGGAAAAACAACACCCCGCAGTCAAGTCCTCCTATTAGTATAAAAGTTAATACCTAAGGTCTCTGTCTTAAAAAAAAAACAACTCATGAGAAATTGTTTTCTAGAAGGGTAGTGCAGCCCCTAATATTCTTTGGGCACGCCACCAAACCATTCTTCCAAATGCCACCTGTGTGTCTTGAGTGAAATTTTTCACTAAGATATATTAGAAAAAGTCAAGTTTTCCAATTACATAGATTTTTAAATTTCATTTCAGCAGCTTAATATTTCTTCAGTGTATCAGTCAGCAATCTCTGAAGAAATGTCATGCCTACCAGTGCTAAACAATTCAGGATTATGGGACTGAGAAATCTTATTTACTATGAATACTAACTCCGAACACAAGCATGTTAAGTGAAAAGAGCACTTAAACACAAAGCACCTCTAACGTGTGAACACCTTTCTCTTGATTTCCTCCCCACTCTTAAATATCATAATGCACTTGTTGGCCTGCAATGTATCTTCCGATTTCCACCATTAGGTTTCCCTGTTACAGTCTCTACCACAATTTTAACTTATTAGCCATTGCTAGGAAAACAACTTTTTCAATGGGCTTATAATGAGCTGATTCTTATCACTTCCTGTCTCACACAATTATTTCTTCAAAAATGGAAACAAAAATTTTTGAGTCTGTGTATTATGTTGTCTTATGCCTTAAAACTTCAGGGGAGGCCAAGACTCTTTTAAGTATTTCCCCTCTAACTGTTACAGACTTAACATCTCAACAAGACCCAGATAAACAACTATTTTCTGTTTCCCACCAGATAGTCTCAGACCTATCTATTATTGTATTTACTGATGGGGGAGAAGGCTGGCACATAGGTATGGTAATACCAAATTACAACAGTCACATTTCCTGCTATGGGGAACAGACTAGTTCTGGGGGGGGGGGGGGAGGATTTCCTTAATTTCTTAATGAGATTTATCAGTATTAAAGTCAACTGCAAATATCACAACACTCTTCTGCCAACACTGACCCTTCATCTTTTTAACCCAGCTTCAAAAACACATTTCAGAATACATGTCAGTCCACAGAACTGGAAAGTTGACAGTCATTACTGCTCTGAATTCAGAACTTTTCAAAATATTTCAGAAATGCCAGGGCTTGGTTGGTGACTCAGCCTTGGTGAATTAGTAGACAGACTCACTGCAAGTTGTGTGTTTGGGCTCAGTCTCCTCTGAGTCTTTGTGACCCCATGGACTGTTAGCCCTCCCGGCTCCTCTATCCAAGAGACTATCTTGGCAAGAATACTGGTGTTTGGTGCCATTTCCTTCTCCAGGGGATCTTCCCAACCCAGGGATGGAGCCCGTGTCTCCTGCATTGGCAGGCGGATTCTTTACTGCTGATCTACCTGGACTTCCCTCATCAAAAGTCACCACCAGGCTAAAAAATTCCCTTGCGTGATAGCGCTCTTGCAAGGGGTCAAAAGGACCACCTGATTCAACCTGGAGCCCGGGATGGTGGGGGGGGACGGTGGGGGAGGATTCTCATCGAGGACCAAGACCATAGTGCTTTTAAGCCTCTGGACTGGGTTCACTGCCAGGTTTGTGGTCCAAAGTCTTGCTTTGCAGAAAGGGGTAAGAAATAGACTGGGTGCGTTTCCAACTGGTACCACCTCCTAACTTTTCTTTGCCTCCTGAGGATTCTAAATGTGGTTTTCCCTGGAGGGCTTCAGAGCTTCTAGGAGGAAGCAAAATCACCTAAAAGGGCTAGAGGAGGGAGCCTCCGGAGGAGGAAAAAACAAAAAAACCAAGAGCCCACGAGTGGACCCTCCCGGGCTCCGAGGGGCAGGGGGGCACTCCCTGCCTCCCCAGGGCGGCAGCACCCACTTCTGGCGGGATCGGGTAGCAGAAGCAGAGCCAGGCCTCCCGGGTGGGGTGGGGTGAGGTGGGGGGGAAGACCTCAGGCGCAGAGAGATAGGGGAGCCCCAGCGGCCGCCCTTGAGCCTCCCGGCCGCGGGAAGGCCGGGTCAGCGCCAGGACGCGGCCGCCGGCACCCCTGAGCCCCGCGGACGGTCACTGCGACCGCCCCGCCGCCTCTCCTCACGGGCGCCGGCTCGCGGGCACCGAGCCCCCCGGTCCCCGGCCGCCCGGTCCCTCCGTACCTGGCCGGCAGCGGTTCCCGGCCGCGGGAAGGCCGGGTCAGCGCCAGGACGCGGCCGCCGGCACCCCTGAGCCCCGCGGACGGTCACTGCGACCGCCCCGCCGCCTCTCCTCACGGGCGCCGGCTCGCGGGCACCGAGCCCCCCGGTCCCCGGCCGCCCGGTCCCTCCGTACCTGGCCGGCAGCGGCTGCGGCGGCCGCGGCGCTGCTCCTCACGTATCCGTTCCGCACCTCCCCGTTCGCCACGCAGCTGTTCGCCCGCACCGGGCGACGGCAGCAGCAGCAGCCTCCGGGATCCGGCCGCATCGTCCCGGCGGCACCCAGGCGGCCACAGGCAGACGCTCTCCGTAGGCGGCGGCCGAGGGAGCTGCGGCCCCGAAGTCCCGCTCCGCGCCCCTCCCGCCTCCCCGAAACCGGAAATGGCTGCACGCCGCCGCCGCTTCCCTGCGGGGCCGTCACGCGGGGGCGGGGCCCGCTCCCGCCGAAGCCTGCGGCGCGCCCAAGGCGGGGCCCCCGGGAGCCCGAGACCCGGCCGAGGGGAGCGCGCAGGACTGGCGTGCGCCTAAGGGGGCCGCTGGCCAATCAGGAGCGGGGGAGGAGGCGGACCCTCGCTCCTCCTGGCCAATCACGGGCTAGAACGGCGCGGTTCCGCGGGTGTGTCGGGAGGGTTGGATGGAGGGGGACAGCTTGGACCTGGGAGCTGGGCTGAGCCCAAGTCTCTAGAGCGGGTTCCCGGTTCTCTTGGACTGGTGGCGCCCTCCCTGCCTTTGCCTCAGGGAAGGGGGGGGGGGGGAGGATTTCCTTAATTTCTTAATGAGATTTATCAGTATTAAAGTCAACTGCAAATATCACAACACTCTTCTGCCAACACTGACCCTTCATCTTTTTAACCCAGCTTCAAAAACACATTTCAGAATACATGTCAGTCCACAGAACTGGAAAGTTGACAGTCATTACTGCTCTGAATTCAGAACTTTTCAAAATATTTCAGAAATGCCAGGGCTTGGTTGGTGACTCAGCCTTGGTGAATTAGTAGACAGACTCACTGCAAGTTGTGTGTTTGGGCTCAGTCTCCTCTGAGTCTTTGTGACCCCATGGACTGTTAGCCCTCCCGGCTCCTCTATCCAAGAGACTATCTTGGCAAGAATACTGGTGTTTGGTGCCATTTCCTTCTCCAGGGGATCTTCCCAACCCAGGGATGGAGCCCGTGTCTCCTGCATTGGCAGGCGGATTCTTTACTGCTGATCTACCTGGACTTCCCTCATCAAAAGTCACCACCAGGCTAAAAAATTCCCTTGCGTGATAGCGCTCTTGCAAGGGGTCAAAAGGACCACCTGATTCAACCTGGAGCCCGGGATGGTGGGGGGGGACGGTGGGGGAGGATTCTCATCGAGGACCAAGACCATAGTGCTTTTAAGCCTCTGGACTGGGTTCACTGCCAGGTTTGTGGTCCAAAGTCTTGCTTTGCAGAAAGGGGTAAGAAATAGACTGGGTGCGTTTCCAACTGGTACCACCTCCTAACTTTTCTTTGCCTCCTGAGGATTCTAAATGTGGTTTTCCCTGGAGGGCTTCAGAGCTTCTAGGAGGAAGCAAAATCACCTAAAAGGGCTAGAGGAGGGAGCCTCCGGAGGAGGAAAAAACAAAAAAACCAAGAGCCCACGAGTGGACCCTCCCGGGCTCCGAGGGGCAGGGGGGCACTCCCTGCCTCCCCAGGGCGGCAGCACCCACTTCTGGCGGGATCGGGTAGCAGAAGCAGAGCCAGGCCTCCCGGGTGGGGTGGGGTGAGGTGGGGGGGAAGACCTCAGGCGCAGAGAGATAGGGGAGCCCCAGCGGCCGCCCTTGAGCCTCCCGGCCGCGGGAAGGCCGGGTCAGCGCCAGGACGCGGCCGCCGGCACCCCTGAGCCCCGCGGACGGTCACTGCGACCGCCCCGCCGCCTCTCCTCACGGGCGCCGGCTCGCGGGCACCGAGCCCCCCGGTCCCCGGCCGCCCGGTCCCTCCGTACCTGGCCGGCAGCGGCTGCGGCGGCCGCGGCGCTGCTCCTCACGTATCCGTTCCGCACCTCCCCGTTCGCCACGCAGCTGTTCGCCCGCACCGGGCGACGGCAGCAGCAGCAGCCTCCGGGATCCGGCCGCATCGTCCCGGCGGCACCCAGGCGGCCACAGGCAGACGCTCTCCGTAGGCGGCGGCCGAGGGAGCTGCGGCCCCGAAGTCCCGCTCCGCGCCCCTCCCGCCTCCCCGAAACCGGAAATGGCTGCACGCCGCCGCCGCTTCCCTGCGGGGCCGTCACGCGGGGGCGGGGCCCGCTCCCGCCGAAGCCTGCGGCGCGCCCAAGGCGGGGCCCCCGGGAGCCCGAGACCCGGCCGAGGGGAGCGCGCAGGACTGGCGTGCGCCTAAGGGGGCCGCTGGCCAATCAGGAGCGGGGGAGGAGGCGGACCCTCGCTCCTCCTGGCCAATCACGGGCTAGAACGGCGCGGTTCCGCGGGTGTGTCGGGAGGGTTGGATGGAGGGGGACAGCTTGGACCTGGGAGCTGGGCTGAGCCCAAGTCTCTAGAGCGGGTTCCCGGTTCTCTTGGACTGGTGGCGCCCTCCCTGCCTTTGCCTCAGGGACGTGCTCGGTTTGATTCCCAGCCTTCTATTTAATTAGCTAGTTCTCACGATACCTTTTTTTTTTTTAACATTCCCTCACCATTCTTCAATGCTCATCGTAAGTAACACATTTTAAGTAATAATTCACATGTCTCTTTGCCCTTCACATCTGTTAAGTTTCAGGGTTTTCTGTACAATTTCTTTTGTACAGAGAGTCAAGAAACTGGGTCTTGTTCCAGGTCTGCCACTAACCAGAAGCTAAACCTGAGTATTTAACCACGTTGAGAGCCAAATTCTTTCAAATAGAGTGAATATTTCCTGCTTAATAGACTCATTGCAAGAATTCTATTAATGAGCCATTTTGCACCTATCACAATACTCGTACTAGAAGCATTTTATATATATTTATATACATTACTTTTCACCTATTTTCATCTATATCCCCATAGTTATTAGAGAGGAGATGGTGGTTTAGTCACTAAATCGTGTTGGACTCTTGAGACCCCATGGACTGTAGCCTACCAGGCCCCTCTCTCCATGGGATTTTCCAGGGAAGCATACTGGAGTGGCTTGCCATGTCCTTCGCCAGGGGATCTTCCTGACCCTGGGATCGAACCCAAGTCTCCTGCACTGCAAGCAGGTTCTTTACTGACTGAGCTACCAGGAAGGTCAATACATGTATGATGCTAAAAAAAGTTTATGGTTTTCCTCTCACATTCTACAAGAGAAAAGATGTACATACATGAAGTAAACAAAAACGAAAGGCTGACCGAAGGCTGGAGTGATTAAGTAACAGGAGTTCTGATGACGAAGGCTGGTTGGCTGTGACACGTCTAGACTTTATATATAGTAAGTTTTCAGGGCAGGAATCTGATTGGAAGCAGGGGTAAGGGATTTGATTGGGGCTTAGACAGTGGGTTGAATGAACTTGGAGAAGGCTTGGGAGGAAAATGTGGAGTGAGCTTGATCTTTTTTTCTTTTTTAATGAACATAGGGGTGCACAAATCTTTTGTTTGTTTAGATATATAGCCATGAGTGGAGTTGCTGGGTCATATGGTTGTTCTTCTTTATGGTCCAACTCTCACATCTGTACATGACTACCGTAAAAACCATAGTTTTGACTATACGGACTTTTGTGAGCAAAGTTAGACCATAAAGACAACTGAGCGCCAAAGAATTGATACTTTAAAATTGTGGTGCTGGGAAAGACTCTTGAGACTCCTTTGGACGGCAAGGAGATCAAACCAGTCAATCCTGAAGCAAATCAACCCTGAATAGTCATTGGAAGGACTGATGCTGAAGCTAAAGCTCCAACACTCTGGCCTCCTGATGCGACGAGCTGACTCACTGGAAAAGACCTTGATGCTGGGAAAGACTGAAGGCAGGAAGAGAAAGGGCGACAGAGAATGAGGTTATTGGATGGCATCACCAACTCAATGGACATGAGTTTGAGCAAATTCCAGGAGATAGTGAAGGACAAGGAACCCTGGCATGCTACAGTCCATGGGATTGCAAAGTCAGATATGACTTAGTGACTGAACAACATGGTAGTTCTATTTTTTTATTTTTATTTTTGGCTGTTCTGGGTCTTCATTGCCTCCTTGGGCTTTTTCTAGTTGTGGTGAACGGGGGCTACTCAGTGCCTGGGCTTCTGGCTTCCCTGTTAGCTCAGCTGATAAAGAATCTGCCTGCAATGCAGGAGACCCCAATTCAATTCCTGAGTTGGGTATATCTATGGGAGAAGGGATAGACTACCCACTCCAGTATTCTTGGGCTTCCCTTTTGGCTGAGGGGGTAAAGAATCCGTCTGCAATGCAGGAGACCTGGGTTCAATCCCTGGGTTGGGAAGATCCCCTGGAGAAGGGAAAGGCTGCCTACTCCAATAATCTGGCCTGGAAAATTCCATGGACTGTATAGTCCATGTGGTCCCAAAGAGTTGGACACAACTGAGCAACTTTCACTTCACCTCACTTCTCTTGTATAATCATAAGGAATTTGATTTAGGTCATACCTGAATGGTCTAGCAGTTTTCCCTACTTTCTTCAATTTGAGTCTGAATTTGGTAATAAGGAGTTCATGATCTGAGCCACAGTCAGCTCCTGGTCTTGTTTTTGTTGACTGTATAGAGTTTCTCCATCTTTGGCTGCAGAGAATATACTCAATCTGATTTTGGTGTTGACCATCTGGTGATGTCCATGTGTAGAGTCTTCTCTTGTGTTGTTGGAAGAGGGTGTTTGCTATGACCAGTGCATTTTCTTGGCAAAACTCTATTAGTCTTTGCCCTGCTTCATTCCGCATTCCAAGGCCAAATTTGCCTGTTACTCCAGGTGTTTCTTGACTTCCTACTTTTGTATAGAGCTTCTCCATCTTTGGCTGCATAGAATATAATCAATCTGATTTCGGTGTTGACCATCTGGTGATGTCCATGTGTAGAGTCTTCTCTTGTGTTGTTGGAAGAGGGTGTTTGCTATGACCAGTGCATTTTCTTGGCAAAACTCTATTAGTCTTTGCCCTGCTTCATTCCGCATTCCAAGGCCAAATTTGCCTGTGACTCCAGGTGTTTCTTGACTTCCTACTTTAGCATTCCAGTCCCCTATAATGAAAAGGACATCTTTTTTGGGTGTCAGTTCTAAAAGGTCTTGTAGGTCTTCATAAAACCGTTCAACTTCAGCTTCTTCAGCATTACAGGTTGGGGCATAGACTTGGATACCTGTGATATTGAATGGTTTGCCTTGGAGACGAACAGAGATCATTCTGTCATTTTTGAGATTGCATCCAAGTACTGCATTTCGGACTCTTTTGTTGACCATGATGGCTACTCCATTTCTTCTGAGGGAGCCGGGAGCAACCCAAGGATCGGTGGCTGCACAGGCAGAGGATGTTGACAAGACTAAAAATCTTACAAAAATAATATTTCCAGGATACAATACAAAATATTCAACTTTTAAAAAAAGGGGGAAAAAAAGGATAACTTCAATAACTTAAAAGAAAAAGACAACCACAAAGAAAGACCAATTCTAACATTATGCTGATGCTGAAATTATAAGACTTTAAAGTAGCTATTATTACCAGGCTCCCTGCAATAGAAGTGAATACCGTTGAAACACATGGAAAGACAGCAATTCTCAACAACAAAAACCTGAAAGCTGTTTTTTTAAAAAATGGAAATGCTAGAACTGAAAAATACAACAATGGAAAAGAAATTCTCTGAAGGGGTTTAATGGAGATGGCAGAGAGAAGAGTCAGTGAACTTGAAGACAGAGCAATAGAAACTATCCAATCTGAAGACAGAGACAAATGATCGCAATCATGGTTGAGTTCATGAGTGGTCAGGGTTCACCTTAGAGATGATGTATCTGGGTCTGATGGTGTAGACTCACCTCCTTCACACTTCTCCAGGGTCTCATCTCCTTGTGCCTGCACGTGTGTTTGTGTTCTCTTTTCTGCCTTAGCTGTCCCTCCTTGCTGCAGAGAATGGGAGTTCATGGGAGCTCAAGAGCTCTGAGGTCTCTGAGCTTCCCTGGGAAACTGCCTTGAATTAGTTTTCCTTACCCAAAGGCTTAGCTCATTCTTGCTTTAACTTCAAGGCTGCTTTACAGATTCACCAAACTTCTGCATCTGCCCTTGGATAGGTGCCTCTCCTATCTCCCTGCCACACATAATTTTCAAAGATTGTCTCTGTTGATGAAATCAATGTTATTCTTATCTCACTCTTTTAAAATCTGCCTTACTAAAGTGGTGCTGGGAAAACTGGTCAACCACTTGTAAAAGAATGAAATGAGAACACTTTCTAACACCATACACAAAAATAAACTCAAAATTAATTAAAGATCTAAATGTAAGACCAGAAACTATAAAACTCCTAGACGAAAACATAGGCAAAACAGTCTCTGACATAAATCATAGCAGGATCCTCTATGACTCACTTCCAAGAGTAATGGAAATAAAAGCAAAAATAAACAAATGGGACCTAATTAAACTTAAAAGCCTTTGTACAATGAAGGAAACTATAAACAAGGTGAAAAGACAGCATTCAGAATAGGAGAAAATAATAGCAAATGAAGCAACTGACAAAGAATTAATCTCAAAAATATACAAGCAGCCCCTGCAACTCAATTCCAGAAAAATAAATGACCCAATCAAAAAATACGCCAAAGAACTAAACAGACATTTCTCGAAAGAAGACATACAGATGGCTAGTAAACACATGAAAAGATGCTCAACATCACTCATTATCAGAGAAATGCAAATCAAAACCGCAATGAGATGCCATCTCACACTGGTCAGAATGGCTGCAATCCAAAAGTCTATAAACAGTAAATGCTGGAGAGGGTGTGGAGAGAAGGGAACCCTCTTACACTGTTGGTGGGAATGCAGTCTAGTACAGCCACTATGGAGAACAGTGTGGAGATTCCTTAAAAAACTGGAAATAGAACTGCCTTACGACCCAGCAATCCCACTGCTGGGCATACACACTGAGGAAACCAGAATTGAAAGAGACACGTGTACCCCGGTGTTCATCGCAGCACTGTTTACAATAGCCAGGATGTGGAAGCAACCTGGATGTCCATCAGCAGATGAATGGATAGGAAAGCTGTGGTACATACACACAATGGAGTATTACTCAACCATTAAAAAGAAGGCATTTGAATCAGTTCTAATGAAGTGGATGAAGCTGGAGCCTATTGTACAGAGTGAAGTAAGTCAGAAAGAAAAACACCAATACAGTATATTAATGCATATATATGGAATTTAGACAAATAGTAACGATGACCCTATATGCGAGACAGCAAAAGAGACACAGATGTAAAGAACAGTCTTTTGGACTCTGTGGGAGAAGGCGAGGATGGGACGATTTGAGAGAATAGCATTGAAGCATGTATATTATCATATGTGAAATAGATCGCCAGTCCAGGTTCAGTGCATGAGACAGGGTGCTCAGGGCTGGTGCACAGGCATGACGCTGAGGGATGGGATGGGGAGGGAGGTGGGAGGGGGGTTCAAGATGGGGGACACGTGTACACCCATGGCTGATTCATGTCAATGTATGGAAGAAAGCACTACAATATTGTAAAGTAATTAGACTCCAGTTAAAATAAATTAATTAATTTTAAAAATAAAATAAAATCTGCCTTACTCAAAATTAAGGATATGTGACAAAAGTTTCATTCCTTTCCCACGTGATTTGACCACTTTCTACCCAAGATTTCCACCAATAATACTCTGGATCATGCTTCCTTATAGTCCTGATTTGTTCTTTTTCTTTAATGCATCCTTCCATCCTCACCCCATTTCCTTCCCTCCTGGCAAGTCTTTCTACCCCAACAATGGACAGGGAAGGAGATAGAAGTCACAGCACCCAGTCATCCTGGAGGAAATTCTTATGGAAGAGCTCAGATTATTTGTGTAGTGATCAGATAAGCACTGGACTAGGGACCCAAAACTGGATTCTTACCATGGTTCTGTCACAAACAAGCCACAACCTTGAATAGGATGTAAAGTCATAGAATTCTGAAGTTCTATGAAGCCTTAAGAGGCTTAAGCCTAATTAGCCTTAAGCCTAATCCAACTTTCTACTTTCACGTATGCACAAACTGAGGCCTAGAAATATGATATAACCTGCTTCAGGTCACATGACTGGCTAATGGCATAGCTGGGCCTTATACATAAAGACACCTACAGCAACGGCCTTTCCAGCACCCCTTGCTGAGTGCCTCCATCCCTCAACTAACAATGGGCAGGATGAGGATTACAGATGAGAACAAGTGAGCTAATGCTGCTGTACGAAGATGAGAAACAGAAAATAGTATTCAGATGAGAGGTTGTTAATTTCATTGACAATCCCTCCTGGAAACTGACTCACTACTGTGCCTCAGTGGAAGATCAGAACCCAAGGGAGGGCTAAGATGGCTCGTCCACCTCTCTTGGGGCCCATAAACTTTTAGTGGAAACAGCGGGCAAAGAGCCATGGCCACCACAGCTAATAAGGCTCACTGGAACCACTTTAAAAGCTTCGTTCTAAAATATCCATAGTAAATACTCAGATCTTAACAACAAACATGTTAAGGGATGTGGGATTGTGGATGGTTTATCCCCTTCTTCTTTCTATTTTACAAATTGATCACAACTTGAGTTATTGTTTTGGCATATCATACCTGGTCTGTTGTGAGCATTCAGCCAATTTTGTTAAGTTTGTTATTAATAATTTGAAATTAAATTTCCTGAAGAGTTAAAAAGCAGCGAGAGGCAGTTGGGGGCACACTCCTATGTTCAATGTTGAGGATACAAAAATAGGACTTACATTCTGCCCTCAAGGAACTCACAGGCTGATGGGGGAAACAGATCCAGAAACATATACATGCAGCTCAGGGAGGAAATAGCTCCATTAGGAGAATGCTCAAAGTTAAAGGTCTGAGCAACTAACTGCGCTTGGGAGAGAGGTGAGGGTTTCTCAGAGGAGGTGACAAGGGAAATTTATGTCTGTAGGTAAAACTGTGTTTCTGGCAGGGAGAACAGAGGTCCAAAGACTGAATGGCACAATATACACTCCAGGAACCTTAAGTGTCTCAGCAAGGCTGGAGAACAGAAGAAGTGGACTCTGGAGAGCTTTGAGGGAATCAGAAAATAATATAGACTTTATCCTGTAGGGCATGAGAAGCCAGTAGAAGACGTCATATAGAATAATGACCTGTAGATGAAGGACCCTCTAGAAGCAGGGAGGAGGAGAGATGGGAGGGCTGAGGGAATGAACACAGCAGTGAAGCTCCTTTGTTTATTCATACCCCATTTTGTTTCAGAAGAGACTTAACGAGGGAAGTTAAGGACCTGTAACTTTTCCTGTGTCCTTGTATCTTGTGTGTCCTGTGTTCTTGACTCAGACCATCCCAGCTTCAAAAGCATTAAATATGTGAAGAGGGTAAGAAGAGAAGAATAAGGGAAAAGGAGATGGGAGCTCAGAAAAGGAGGAGGATAAAAAGGTAATTAAGAAAAATCAGGAGTGAAAGCCAATGAGCCAACAGAGAACCACAGCTCACTGATAGCAGGACAGGGGTTCAGTGAGCCTGTGGTGCCCTTGGCCTCTCCCTCACGAGTCAAGATGCCTCCACGCTTCCTTATGGTGTGTGTCCTCACACATCTCATTCAAAAGCTGGAGGGGAGGAGAGGGGAGTGGGACAAAATCTTTTTCTTTCTGAATCTCTTGCCTTTAATCATGGAAGAGAATTCTTTCCCCACAATTCTTTTCCCCTATGTCTTATTGGCTGATACTAGATTGATCACATGCCTCTTCCTAGCTACCAAGTAGTCTGGCTACATAAATACTTGGGGTTTTGGTAGGAAGCAGGCAAGAGAGACGGATTTTGAATGGAAGTGCTGGATAGGCAAATTTCAGAGTCTGCCATGTTGCCATAAAGTTTCTGGCAACAGGAATGAATATGATTGGACAAAAACAAGAGAATCTTGAGAATGACACAAAGTCTATCTTGTACAAAAAAAAGTTCTTATAATATCATGGGTCACAAACTCAAATGTAGATAATAAATGAGAGAATGTAGGTGGGAACTTCCTTGATTAAAAGAGGACTTAGTTTCATCTCTTGCCTTCAGTTCAGTTGCCCAGTTGTGTCTGACTCTTTGCAACCCCATGGATTGCAGCAAACCAGGCTTCCATGTCCATCACCAACTCCTGGAGCTTGCTCAAACTCATGTCCATCGAGTTGATGATGCCATCCAACCATGTCATCCTCTGCCGTCCCCTTCTTCTCCTGCTTTCACTCTTTCCCAGCATCAGGGTCTTTTCCAGTGAGTCAGTTTTTCACATCAGCTGGCCACAGCATTGGAGTTTCAGCTTCAGCATCAGTCCTTCCAATGAATATTCAGGACTGATTTCTTTTAAGATGGACTGGTTGTATCTCCTTGCAGTCCAAGGGACTGTCAGAAGTCTTCTCCAACACCACAGTTCAAAAGCATCAATTCTTTGGTGCTCAGCTTTCTTTATAGCCCAACTCTTACACCCTTACATGACGACTGGAAAAACCATAGCCTTGACTAGAGGGACCTTTGTTGGCAAAGTAATGTCTCTGCTTTTGAATATGCTATCTAGGTTGGTCATAACTTTCCTTCCAAGGAGTAAGCGTCTTCTAGTTTCATGGATGCAGTCACCATCTGCGGTGATTTTGGAGCCCCCTAAAATAAAGTCTGACACTGTTTCCACTGTTTCCCCATCTATTTGCCATAAAGTGATGGGACCAGATGCCATGACCTTAGTTTTCTGAATGTTGAGCTTTAAGCCAACTTTTTCACTCTCCTCTTTCACTTTCATCAAGAGGCTCTTTAGTTCTTCTTTGCTTTCTGCCATAAGGGTGGTGTCATCTGCGTACCTGAGGTTATTGATATTTCTCCTGGCAATCTTGATTCCAGCTTGTGCTTCCTCCAGCCCAGCATTTCACATGATGTACTCTGCATAGAAGTTAAATAAGCAGGATGACAATATACAGCCTTGATGTACCCCTTTCTCAATTTGGAACTGGTCCATTGTTCCATGTCCAGTTCTAACTGTTGCTTCTTGACCTGCATATAGATTTCTCAGGAATCTTTGGTCTGGTATCCCCATCTCTTGAAGAATTTCCCACAGTTTGTTGTGATCCACACAGTCAAAGGCTTTGGCGTAGTCAATAAAGCAGAAGTAGATGTTTTTCTGAAACTCTCTTGCTCTTTTTATGATCCAACAGATGTTGGCAATTTGATTTCTGGCCTTTTCTAAAGGGACCCCAGTGACCCCAACTGAAAGTGAGGGATTGGAAAACAAGAACTGCTTGCAAATAGAAATAAAAAGAAAGCTGGGGTAACCATACTTATATCAAACAAAATAGATTTTAAAACAAAGACTGTAGCAAGAGACAAAGACATTACATAATGATAAAAGGATCAATCCAACAAGAAGATACAACAACCATAATACATATGTATACAACAATGGAGTACCTAAATATATAAAGTGAATATTAACAAATATAAAGGGGAAATGGAGAAGGAAATGGCAACCCACTCCAGTGTTCTTGCCTGGAGAATCCCAGGGATGGCGAAGCCCGATGGGCTGCCATCTGTGGGGTCGCACAGAGTCGGACACGACTGAAGCGACTTAGCAGTAGCAGCAAAGGGGAAAACTGATAGTAAAACATAATAGTAAAGGATTTTTAACACCCCATTTACGTCAAAGGACATATCAACCACGCAGAAAATTAATAAGGAAACATTGATCTTAGATGACACATTAAATAAAATGGACTTCATAGATATATATAGAAAGCAGAAGAATACACATTCTTTTAAAGTACACATGAAACCATCTCAGTATAAATCACATGGTAGGCCACAAAACAAGTCTCAGTAAAGAAAACTGAAGTCATATCAAGCATATTTTCCAACCATGATGATATGAGACTAGAAATTAACTACAAGAAAAATCTGCAAAAAAACACAAATACTTGGAGGTTAAACAATATGCTACTAAACAATCAATGGCTCACTGAAGAAATCAGAAGAAAAGTTTAAATACCTGGATACAAATAAAAACAAAAACACAGCAAATGTTTACACAAGATGCAGTTAAAAAAAAAAAAAACTTCTAAAAGTGAGGTCTATAGTGATGCAAGCCTACCTCAGGAAACAAGAAAAATCTCAAATAAGCAATCTAAACTTAGCTCTAAAGAAAATACAAGAAAGAGAACAAGCAATAGGCAAAGTTAGAAGAAGTAAAGAAATAATATAGAAAAAAATCAATGAAACCAAAAGCTGGTTCTTTTAAAGGTAAACAAAATTGATAAACCTTAAGCCAGACTCATCAAGAAAAAAGGGAGCAGGCCCAAACAAAATCAGAAATGAAAGAGAAGTTTTATCTGATACCACAAAAGTACCAAAGATCTTTGGGATTAATATACTACTATATACAAAACAGATAACCAACAAGAACCTACTGTATTCAATATCTTGTAATAGCCAATAACAGAAAATATTCTGAAAAAGAATATATATTATTGTTGTTCAGTCACTGAGTTGTGTCCAGTTCTGCAGCCCCATGAACTGAAGCATACCAGGCTCCTCTATCTTCCACTGTCTCCCATGTCACTGTCATTCATGTCCATTGAGTCAGTGAGGCTATCCAACCATCTTATCCTCTGCCTTCCCCTTCTGCTTTTGCCTTCAATCTTTCAAAACAGCAGGGTATTGTCCAATGAGTCAGTTCTTTGCATCAGGGGGCCAAAGTATTGGAGCTTCACCTTCGGTATCAGTCCTTCCAATGAACATTCATGGTTAATTTTGTTTAGGATTGACTTATTTGATCTCCTTGCAGTCCAAAGGACTCTCAAGAGTCTCCTCCAGAACCATTAATTCAAAAACATTGATTCTTTGGCACTCAACCTCTTTAAGGACCAACTCTCACATCTGTACGTGACTACTGGAGAAACCATAGCATGAGACTATACAGACCTTTGTTGTATATATGTCATGTATACATATATATGTATATGTGTGCCTGTATAATTGAGTCACTTTGCTGTACATTTGAAACTAACACATTACAAATTATCTATGTGCTGCATGCTGAGTTGCTTCAGTCGTGTCTGACTCTTTGCGACCCCATGGACTGTAGCCTGCCATGTTCCTCTGTCCATGGGATTCTCCAGGCAAGAATACTGGAGTAGGTTGCCATACCCTTCTCCAGGGGATAGTCCCTGGAGAATTCAGTTCAGTTCAGTTCAGTCGCTCAGTCATGTTCAACTCTTTGCGACCCCACAAATCGCAGCACGCCAGGCCTCCCTGTCCATCACTATCTCCCGGAGTTCACTCAGACTCACGTCCATCGAGTCCGTGATGCCATCCAGCCATCTCATCCTCTGTCGTCCCCTTCTCCTCCTTCCCCCAATCCTTCCCAGCATCAGAGTGTTTTCCAATGAGTCAACTCTTCGCATGACGTGGCCAAAGTACTGGAGTTTCCGCTTTAGCATCATTCCTTCCAAAGAAATCCCAGGGCTGATCTCCTTCAGAATGGACTGGTTGGATCTCCTTGCAGTCCAAGGGACTCTCAAGAGTCTTCTCCAACACCACAGTTCAAAAGCATCAATTCTTCGGCACTCAGCTTTCTTCACAGTCCAACTCTCACATCCATACATGACCACTGGAAAAACCATAGCCTTGACTAGACGGACCTTTGTTGGCAAAGTAATGTCTCTGCTTTTGTATGTGCTTATCTAGGTTGGTCATAACTTTTTTTCCAAGGAGTAAGCGTCTTTTAATTTCATGGAAGTTTTGGCAACATCAATTCGGTAATTTCATGGCTGCAGTCACTATCTGCAGTAACCCTGGAGCCCAAAAAAATAAAGTCTGACACTGCTTACACTGTTTCCCCATCTATTTCCCATGAAGAGATGGGACCAGATGCCATGATCTTTGTTTTCTGAATGTTGAGCTTTAAGCCAACTTTTTCACTCTCCTCTTTCACTTTCATCAAGAGGCTTTTTAGTTCCTCTTCACTTTCTGCCATAAGGATGGTGTCATCTGCATATCTGAGGTTATTGATATTTCTCCCAGCAATCTTGATTCCACCTTGCACTTCTTCCAGCTCAGCGTTTCTCATGATGTACTCTGCATAGAAGTTAAATAAGCAGGGTGACAATATACAGCCTTGACGTACTCTTTTTCCTATTTGGAACCAGTCTGTAGTTCCATGTCCACTTCTAACTATTGCTTCTTGACCTGCAAAGAGGTTTCTCAGGAAGCAGGTCAGGTGGTCTGGTATTCCTATCTCTTTCAGAATTTTCCACAGTTTATTGTGATCCACACAGTCAAAGGCTTTGGCATAGCCAATAAAGCAGAAATAGATGTTTTTCTGGAACTCTCTTGCTTTTTCGATGATCCAGTGGATGTTGGCAATTTGCCTGGAGAATTAACTATACTTAAATAAAAAAAGAAATACTAAAGATCATAAAAGATTACTATAAACAGTTATGCACCAATAAACATGTCAATGTAAAAGAAATAAATAAATTCCTAGAAACATACAATCTCCCAAGTCTGAATCAGGAAGAAACAGAAAATATGAACAAACAAATTACCACTATTAAGACTGAATCAGTAACTGAAAGCCCCCTCATAAAAATTAAAAAATAAAAATAAAAACTCCCTAAAAGCAAAAGTCCAGGATCAGGTGGCTTTACCAGTGATTTCTACCGAATATTTAAAGAACAGTTAACACCTCTCTTTCTCAAACTATTCCCCCCAAAAAAAAGTTGAAGAGAAAGAAATTATTCCAAAACCATTCTACAAGGCCAGGATCATCCTGATACCAAAATCAGACAACTATACCACACAAAAAAAGAAAGTTACAGGCCAATATCACTGATGAACATGTATGGAAAACTCTTCAATAAACTACTAGAAAACTGAATTCAACAATACATTAAAAGAATCATATACCATGATCAAGTTGGATTTATCCCAGGGCTATAAGGATAGTTCGATATATGTAAGCCAATCAATACAATACACCACATTAACAAAGTGAAGAATAAAAATCATATGATCATCTTAACAGATGCAAAAAAATAAAAAAGAGCTTTTTTTCCCAATAGGCCTTTTTTAAAATTGGGGTTTAGTTGCTTTACAATGTTGTGTTAGTTTCTGCCATACAACGAAGTGAATCAGTTACATGTATATATATATATCTTCTTTGACTTCCCTCCCACCACCTCCTACCCCAGAAAAAACTTTTGACAAAATTAAGCATCCATTTATGATTTAAAAAAGAAACTTTCAACAAAGTGGGTATAGAGAAAACAAACCTCAGCATAATAAAGGCCATTTATGACAAACCTATAGTCAACATCATATTCAGTGATGAAAAGCAGGAAGTGTCCTCTATGATCAGGAAAAAAGATTCACTCTCATCACTTTTATTCAACATAGTATTGGATGATCTATAATCATCCATAGTAATCAGACAAGAAAGAGAAATATAAGGTTGGCCAAAAAGTTCATTCTGGTTTTTACATAAGATAGTATAGGAAAACCTGAACAAACGTTTTGGCCAACCCAATAATATGAATCTAAATTGGAAAGGAATAAGTAAAACCACCGCTGTTTGTAGATGACATGATACTATGTTTGGTGTGTGTTAGATGCTTAGTTGTGTCCAACTCTTTGCAACTCCATAGACTGTAGCCCACCAGGCCCCTCCATCCATGGGATTCTCCAGGCAAGAACACTGGAGTAGGTTGTCATTTCCTTCTCCAAAATGAACTATAGAAAGAAAGTGAAGTCGCTCGGTCATGTCTGACTCTTTGCAACCCCATGGACTGTAGCCTACCAGGCTCCTCCATCCATGGAATTCTCCAGGCAAGAGTACTGGAGTGGGTTGCCATTTCCTTCTCCAGATACTATGTCTAGAAAATCCTAAAGATGACACCAAAAAAAAAAAAAAAAAGATTGGAACTAATTAATGAATTCAGTAAAGTTGCAGGATGCAAAATTAATATACAGAAATCTATCTCATTTTTATATACTAACACCAAACTATCAGAAAGGGAAATTAGGAAAACAACTCAGTTTCAATTGTATCAAAAAGAATAGAACACACAGGAATGAATCTAACCAAAGAGGTACAAGATTTGTGGCTCAGAAAACAATGAACACTGATGAAAGAAACTGAAGACAATGCAAACAAATTGAAAGGTATACCCTACTCGTGGATTAGAAAAATTAATATCATTAAAATTACCATAATATCCAAGGCAATCCACAGATTCAGTGCAATTCCCATTAAAATACCAATGGCATTTTTCACAGAACTAGAGCATAAGTCTAAACTTTTTATGGAAACACAAAAGACCCCAACTAGCCAAAACAATCTTGAGAAAGAACAAAGACTGAAGTATCACACTTCCTGATTTCAAATAATACCAGAGCTACAATAATCAGTATGGCACTGGCACAAAAACAGACCAATGGAATAGAATAGAGAGCTTAGATTTATATCCATACTTACATGGTCAGTTAATCTACTACAAAGGAGGCAAGAATATAACCTGAGGAAAACACACCCTCTTCAATAAATGGGGTTTGGAAAACTGGACAGCTACATGCAAAAGAATCAAACTGTACTACTTTCTCACATCATATATAAGAACAAACTCAAAATGGATTAAATAATTAAATGAAAGAGCTAAAACCATAAAATTCCTGGAAGAAAATATAAGCAGTATGTTTTGGGCATTGGTTTTAATATTTTTTTGGATCTGTTTCTTCAGGCAAGGGAAACAAAAGCAAAAATAAACAAATGGGACTACTTTAAACTAAAAGCCTTTTGTACAGTGAAGGAAACTATCAACTAAATGAAAAGCCAGCCTACTGAATGGGAGAAGATATTTTCAAATATATCAAATAAGAAGTTAATAGCCAAATATACAAAGAATTCATACAACACAACACAAAAAAAAAAAAAAAAAAAAAAAAAACACCTCTGAACAATTTGATTAAAAATGGACAGAGAGGAACTTCCCTGGTGGTCCAATGGTTAAGAATCCACTTTGCAGTGCTGGGGACACCAGTTCGTTCCCTGGTCCAGGAAGATCCCACATGCCACAAGGCAACAAAGCCCATCTGCCACAACTACCAAAGACCGCAAGCCCTGGAGTCTATGCTCCACAACAAGAAATGCCACTGAAATGAGAAGTTTATGCACCTCAGTTAGAGAGTAGCCCTTGCACTCCACAACTAGAGAAAGCCCACGTGCAGCAACAAAGACCCAGTGCAGCCAAAAATAAACATAAATAAACTTTTTTAAAAACCATTAAAAAATGGGCAGAGGACCTTAATGGACATTTTTCAAAAAACAGACATACAGATGGTTAACAGACACATGAAAAGATACTCAGCATCACTAACCATCAGGAAAATGCAAATCAAAACCACAATGAGATACCACCTCACACCTGTCAGAATGGCTATTATCAAAAAGACCATAAAAACCAAGTGTTGAGAAGGATGTGGAAAAAAACAAACACTTGTACCTCATGCACTGCTAGTGGGAATGTAAACTGGTGCCGCCTCTACAGAAAATAGTAAGGAGGTTCCTCAAAAACTAAAATATAACTGCCATATGATTCAGCACTTTTGGCCATTTATTCCAATAAAATAAAAATAGCAGTGAGAAAATATGCACTTTGGTGTTCACTGCAGAATTATTTACAATAGCCAAGACATGGAAGCAACCTGTGTCCATCTACAGATGAATGGATAAAAAGATGTGGTATATATACACAATAAAATATTACTCAGTCACCAAAATAATGCAAATTTGCCATTTGTGAAAACATGGATGGATTTAAAGGGTATTATAGCAATGGCACCCCACTCCAGTACTCTTGCCTGGAAAATCCCATGGACGGAGGAGCCTGGTAGGCTGCAGTCCATGGGGTCGCTAAGAGTCAGACACGACTGAGCGACTTCACTTTCACTTTTCACTTTCATGCATTGGAGAAGGAAATGGCAACCCACTCCAGTGTTCTTGCCTGGAGAATCCCAGGGATGGGGGAGCCCGGTGGGCTGCCGTCTATGGCGTCACACAGAGTCGGACACGACTGAAGCGACTTAGCAGCAGCAGCAGCATGCGAAGTTAGATCTCAGACAAATACCACATGATCTCACTTATGTACAGAATCTAAAAAACAAAACAAATGAAACAGAACAAAAACAGAGTCAGAGACAGAGAACAAAAGAATGGTTGCCAGAAAGGAGTGGGTGAGGGGTGAAATAGATGTAGGGGATTAAAAGGTACAAGTTTCCAGTTATACAACAAATATGTACAGAAATGTGATATACAGAATAGGGAATATGGTCAATAAAATTGTAATAACTTTTTATGGTAACACGTTTACTAGACTTACCATGGTGATCATTTCATAATGTATGAAAATGTCAAACCATGATGTAGTACACCTGAAACTAACATAATATCATCAACTATATTTCAAGAAAAATTATATTAGAGACACATAAAAATTCTTAGATGAAGAGTTGTGGTTTTTTGTCCTGTATGAACTGGGAAGAACATGTAGTCATTTGTAGTATGTTTGTGAAACCAGCAAATGGCAACTGATGCAGTTCATAATTATTTTGATCATAAAGATAGTTGAAGTGTAGTACCCATACTAAAATGAAATGATTTTAATCCAGTGGAGTTCAAGAAGGAAAATGTAAAAAAGCAATGTGTATGGGTGTATTTTGAAATATATAAGCCTTCAACATTGCATAAAGTTAATTTCAAAAATCTTCAGAAATAATCAATACAAGTTGGTGTATCTATAGCACCTATACCAGAAACAACACAAAGATTCAAGTGATTAATTTTTCCTTTTTGTACTGAAATTTTTTTTATTGGTAGTATACATTTGAAGTTCAAAAAAAGAAAATTTTACTCTGTGTTTCTTTATGAGCCCTTGTTATTACTGGTTTTATTTCATGATTATCACTGTAAATAAAGTTGTCATACAGAGGAGTGTCAAAAAATGATCCATGGGAATTCCCTAGTGGTCAATGGTTAGGAATTGGAGCTTTTACTGCCAAGAGCCCACGGTTCAATCACTGGTTGGGAAGTAAGATCCCCCGAGTTGTAAGGACAAAAAAATATCTAAACAAAAAGAAAAAAAGAAAAAAATGATCCAATCTAGGCATCATATATGTATTGTGGATGTTGACTCAATGGATAGTAATGAAAATTACATTTGGAAGATGAGAAGAGGTTGCGTGTACACATAAATATTAGGATGAGGGCTCAATAAATTATCTAGCACCTCCACTGCCTCAATAGCAGGAAGTCAACGCTTTGGGGTATAAATGTGATGGCAAAAGAGATCGCTGTATGAGATGGAGATTTGGGAGCAGTGAGCCTTGGATGAATGAAGATTTGAAGCAGAGAAATGCTGTTTCATTTAGAGCCAAGTGGTAAAATTTGACCTTTTAATTATGTGCATATATTCTTTGAAAACAAGTATAAAATCAAAAGAACTTAAGGAAGGAGTAAGACAGTGTAAAAAAAGCCAGCGTTTATTATTATTTTCTTTATTAATATTTAATGAGTATTAAAGTAGTCAGCTTTAGATACATTTAATTATAATGTGGAATTTATGATTACAGAACATGATATAAATAAAATAAACCTCAATGAAAGGAAAAGCAACAGAAGTAACAAATTGGGACATTGATAAAAGGAGGAGGATGTATATAATGTGCTAACAACCATAATTTTTATAGCAGGGAATCAATCAATACTGTCTAACACTGAAATATGAAGTTTGAAAAATCAATGACTCTAACCTCCTTATGGTTTTATGGTTTTCATAACCATTTTTCTTTATCCTTGGAGGGATCTTTTAGAAATTAATATCTCCTGTGAAGAAAAAATATTGAAAGTACAGCATTTTCTTCAGATCTATTTCAACTTCTTGTCTTAGGTTTTATTAAAATTAAGCCAAAATATTGACAAAATGTACAGTAGGAACCATTTTTTACAATATCATTTGTCTAACCTTATCTAAAACTTCCTCTCACTTCGCTCATTCTTCTTTTTGCATATAAGCATAGAAACATATTTGAAATCATGTTTGTAAGTCTCTGTTTTCATCCTAAAATGCAGATTTATTTTTTCACATATAAGCAACTTTGAAGTCTAGTGAGTTCATGCAATGGCTGCTGGGCTAGTGCCAGGAGTGAAGCAGCTGACATTGCTGACATCTTCTGGCAGGATAAAGAAAGTGCCAGCATCAATACGCATAACTGGATATCAGTGCTTTGGTAAAGTCCAGAGATGACAGGTGAGCACTCTTTTAAGGAGAGGGTGGGATGTATGGCAAGAGTAACATGAAAACATACATTAGCATATGTAAAATAGACAGTCAATGAGAGTTTGCTCTATGACTCAGGGAATCAAATTGGGGCTCTGTAACAACCTAGAGGGGTGAGATGGGGAGAGAGGTAGGAGGGAGGTTCAGAGGGGAGAGGACAATCATGTGGCTGATTCACATTAATATTTGACAGAAACAAACTTAATTATGTAAATTAATATCCTTCAATTAAAAAATAAACATATAAAAAGAAGAAATGCTGCATCACCCACACGTGCGCGCATACACACACACACACACATGACTTGGAGTCAAAAAGTGATACAGGAAAGTTGAACTCTAAATGTGAAGATGGTTTAGAAATATATTGCTCAAGTCTTTCAACAAGAAGTCTAAGTGACAAAAACATTGTGTCATGGCTTAACTGGCAGCATTTTTGTATGATACAAAAAAAGATTTGTCTTAGTTTTAAGACCAATATTTGATGAAATATGGTATTTCTGAGTAATATAACTGGCTTGCTGCTTTCATCTTTAAATTTTTCTATATGGTTTACCTTTATAATGAATATATAATAAGGAATTTATAGCTTAATTATATATCATTTAAAATACATTTTATGTATAATATATATTATAAATGTAATATATTATATAGTATGTATTAAACATACAATATTTCACATTATAAATATACAAAATACACAATAATATGCAATGAATATAAATTTCCATGTGGCTTGATTTTAAATAAGCATGTGATAAAAAATAAAAACTATGGGCCCTTGATGTAATAACTGATATCACTTCACTTGAATCATCTTGATATTGCTCTTTTATCCATATACTCACCCACATTTGCTTAGGTTGGCATACAGATTTATACACATTCTTCAGCTTTTCAGTATTTTAGACATTGTGCAGGTCAAAGGCCTGTCTAGTCAAAGCTATGGTTTTTCCAGTAGTCATATATGGATGTGAGAGTTGGACTATAAAGAAAACTGAGCGCAGAGAATTGATGCTTTTGAACTGTGGTGTTGGAGAAGACTCTTGAGAGTCCCTTGGACTGCAATGAGATCCAACCAGTCCATCCTAAAGGAAATCAGTCCTGAATGTTCGTTGGAAGGACTGATGCTGAAGCTGAAACTCCAATACTTTGGCCACCTGATGTGAAGAACTGACTCATTTGAAAAGACCCTGATGCTGGGAAAGATTGAAGGTGGGAGGAGAAGGGGATGACAGAGGATGAGATGGTTGGATGGCATCACTGACTCAATGAACAGGAGTTTGAGTAAACTCTGGCAGTTGGTGATGGATAGGGAGGCCTGGCGTGCTGCAGTCCATGGGGTCACAAAGAGTCAGACATGACTAAGTGACTGAACTGAACGAAGGTGATTTTGTTTTTTAATATTTATGTATGTATTTGGTTGAGTGGGATCTTAGTTGTGGCACACAGGATCTTCGTTGCCTCAAGCAGGATGTTCCATTGCGGTGCCTGGACTCTAGTTGTGGCACACGGGCTCAGTAGTTGTGGCACGCTGCAGGTTCCAGAGCACAGGGGCTTCCCTAGTTATTCTGTGACATGTAGGGTCTTAGTTCTCTGACCTGGGATCAAACCCATGCCCCCTGCAATGTAAGGTAAATTCCCAAACCACTGGACTACCAAGGAAATCCCTAAGATGATTTCTTTCATGGTGGAAACAAGTATTTCAAAACCTAAACACTTTGGCAGTCTTTTGGAACTCTGCCTTTCTCACAGCCTCTTGTATTTTCTTTCTTACTCACTCATGTGCTCATGTTTGCTCTCTCTTAACGCCTTCTATTTTTTTCCTCCACTTTCTTATTCCTTACCTATTTCAAGATCTCTGAGAGATGTTCCACAGAACTCACTAGTGTCCCTGGGTTAGAAGAATCAGTCATATCCTAAAGAGTAATGATGATATTCATTATTCATTAAAGCAGAGATATTCATTAAAGCAGAGGCAGTACTTGGATGACAAAGGTCTGTCTAGTCAAAGCTATGGTTTTCCCAATAGTCATGTATGGATGTGAGAGTTGGACCATAAAGAAATCTGAGTGCCAAAGAATTGATGCTTTTGAATTGTGGTACACGGAGAAGATTCTTGAGAGTCCTTTGGACTGCAAGGAGATCAAACCAGTTAATCCTAAAGGAAATCAGTCTTGGATATACATTGGAAGGACTGATGCTGAAGCTGAAACTCCAATACTTTGGCCACCTGACGTGAAGAACTAACTCATTTGAAAAGACCCTGATGCTGGGAAAGATTGAAGGCAGGAGAAGAGGGGATGACAGAGGATGAGATGGTTGGATCGCATCACCGACTTGATGGACATGAGTTTGAACAAGCTCTGGGAGTTGGTGATGAACAGGGAAGCCTGGCATGCTGCAGTCCATGGGGTCACAAAGAGTCAGACATGACTGAGCGACTGAACTGAACTGAATGATGATATTCAGGACCACGGACAGTAACATGCAGCCACACATATGCAAACAAGCTCCCAACCCTCACTCAGCAAGTTCCTCCCACAGAGATCAGTCAAGTCTGGTTCTGGGACCTTGCAGGTCAAATTCATGCTCTTCTTTCATATTAGGCTTAGAAAACTCTCCTGAGCAAGATACCATATAGTGTTTGAGGAACAACAGCCCAGTGTCGGTTTCCCTGGTGGCTCAGATGGTTAAGAATTTGCCTGCAACACCAGAGACCTGGGTTCAATCCCTGGGTCAGAAAGATCCCCTGGAGAAGGGAATGGCAACCCACTTCAGCATTCTTGCCTAGAGAATCCCATGGACAGAGGAGCTTGGTGGGTACAGTCCATGGGATCACAAAGAGTCAGACACAACTGAACGACTAAAACAAGAGCCCAGTGTAGCTATGGCAGCTGAGAATGGAAGAGCATGGTAAGAAATTATCAGTGAAGTCATGTTGATTATTTATATGTTAATTACAGCCCAGCTCTGAACCACATGGAAAATGTAAAAAGTATATACAGTCAAGTCTTCTTCACCCATGACCTCCAGCTCTGCAGTTCCATTCCTAGTAGCAACTAATGACATTGGTTTCTTGTATATCCTGTGCATATATAATTAAGTGCATACATTCATACAATAATTTTCTCCTCTTACTGAAATGGCAATGTGCTATACATTGTTCTTTACTGTGCCCTGTTCCCCTAACAATATACCTGAAAATCTTCCTGAATACTTTGTTTATAGCTGCATATCTTGTGAGGATGTCTTGTAACTTGTTTAGTTAATCTCCTACTGATGGATGTTTACATTTTCAATCTTTTGATGTAATTTTAAAAATGACCACAGCTCTACCATATGACCCAGCAACCCATTCCTGGGCATACACTGAGAGAAAACCATAATTTTAAAAGATACATGCTCCCCAATGTTCATTGCAGCACTATCAAGCAACTTAAATGTGTCCACCAACAGAGAAATGGATAAAGAGGATGCGGTACATATATACAATGGAATATTACTCAATCATAAAAAAGAACAAATCCCATTTGCAGCAACATGGATGGACCTAGAGACTGTCACACTGAGTTAAGTAAGTCAGACACAGAAAGACAACTATGATACTGCTTATATGCAGAATCTTTAAAACAGGGTACAGATGAACTTATTTATAAAATAGAAATAGAGTCATGACTGTAGAAAACAAACTAGGGTTACTAGGGGATACAGGGGGCGGGATAAATTAGGATATTGAGACTGACATATATGCACTGCTGCTGCTGCTGCTGCTGCTGCTAAGTTGCTTCAGTCGTGTCTGACTCTGTGTGACCCCATAGACAGCAGCTCCCCCATCCCTGGGATTCTCCAGGCAAGAACACTGGAGTGGGTTGCCATTTCTTTCTCCAATGCATGAAAGTGAAAGGTGAAAGTGAAGTCGCTCAGTCGTGTCCGACTCTTAGTGACCCCCTGGACTGCAGCTCACCAGGCTCCTCCTTCCATGGGATTTTCCAGGCGAGAGTACTGGAGTTGGTTGCCATTGCTTTCTCTGATATGTGCACTACTACATATAAAGTAGATAACTAATAAGAATCTGCTGTATAGCACAGAGAACTCTACTCAATCCCCTGTAATGGCCTATACGGGAAAAGAATCTTAAAAAAAAAGAATTGCATATATGTGTTTGTGTTTAACTGACTCACTTTGCTGTACACCTGAAAGTGTAAACATGGTAAATCAATTATATTTCAATAAAAAAAAATTTTTTAAATCACAGCCTTTGGACAGAAGGCCAAGGCTCAGAGTTAGGTCAACCAAGTTTCAGATTCTGTTTTTACTTACAAGCTGAATTAATTTGGGCCAGCTATTCAGGCTCCCTGCGCCTTTCTTTCCTCATTTGCTAAGTGAGGATAATAATACTATGACATCCTTTGCGGAAGGCTCAAAGGAGAAAAAGTATGTAAAGTGCTTCTTAGCACAGTACCTGGCTCAAGAGAGTAATACTGGTAATAATAGTCACCGAGTACTGAGTACTTACTATGTACTACACTCTGTACTGAGAATTCACATGCTGTCTCCTTCCATCGTCACAACTGCAAAAGGTAGAGACCATTGTTTCCACATTTACCAAAGAATAACAGAGAGGTTAACCAATATGCCCCTCAACTCATAGGTAAGCAGAACAGGATTCAAACTCAGAGTTTCCTAACAGAGACATGTTCTAAACCATTACAGCCATCTGCTGGTGCTCCACAAATGTAGCTGATATCATCCTCCCTGTCACCATCATCATCATCTCCATTGGTACCATCACCACCACCACCACCATCACTATCCTCACCATCAGCAGCACGACCTGCTTTAGGCCCTTTGATCTCTAAACTGACCTGGGCCTACCTTTGCCTTCAGGCTCCTCAGCAGCTGGTGCAAGCTTTTCCAGAAACAGCTCCTCAGCAGCTGGTGCAAGCTTTTCCAGAAACAGTTGGCTTTTGTGGATTTCAGGTTATCACTTCCTCTGATCTCAGCTTCCTGAACATGCATGTATGTGCCTGGATGCACATGCACACACTCTGACAGATTTAGGGATTTTTATTGCCATACAACATCTGTTTGAGACGGTCCATATTATGTGATTGTATTTGACCAACGTGACTAGCAGAGGCAGCTGGGCAATGTGAAGTGGAATTGTGAGGTGAGTGGGGAGGGTGGTCTGAGATGTTTAGGGTCCATCATCTCCCTCACCCATCCACCTGCCCCAAGGATAGCAGACAGAGGAAAAGAAAAACTCAGCAACCATTAAATGACTGTCTGCAACATTACAAGAGGTGTTTTATGTGTGTTATCTCTAATCTTCAAGGTAGGCACTCTTTATTTTACAAATAAACTGAAGTTCATAAGAGGTAAAGTGAGTGGCCAAAGGCCAAAGCTAGTGTGTACCTGAGACGAGTCTAGGGAGGTGGAGCCTGTTTGCATCCTGAGGGAACAGTCAGTGTATCACCATCCCAAAATCCAGACAACCAGGGTCAGCTGGGGAGAGTCTGAGCCCCTGAAAGTGGCCTCTGTCTTCTTAGACCCTTTCCTTCCAGGCCTTTCCTGAGGCTGACGCACAGGCCAGAAAACACACTGACGTCGTCTCTCTGTCTTCCTTCAACCTGTGAAATCCTGGCTCCTCTGTCATATCTTCAGGACAGTTTAGGTCATGCTGCTTTAACAAATAAACCCCAGACTTCATGGTCAGCATGGGAGTGTGGGCAAGATCTGCTCATTGTCCTTACTCAGGAATCCAGGCTAAATGAGACTTTATTCCGCTGAGGGACAGGGGATTGGCAACTCAAGCCCTGGCTCCTAAAACTTCCACCTGGAAGGGACATACATCAATTTCACTCACATTTCATCAGCCACAGCAAGGCTCATGGTCCACCTACCACAGAAATACCTGGTGACTAGCGCTGTGGGTACCCCAGTCAGAGGTACTGCCCCCTCTTGCCTGCCCACTTCTCTACCACCCCCACCAACCCCACTGGTGGGACACAGCTTTTTTGTACTCTCTTCCCCTCCCCCAAGGCCATGAGGGGCACTTGACTTTACTACAGAGTCCACAAGATTTTATTCAGTCACTGGAGTGCCACGTGGTTCATCAGGGCATCAACCTTGGGCTGGGATTGCAGAGAGTCCTGGGAAAGTCTCTCTGTCCCTGTCTCTGGGCTAAAAGCACCGCAGTAAGACAAGAGAATTCTCCCAATCCTCTTGCAGGGCCTGGACTTTCTCCTGCAGCATTAGCTGCTTTTGTACAGTAAATTTAGGCCAAACTGGAAACCAAGGCTATGGATAAGAAGCACTCCCCCTTAGAGTGTTACTCAAGGAAGAGCCACAAATCTACCAAAAGGAGGGCTAGCTGGTGGTCCCGAGGCCTCTGTTTCAATGACCCCAGGAAACAGCTTCCTTTTCCCACCTGCCCCCCCAAGCCAGCCATACGTAGTTGGAGAAGTTGCCCCCGAGGTCTAGTATCTGAGGGAGCAACAAAGCACACCCTTCGCATCTCCAAGTATGGGATCTTCTCAACTTCCACTGCTCCCTGAGGTTCCCACCACTAAAGATCAAGATTCCAATAAATATTTTCCAGGAAAACTAAAAACTACACGTTCTTCCTATCTTGACCAAGATGCTCTGGATCTCTGGTAACAAGAACTTATCTAAACTACCTTGGGCAGAAAAGGGTAATTTACTGTGACGACACAGGTCTATATCACAGAACTCAACAGCTGGGCCTCCCAGGGGTGGAGAGCAAGGAGGCGTGTCTCTCAGATTGCCTTTCTCTGCGGCACTTCAGTGAATACCAACTGGGTATTCACCGAAGCTCTGTGACTAGTCAGACACAAAGGAGACAAGGTCTGTTCCTTCAGGAAGTTACTGCCTGAATGGAATGATAAGACATGACACATAAAAGGGAGCAAAGGCGGGAGGTGTTACAGGGGAGTAGGCATTGACCACACAGAGATGGAGAAGGACACTCCAGCGTCTGGGTGCAGAGGGGCAAAGCCACGGTGACCTTGGCTAAATTATGGAGACGGGGAACGTGGGTCATGAGAAACAGGCTGGGAAAATAGGTTAGGATGAGATCATGGAGGGCTTGTGTGCCAGGAAAATAAATTTAGCTTTTATCTAGGAAAAAAAAATCAGAAGACACGGTAGGTCTGATTACAGCAGAGTGGTGGGATCAGACATGGACCCATCTGTCTTTGACCTGAGGGAGGGAGGGGGACAAATGACCATGGAAGTAGGGAGGCTTTCGGAGCAGCACGGAGAGGGAGGAACTGACTAGCCGATTGAGAAGCAAGCTGGGTGGGAGGGGCAGTCAACAGCACCTGCGACCTCCCACACACAGACACGAACACACAGATGTCCCTTTCAAGCATCCATCAGCCCAGAGGGCCAGAGAGAAGGGGCCCAGGCCAGGGCCTCTGTCTGGAGAGGGTGGTGGGAATATCAAGCAGAATCCAGACCATGGGCACCTCCACGGGGCTGCAGGGACCGGGGTGGGGATGAACAGTTGATGGTGGTGAACACGGATGTACCTAATCAGAATCACACGTGCGTGCATACATGACACCAAGCACACGAGGCAGTAACTACAGGAATTTAGCCCAGCCAAGACAGCAGGCCTGCCCAGCCCAAACCATCAACTTGCCAAATCACGGGCAAATAATCATTGCTGCTGCTAAGTCGCTGCAGGCGTGGCCGACTCTGTGCGACCCCATAGACGGCAGCCCACCAGGCTCCCCCGTCCCTGGGATTCTCCAGGCAAGAATACTGGAGTGGGTTGCCATTTCCTTCTCCAAAAGGGACGGTAGCAAAAGTGATACTAGAACAGACTTGAATCATGGGGCCTTGCTCTCGTGTGTTCCTGGTACCCAGACACCCTGTGAACAAGGCCAGGTGAGCCTGCTAGATGATGAGACACGTGGCCTGGCTGCCCCCACCACTCCAGCCAACAGCCACCAAATGCCCAGGAAGCAGAGTATCAGGCTGACTCATAGCTGACTAACAGGTCCATGTGTTTTAGCCCAGCCAAGACAGCAGGCCTGCCCAGCCCAAACCATCAACTTGCCAAATCACGGGCAAATAATCATTGCTGCTGCTAAGTCGCTGCAGGCGTGGCCGACTCTGTGCGACCCCATAGACGGCAGCCCACCAGGCTCCCCCGTCCCTGGGATTCTCCAGGCAAGAATACTGGAGTGGGTTGCCATTTCCTTCTCCAAAAGGGACGGTAGCAAAAGTGATACTAGAACAGACTTGAATCATGGGGCCTTGCTCTCGTGTGTTCCTGGTACCCAGACACCCTGTGAACAAGGCCAGGTGAGCCTGCTAGATGATGAGACACGTGGCCTGGCTGCCCCCACCACTCCAGCCAACAGCCACCAAATGCCCAGGAAGCAGAGTATCAGGCTGACTCATAGCTGACTAACAGGTCCATGTGTTTTAGCCCAGCCAAGACAGCAGGCCTGCCCAGCCCAAACCATCAACTTGCCAAATCACGGGCAAATAATCATTGCTGCTGCTAAGTCGCTTCAGTCGTGTCCGACTCTGTGCAACCCCATAGACGGCAGCCCACCAGGCTCCTCCGTCCCTGGGATTCCCCAGGCAAGAACACTGGAGTGGGTTGCCATTTCCCTCTCCAATGCATGAAAGTGAAAAGTGAAAGTGAAATCGCTCAGTCGTGTCCGACTGCTTGTGACCCCATGGACTGCAGCCTACCAGGCTCCTCCACCCATGGGATTCTCCAGGCAAGAGTACTGGTTACATCACTACATTTTGGGTGGTTTGTTATGCAGCAAAATCTAACTGATAGACTTATGCTCCTGCCCAAGATGAAGTAGCAGGGATCAGATTTATCTTCCTGCTTGAAATAGCCAAAATAATTAAGCAAGACTCTGGACATTGGGTGGGTATTAAAGGATGGTGATCCCCAAAAGACAGGAAAAACAAATGATGTGAGCCCTCAGATCACCCCAGCTTACCATCCAGGCTTCAGTTCAGACAAGGGGACCCAGATGGAGCCTGAGCTGAGGAGACATAGCTGAGAGCCTGGAGAGAACAAGGAGGGTGGAATTCTCAGAACAGAGAGCTGGAGAGGGGAGAGCGACTCACAGAGAGAACCCTGGAGACCTGCAGAGGGTTCCCCTCAAGTATTCAGCAGGGTACTTATCAGTGCATGCATGTCAGGGAACTACCTGAGGCCTGGGAGAGACCCAATAGAAAAAATGAGAGGATGGTGCCCTGCACTGACCCAGAGCCAGAAATGGAGGCTGCTGCCCGCAGCCAGACCATAAAAACTCAATCCACAGGGCACTGAGTAGGGTACTCAGGAAGGCCAGGCCTCAGTAATGGGGGAAAACTCATCCCAGACAGAACACTCCTCCAAACCTGCCTGATAAAAGCAAGATCCCAAATGATCAGACTGTGTCCAAGTAACTTCGCTGTATCCCAGAAAATCTAACTGATACAAAACCTAAAATTTATGGAGTGTTTATCATGTTCCAGCAACTTTACATATACATAAACATTTTACATGTATTACTACATGTCTATTACTTTATTTATTAACACTCAAACAGGTTTTTATCCCCACTGTACAGGTGATAGAGCCTAAGATAACACATATAAAGTGCCTGGCGTGTTCAATAAATGCTATTTCTCTCAACTCCTCAACCTCACTCCCTGCCTGCAACCATCAACAACCAAATCGTTTTTCCCAAATTGCACATGTAGTTCAAAGAAATTATGGATTTTAAAAGCCAAATAAATAGCCTTCAGGAGGAAAGGGTTCTCTGGCTGGGGTCCTGGACAACATCCTTAGTGAAGAGTTAGGAGTCCTAGTTTCTGCCACTATCTTGCAAGGTGATCTTCAGTCAGCTCTCACCTCTCTGAGGCCGATTCACCCACCAGCGATGGGGGGAGGGGTGACTCCTCAAAGCAACCTTGGTCACTCTCGGCCTACATTCTGATGTGGAGGATGGCAGAGTTGGAAAAGTAGAGTGGTGTCTGCCACAGTTGGAACATGTGTACGTACACACACACACAGAGCCTCTTGTCGAGTGGTATCTGCCACGGTTGGAACATGTGCGTATACACACACACACACACACACACAGCCTCTTGTCGAGTGGTATCTGCCATGGTTGGAACATGTGCGCGTACACACACACACACACACGGAGCCTCTTGTCAAGTGGTATCTGCCATGGTTGGAACATGTGCGCGTACACACACACGGAGCCACACACACGCGCGCGCGCGGAGCCTCTTGTGAGCCTCTCTCCAGAGGTTTCTTCCCCACGCAAGTAGCTCGTCCTCGGCCGCCCCAGTGCAGCATTACCGCCTTAGACCAGAAGATGGTGCTGCTTCTCCGTGCACTTTCATCCGCATTTCTTACGTGAGCGTTCAGAAGATAACGGTATTCCTCTCCAGAATACCACACTCCAATCACAAGCAACCAAAGACAATTTGAAATTAGAAGGGAACTGGGACCTTTTTGGAAGGAAACTAAATATTACCAAAATGTGCCAAGCACTGTGCCAGCTACTTTACAAACCTTCTTTTAAAAACCAGGCATGCCAATGCTCAGAGATGACAAAAGGAAGAAGCAGGTGCTTAGTAAATGTTGGTTTTATTTCCACGTCTTTGTAGCCTTCATTACATAGGACATTTGATTGATGATCAAGTATTGATTGGTTAATTGAGTTTTAACTGCAGATAGAGAACCAAAGGCTAAGCTAGTGTAGCAGGACCAAAGGGAGCATTCAGTCCAAAACTACAATCTCTGGATATAAAATGATGCCCAGAGAGAAATGAGAAGAAAATAATGTGCCTGACATAAAGCAGGTTCTCACCAAACATCTACTGAATTAGTAGATGAAGTGCTTTTGCCCACATCACCCCTTACTCCATTAAGCAATACTTTTTTATCCCCACTTTACAGATGAAAAAACTGAGGCTGACACAAGGAACCTAGCCAAGTCACAAGTGTCTTCAAAGCACTTTGAGGGATTTCCCTGGTGGTCTAGTGACTAAGACTCTGTGCTCCCAATGCAGGGTACTCCACTTCTATCCCCAGTCAGAGAACTAAATCCTACATGCCGCAAGTAAGACCCAGTACAGCCAAATAAATAAATAAAACTTTTTTTCAAAAAGCACATTGAGCCCTGCTCCTAAGAATAATGTTTGTAAACTATCTCTATTGATTTTACATGTTGTCAAGCACTTTCCTATGCACTCTTTCATTTATTTTAATCCTCATAGGAACCATGAGGAGTATGTATTACTATTACAGTTTTACAGATGAGGAAACTGAGGCTCAGCAAGGTTGTCTGCCCAAGGACACACCACTGTTGAGGGTCAGATGCGAAAGTGAGGTCCCTAGTCTCTGAGTCTACCCTTCATCAGCAGGGGATGTTCTTGCCGGTACAAGAATTCACTGGAATAATCGTTCACTTTGTTTTTTCATCGTTAACTTTCTTCCCAGCATTATTGAGATATAATTGACATAACATTGTGTGAGTTTAGGGTTTCCTGGGTGGCTGACCGGTGAAGAATCCGCCTGCCAATACAGGAGACACAGGTTTGATCCCTGGTCCAGGAGGATCCCACATGCCGTGGGGTAACTAAGCCCCTGTGCCACAACTACTGCGCCTGTGTTCCGGAGCCCACATGTCAAGAGCCCACGCTCCACAACAAGAGGAGACATCGCAATGAGAAGCCTGTGTACAGCTGGAGAGGAGCCTCTGCTCTCCACAACCAGAGAAAAGCCTGTGTGGCAACGAAGACCCAGCACAGCCATAAGTAAATAAATAAAATTATTTTTAAAAAACAACCTTGTGTGAGTTTAAGACGCACATGTGATGACTTGATACCAGTATATATTGTGAAATGTTTACCACAGTAAGGTTAGTCTTCCACCTCACATAGTTACCAGTTTGTTGTTGTTATGGGGAGAACATTAAAGCTTCATTGTCATAGCAACTTTTAACTATACAAGACGCTGTTGTCAACTATAGTCACTACGCTATACCTTAGACCCCTGGAACTTACTCGTCTTTATTTAGAAGTTCGTACCCTCTGACCAACGTCTCCCCATTTCCCCTACCCCCCAAGCCCTTGGCCAGCTTCATTCCACTCTCTGTTTCTTTGAGTTCAGTGTTCTCAGATTCCACATATAAGTGAGCTCACACAATATTTGTTTTTCTCTGTCTGACATTTCACTTAGCACAATGCCTTCAAGGGCTATTCATATTGTCACAAAAGCTTTTTTTTTTTTTTTAATGAATGGGCACTTTAAAACTAATAGCTGCCTCCCAATTTCAGTGTCCTTGTTCAAATTTTCCGATGGCTCCAGCCACTTTAATTATTCAGAGCCAACGAGAGAGAAAAAAAGAGAGAGAGAGACCTAATACCTAAATCATGCACTCATACCACGTGAAAGTCAAATGGTTCCAAGATACATTGTTAGAAGGGAAGATTTATAGGGGTTTAAATCAAGGCAAGGCTAGGGAGGAGTGAGTGAGCTGCCTGGCACACCCCTGGGAGTGCCACCCCATGTTGCGGCTGGTGGGTACTAGTGTCTGTCGGAAAGTGTGACTTGGATGTAGAAAGAAAAAAATAACATTAGTGTCGTTTGTTTGAATTTTAGAAATTTTGTAATTCTGTGTGTATTTAATTTGTAAATTTGCTTTAGGTTTCATAGTCACATAAGAGCTATAAGCATACGATTATACTGAGTTTCATGCTTCTACCTGCTTAAGTAATATTATAATGACATTAACTTGTCAACACAGAGTTCCTGGGAGTATTTTTCCCTTTAAAAGGTATTTTCAAAAGCAGAGACATTACTTTGCCGACTAAGGTCCGTCTAGTCAAGGCTATGGTTTTTCCTGTGGTCATGTATGGATGTGAGAGTTGGACTGTGAAGAAGGCTGAGCGCCGAAGAATTGATGCTTTTGAACTGTGGTGTTGGAGAAGACTCTTGAGAGTCCCTTGGACTGCAAGGAGATCCAACCCAGGGTTGATTCTGAAGATCAACCCTGGGATTTCTTTGGAAGGAATGATGCTAAAGCTGAAACTCCAGTACTTTGGCCACCTCATGCGAAGAGTTGACTCATTGGAAAAAACTCTGATGCTGGGAGGGATTGGAGGAGAAGGAAAAGGGGACGACTGAGGATGAGATGGCTGGATGGCATCACAGACTCGATGGACGTGAGTCTGAGTGAACTCCGGGAGATGGTGATGAACAGGGAGGCCTGGCATGCTGCGATTCATGGGGTCGCAGAGTCGGACACGACTGAGCGACTGAACTGAACTGAACTGACTCACTAATAAAAGAACTGGGATTCACCTCCGGGTAAATGAAGGTGGCAACAGTTAGGTCCAAGATTTTATTGTTGGTTTCCTTTAGAATTTTACTAAACTCTCCAAAAATCACAAAAATAACTTACGCTGATTGCATTCAATGAGACAGCTGTATAATATCCCCCTAAAAAAAGAATAAGTGATTAACCTCTTCCTCACCTCCTCAATACTAGCTGCTCAAAGTGATTCTCTACCCACGTCGCCATACTCACACAGCCATATCCAAACACACACATCCTGCTTAGAGGGTGCTTTGGTCATTGTTTGACAACACAGGATCACGCCACTTGCTTATCTCCCCTAACATCATCTTAAACTTTCAGGTCAAAGGATAGACTCTCAGCTCATTCTCTTTGAAGAGCTACATGACATTGCAGAATACGGACGGGACACAATTGGCTCACCCACTCCCTTGAGGATTGACAGCTTGTTTCCAAGTTTTCCTTCCTGACCATTTCAAGCAAGGCTGCAAACCACCATCCTTGGACATATGGCTTTCTCCTTCACACTCCTTTCTGATGGATCCTAGAAGTGAGCTGGGTCAATATACGTGGGTCACTCTTCTTTCATTCAACAGTTATTCCCCACATTATTATTCATGTGTCCTTTTCTCAGATCTGCACTGAGCATCTGCTGTGTGCAGAGCACTGTGTTAGACGTACAGAAGTAAACGAGACAAGGCTCTGCTCTCGGGCATATGAATACTAAGGAGTATTTACATAGCTGGTATATATTAGTTATATATGCAATTATTAGCGATGTGCTAGTTTTATAGTATATATCTAGTATTTACATTTATTGGAGAAGGAAATGGTAACCCACTCCAGTATTCTTGCCTGGAGAATCCCATGGATGGAGAAGCCTGGTAGGCTACAGTCCATGGGGTCGCAAAGAGTCGGACACGACTGAGCGACTTCACACACTCACACACACATTTACATTTATACAACAGACAAAGTGATAACACCCTAAGGGAGGTAAATACAGTTAAAGGGGTGAGGGACTATGTATGTATCTGTGTCCTCTTACTCCGGGGCAGCCAGAGGGTGAGAGTAACTTGAGGGGGCTCTGCCCAGCACAGGCAAGTGCTGGGGCCTTTCCCCTGGGTCCACCCTTCTCCTCATCCCTGGTTGCCCACAAGAGACCACCGCTGGAACTGGAGGCCAGCTTTCCCACTCACACTAGCCACCATTTATCATGGTGGCCCTTCTGCATGTTAAACATCTCACATATATTCCCCTTTTCACACGAATCCTTACAAACCCACTGCATTCATTAGCTATTATGTTGTGTTTGTGTTAGTTGCTCAGTTGTGTCCAACTCTGCAACCCCATGGACTGTAGCCTGCCAGGCTCCTCTTTCCATGGAATTCTCCAGGTAAGAATACTGGAGTGGGTAGCCATGCCCTTCTCCAGGGTATCTTCTCCACACAGGAATCTGCATTGCAGGCGGATTCTTTACCATTTGAGCCACCAGGGAAGCTCTCATTAGCTATTGCTATGTAACAAATTACTTCAAAATTTACTGGCATAAGCAATAAACTTCTGTTATCTCACGGGTTTTATGTGGCCTTTTGGATCCAACTTCATTCACTTAGCATAACATTTTCAAGGTTCATCCATGTTATACACGTGAATACATATGCCATTGCTTCCATTGCTTTTTATGGCTAAAAAAAATTGCATGGTATGGATATACCACTTTCCTTCATCCATACATCAGTTAACAGACATTCTTTTAAAGTTGCCTTAGATATTATCAAACTAAGTGAAGCAAGTCAGACAGAGAAAGGCAAATATCATATGATATCACTTATATGTGAAATCTAAAAAAATTGATACAAATTAAAGCAGAAACAGACTCACAGATAAAGAAAACTAACTTATGGTTACTAAAGGGGAAAGGTAGGGGGAGGATAAATTAGGAGTTTGGGATTAACATATATGCAGTAATATGTATGAAATAATCAATAAGGACCTACTATATAGCAGAGGAGGAGAAGGCAATGGCACCCCACTCCAGTACTCTTGCCTGGAAAATCCCATGGACGGAGAAGCCTGGTGGGCTACAGTCCATGGGGTCGCTAAGAGTTGGAGACGACTGAGCAACTTCACTTTGACTTTTCACTTTCATGCATTGGAGAAGGAAATGGCAACCCACTCCAGTATTCTTGCCTGGAGAATCCCAGGGATGGGGGAGCCTGGTGGGCTGCCGCCTATGGGGTCGCACAGAGTCGGACACGACTGAAGCGACTTAGTAGTAGTAGTAGTATATAGCAGAGGGAATTCTACTCAACATTCTGTAATAATCTGTGACTTGCCTGGCAATCCAGTGGGTGAGACTCTGTGCTTCCACTGCAAGGGGCACAGGTTTGATTTCTGATCAGGGAACTAAGAGCCCACATGCCCCTTGGCAAATGTGTATGTATGTATATGTAGATATGTATATATACACACATACATAAATATATACATTCTATAATAACCTATATGGGAAAAGAACCTGAAAAAGAATGGATATATGTGTATGTATAACTGACAACTTTGTTGTACATCTGAAACTAGCACACTATTGTAAATCAACTATACCCCAATATAAAATAAAAATTCAATCAAAACAAAAGAAAAATTTAAGTAGAAGAATAATCACAAGTAACTCTCTCTACTGGATAATAAAATATTTTTTTAATCTATGATAATTAATGTTGTTGACATGTTAAATAAATATATAAATGCAACAGAATAAAAATTCTACATTATTCCCATGTAAAAAGTACTAGCACAGAAAAAGGAAATAGATATAAGCTAACAAAATGTATATAGAATCTATATACTGAAAATTACAGAGTACTTATGGGAAAAAAAATCAAAGAAATAAAAAAAAAAAGAAATTCCAGGTTCATGGATCAGAAAACTCAGCATTGTTAAGATGTCAGTTGTCTTCAAATTGATCTATGAATTCAATGTAATTCAAACAAAAATCCCAGAAAGATATCTTATAAGTATTAACAACATGATTCTTAAATTTATATGCAAAGGCAAAGAGACTAGAATACCCAAATTAATTTTGAAAAGGAATAACCTTGGAGGATTTACATTACAAGACCTACTATAAAGCTACAGTACAATGTTGGCAGACAGACAAATAAATGGGATGGAATAGAACACAAAGTCCAGAAATAAAAATATGGCCAATTGAATGTTTACAAAGGTGCAAAAGCAATTTAATGGAGAACAGTCTTTTCAAAAATGATAATGAAACAGTTGGAAAGGACTACACCATACAAAGGGAGGGGAGAAAGGGAGGGAGGGAGAGAGGAGAAAAGAAATAAACCAGGATCCATACCTCATATTATACATAAAGTTAATTCCAAATGGATTATAGATCTATATGTAAAACTCTAAAACTTATAGAAAAAAAAATATAGGAAACTTTTGTTACCTTGGGTTAAGCTAAGTGTCCTTAGATACACCAAAAGCACTATGCAAAAAAGAAAAAAAAATTAGACTTCCCTAAATGTTTTAAATGTTTTCTCTATTAAAGAAAAGAGAATGAAAAGACAAGCCAGACACTAAGACAAAATATTTGCAAATCATATTTGACAATGGACTTGAATCCAGAACACATAAGAAATTTTTAAAACTCAACAATGAGAAAACAAACAACCCATTGAAAAGATGAAAAAAGGTATACAGGTAGCAAATAAGCTCATGAAAAGATGCTCAATATCTTTTACCATTTGGGAAACATAAATCAAAATCACAACGAGGTATCACTATACTGTTATTGTTCAGTCACTCAGTCACGTCCGAGTCTTTGCAAGCCCGTGGACTGCAGCACACCAGGCATTCCTGTCCTCACTATCTCCCTGCTAAGTCGCTTCAGTCATGTCCAACTCTGTGTGACCCCATAGACGGCAGCCCATCAGGCTCCCCCATCCCTGGGATTCTCCAGGCAAAAACACTGGAGTGGGTTGCCATTTTCTTCTCCAATGCATGAAAGTGAAAAGTGAAAGTGAAGTTGCTCAGTCGTGTCCAACTCCTAGCAATCCCATGGAGTGTAGCCCACCAGGCTCCTCTGTCCATGGGATTTTCCAGGCAAGAATACTGGAGTGGGGTGCCATTGCCTCCCTAAGTTTGCTCAAACTCATGTTCATTGAGTCAATGATTCCATCCAACCATCTCATCCACTGTTGCCCTTCCTTCTCCTGCCCTCTACCTTTCCCAGAATCAGGGTCTTTTCCAATGAGTTGGTTCTTCACATTAGGTGGCCAAAGTATTTGAAAAGTTAAAATTAAAAAAGAGAAACTGACAATAGCTAGTGTCAACAAGGTGAAAGCAAATAATACTCTCATATATTGTCGATGGGAATGTAAAATGGTGTGGCCACTCTGGAAAATAGTCTGGCAGCTTTCTTTATTTTTATTAGAGTATAGTTGCTTTACAATACTGTTAGTTTCTGTGGTAGAGCAAAGTGAATTTGTTATACTTGCGACCCCGTGGACGGTAGCCCACCAGGCTCTTCCGTCCATGGGATATTTCAGGCAAGAATACTGGAGTGGGTTGCCATTTCCTTCTCCAGGGGATCTTACTGACCTAGGGATCGAACCCAGGTCTCCCACATTGCAGGCAGACGCTTTAACCTCTGAGCCACCAGGGAAGCCCATATATATATCTATCCCCTCTTTTTGGATTTCCTTCCCATTTAGGTCCCCACAGGCAATCTCTCTTAAACAAACACCATAAAATACAGTAATCCCACTCTTATTTATCCAACATTACCATTAAACCTGTACACAAACATTTATATTAATAGCAGTACTCGTAATCATCAAAACAGAAACCCAAATGTCCTTCTGTTGGGGATGAGATTAATACATCTTGCATATTCATACACTGCAATATTTCTCAACAATAAAAAAGAATGAACTATAATACACAGGAGAGCAACATGGATGAATCTCAAAATAATTATGCTGAGTGAAAGAAACCAGACCCAAAAAGAGTACATTGTATGAAAGAGCGAACTGTATGATTCCATTTTTACAAAATTATGGAAAATGCAAACTAACCTATAAGTGACAAAAAGTAGATCAGTGGTTGTCTGGTGAAAGGTGCAAGGACGGGAAAGGGCAGAACGACAAACAGTTATGAGGAGACTTTTGGGTGTGATGGGCATGTTTCTTAATTGCAGTGATAGTTTTAGCAGTAGCTACCTATGTCAAAACTTATTAAATTGTTCACTTTAAATGACAGGTTTTTCCAGTAATCATGTATGGATGTGAGAGTTGAACTATAAAGAAAGCTGAGCGCCAAAGAATTGATGCTTTTCAACTGTGGTGTTGAAGATTCTTGAGAGTCCCTTGGACTGCAAGGAGATTAAACCAGTCAATCCTAAAGGAAATCAGTCCTGAATATTCATTGGAAGAACTGAAGCTAAAGCTCCAATACAGGAGAAGCTGAAGTTCTCCTGATATGAAGAACTGACTCAGAAAAGACCCTGATGCTGGGAAAGATTGAAGGCGGGAGGAGAAGGGGACAACAGAGGATGAGATGGTTGGATGGTATCACCAACTCAATGGGCATGAGTTTGAGTAAACTCAGGGAGTTGGTGACGGACAGGGAAGCCTGGCATGCTGCAGTCCATGGGGCCACAAAAAGTCAGACACGCCTGAGCAGCTGAACTGAACTATTGTATGTCTATTACACTAAAATAAAGCTGGGTTTTTTTTTAATGACCTGCCTCTTTGAATGTTTGGATTCCTCTATGAGAAGTTGTATCTTTCTCAGTTTACAAACTCTGTTGGTTGTTTTGTGTCATCTTGGTTGGGTTATGGTACTCAATTATTCAATTACATATTAATAATAATATAGGTGTTGCTATGACGGTGTTTTGTAGGTGAGATTAATATCAGTTGAAAGAAAGAAGGAAGGGAGATTATCCTGGATAATAGTGATAGGCCTGATCCAATTAATTGAATGGAACTGAGGTTTCCCTGAGGAAGAAGAAATTCTGCTAGCAGACTGAAGCTTCGATTCCTATTACAGTCCCAGCCTGCCAGCCTACAGATTTCAAACTTGTCTCACCAGCCCCCCAAAACACATAAGCCAAGTACTTACAGTAAATCTCATTATATAGAGAGAATATATTACATATTAATATATTATATATCTTATTATATCGATTATAATGGCAATATATATGTATGAATGTATGTTATATATGGTTGGATATATATACACAAGTATCTCAGTTTTCTTTGGTATGAAGTGGCCCAAATAATCATAATCACTACTCCTGCCACATTACCTTTTCTCTCCCAGTCTGCCCCTAGGACCTCATGGTGAGTTCCCTTTAACCAGCTGACTGAGGAAGAGAAAACTCAGGACTGGCTTGAAACCATTCATCTCAGATTGGGGCTTAAACCCACATGCCTGGACTCAAACCCAACCAAAACCCTGTTTGGGACTCTAACCCACCATCTTTTAATCAGAACCACTCACCTGGTGTCTGGACTTACTGAGGCTGAGGATCTTTATGTCTCAGCACAGAAGGAATTCAGCCAGAGGCAAAGCAATAGGCAAGAAATAGATTTATTAGTATGGGATGCTTGTAAGAGATGCAAGCAGACAGGCGAGGGAGCTCTGCCCCAAGGATTAAGTGGGCTACAATTTTACAGTCAAAGAAAAGGGGCAGGGATAAAGACCACCTTCTTCAAGGCTCACATCACTAACCCCTTCTTTGTATCAGGCAGGAGAGCGTTTGACCCTGAGGTCAAACTAGGATTATTATAGGCTTATTCAAACCAGTAGAAGGATGGTGACATTTTTCTTTTTCCTAATGACTTGAAGCACATCTCATGCTTTTATTTATAGCTTTATAGTTGAGCAGGGCTTCTCTGGTGGCTCAGTAGGTAAAGAATCTGCCTGTAATGCGGGAGACCTGGGTTCAATCCCTAGGTTGGGAAGATCCCCTGGAGAAAGGCATGGCAACCCACCCTTGTCTGGAGAGTTCTTGTCTGGAGAATTCCCATGGACAGATGAGCCTGGCAGGCTACAGTCCATGCAGTCACAAAGAGTTCCTAGGTTGGGAAGATCCCCTGGAGAAAGGCATGGCAACCCACCCTTGTCTGGAGAGTTCTTGTCTGGAGAATTCCCATGGACAGATGAGCCTGGCAGGCTACAGTCCATACAGTCACAAAGAGTCAGACACAACTGAGCGACTGAGCATAGCATAGTTAAGCAAGCCTACTTCATCCCACGAAGTTCCAATAGCCTTCCTAAGTGATCGTTAACTTACAGTGATCTCCCAAAGTTTCCTGTTTCCCTCTCTATCTGTAGTCCACTACTGGAACTTCTACAACTATCTGTTATTGTTTAGTCACCAAGTCCTGTCCAACTCTCAGCAACCCCATGAACTGTAGCCCACCAGGCTCCTCTGGAGTGGGGTGCCATTTCCGTCTCCAGAGGATCTTCCCAACCCAGGCATCGAACCCACATTTCCAGCATTGGCAGGCAGATTCTTCACCACTGAGCCCCCACAACTACCTGTGTAACTATCTTATTCTACCCCTATCAGGTTTACAGATGGTTTTGCACAATATGTAGGCACCTCCCTAAAAAAGTGAACAGCTACAGCACTATAGTGGTAGTACACCCCTTTCTAGTGCATTCTGAAGGACACTAGGCAGTAAATCTCCCCAGTGGGCAGAATTCTGATTAGGGCACCTGGCCGTTCATTTTGAAAAGAAATGGCCAGAGGCATAAGTTTGATTCATGCCTGTGGCTAATGGTTTGGCTAGATAGCCAGGGACTTGGAAGGAACATGATTGGAAAATTGGTGACAATCGATCTAGGTCACGGTTCTGTCTGAATGAACAAAGAATGTGAAGACACTTATATCTGATGTAAATGCTCACCAAAGGTGATTTTAGTAATCAGAGGTGGATTTTAGTAATCAAGTAGATAGGGTGACCGGCCACCCTGTCATTGCCCACTGGCTTATAAACAAAGTAGACAGATGGCAGGGGTGAAGGTTATGCATGGGCTCAGCAGCATAACTTCCACTCACCAAGGCCTAACTGGCTACAGCTGCTGCTGAGTGTGCAACCTGCCAGCAGCAGAGACCAACGCTGAGGCCCGGCACCCTTCCCTGGGGTGACCGGTCAGCTGCCTGGCGGCAGATTGATTACACTGGACTGCTTCCACCATTGAAGGGACAGTGCTTTGTTCTTACTCTGCACGTGCAGATGGATTTGCTTTCCATGCATGTTCTGCTTCTGTGGACTTCTAGAATGCCTTATCCACCATCATGGTATTCCACACAGCATTGCTTCTCATCAAGGAATTCACAATAAATAAACTGCAGTAATACACTCATGTTCGCAGACTTTACTGGATTTACCATGTTGCCCACCATCCTGAAGTTCCTGACTTGATGGCTGAATGGCCTTTTGAAGACCCAGTTACAGATGTAACTAGGTGGCAACACTTTGCAGGGCTGGGGCAGTGTCCTTCAGGAGACTGTCTGTACTCAAATTAACATTCCGTGTATGGTGCTATTTCTCCCACAGCTAGGATTCATGGTTCCAGGAGTCAAGGAGTGGAAATGGAATGGCAGCATTCAATATTAACCCTAGCGATTCATTTGAAAAATTTTGTTTCCTGTATCTGCAGCCTTATGCCTGTTGATCTGGAGGTCTTCATTCCAAAGGGAGGAATGCTTCCACATTCACATGAGTATTCCACTGAACTATAAGTTAAGACTGCCACTTCCATTTTAGATTCCTCATCCCTCTGAATAAATAGGCAAAGATGGGAATTACTACACTGGCTGGGGGGATTGATACTGACTACCAAGGGGAAAGGGGGCTGCGACCACACAATAGAGATAAGGGAAAGCCTGTCTGGAATATAGGAGATCCCTTAGGGCATCTCTTAGCACTATCATAGCCTGTGACTAAAGTCAATGGAATACTGTAACAATCCAACTCAGGCAAGATTTCTAATGCCACAAACCCTTCAAGAATGTTTGGGGGCATCCCACCAGGAAAGAAAACAAAAATAAAACACACAGCCAGTAACAAGGTGCTTGCTGAGGGTAAAGGAAGTATGGAATGGATAGAAGACAGTAGTTGTAAATACCAGTTATGACCACCTGACCAACTTCAGAAATGAGGACTGTATGAGTATTTATACCTTATTTTATCGTGAATATGTCTATTTTTTCTTCCCTCTCTTATCTCCTTGCCATCTAGTATAAAATGTATTAATAAAAGCTAACTTTGCATTAGTGAAGTTACAGGATTATTAACATCATCCAAGGACTTGGCCTCCTCTTCTGGGGAAAGTGTTAGTATATTTTCAGTCACACACAGGATAGATGTATCATGTTAGGTGGAAGCATGACTTTTTCACTGTCTTTATAAGGAGATTAAATGTGGTTTAAGGAGATGTGTATCGGTGTCAGGTTGACTGGATATAATCTGTGATGATCAGTTTTATGTGTGATCAGTTGACTAGGCTCTAGTACCTAGATATTCAATCACACTAATCCAGATGTTGCTGTGAAGATATTTTGTAGATGTTGTAACATCTACAATCAGTTAACTTTATGTAACAAAAAAAATTCCTGGATAATCTGGGTGGACCTGATCCAACCAGCTGAAAGGCCTAGTGGTTTCCCCGAAGAAATTCCACTCCTACCTGTGTTTCCAGCTTGACCTTCCTTATGGCCTGCACTACAGATTCCAGACTTGCCAACCTGACCCCTACCGTTGCAAAAGCCAATTCCTTGCAAGAAATACAGATGAATAGATAAGACAATTGACTGACAGATAGGAGAGAGAGGATATCCACAGGTTGCATCTCTATCTCCTCTGTGGTGGAAAATCTCGCACCCCTTGAGAGTCAGAGCTTATTTTACATCCAAAAGGGATCATCCAACATATTCATCAGGCATATCCCCTAAAATTCCTGGGGAAATTCCAGGAGTTCAAAGGATTATTCTAATGGAGGAGTCAATTGGGCAGGTCAGGGCAACACTCCTAGTGTTTTTTCAGGGCATGCCTTCAGATATGTTAAGTCCTTTCATATTTATTAAACTATCTGAAACACACTAGAATGCTACACAGTCACTTAAAAATATGCTCTTTATCAACTGTCTCTGAAAGGGGATACAAAACCTCCTAACAGTAATTGCTTCTAAGGAGGGAGCCCAGTGGCTTGGGAACAGGAATAGGAGGGAGAATTTTCACTTTTTTTACTTTAGGAATGTTGGATTATGTGAATCTATCATCAAAGCTAGGGACTGGCAAACTGCAATCCACAAGCCAAATCTAGCCCACTGCCTGTTTAAAGTTTTGCTGGAGCGCCTTCATGCCCATTTGTTTACATACTGGCTATGGCTGCTTTCATTCTTCACTGGCAAAGTTCAGTCATCGAAACAATTACATACACTACATACATGATGTCATATGGCCCACAAAGCCTAAAATATTTACCATCTGACCTTCTATGGGAATTTGCTAATATCAATTTAGATTTTTTAAAAATAGAAAAGTAAACTTACATTAAAAGATTAAAAGATGCCCCCAAAAGAACTGAAAACACCTGGCCACACAAAAACTTAAATGTTAATGCTCACAGCAGTGCTAGTCACAATAGGCAAAAAGTGGAACCAACCCAAAAGTCACTCAACAAATGAATACATTAAACAAAAGATATATCCACACAATGGAACACTGCTTGGCCAGAAAAAGGAATGAAATGTTGATAAATGTTACAACACAGATGAACCTTGAAAACATTATGCTAAGTGAAAGAACCCAGACACAAAAGGCCACATTTCATTTATGTGATATACATTACGATTTCATTTATGTGATATGTCCAGACAAGGCAAATCCACAGTGACAGAAAACACATTAGGGGTTTACAGGGGTTGGGGAGGAAGAAAGAACTAAGAATGACTGCAAGTGGGTTTCTTTGAGGAATGATGAAAATGTTCTGGAATTAGATAATGGTGATAGTTGTATAACTCTTTGAATATATTAAAACCACTGAATTGTATACCATCACCAAGTAGAAGGCATTTCACAGTAGGGCAAAGTTCTACATCCTAATTATTCCAAACATCCACGAGATCTTAGGTACGTTTCTTTCCCTGTCTGGTCCTTAATTTCCTTCTCTATCATACAGATGCAATTGGACAACATGGGAAAAGGCCAGTTCAATGAGATGTGAGGGGAGATTTGGGGGGCCTGACGTCCCAGAATCCTTTAGTCTTTCTTCAAGATTCATAATCACTGACTCTAAAAGCCACTATTTTCATCATAATCATCATCTTCCAACTTCAAAGCACTTTCACATACATGTCAGTTGATACTCATAACCACCCTTTAGGGAAGATAGGTATTATTCCCATCTTACAGATGCAGAAATTCAACTTCAGAGTCAAATGACTTGCCAAAGTTCACAGTGGTTAAATGTAGGAGCTGGGACTCAGTCCTAGGTTCTGTCCACAACACCACACAGGCCTCTCTCTAAAGCCCTAGTCAGCAGTATCCAGCATCCTCACTACAAACTACACATCGTTTGGATAAAACAAGGGAGGAGAGGCACAAGGACTTGGGCCCTCCTTGGCCTTTTCTTATGAACCTCTCTATATCGGCATAGCAGGAGTCTGTGCATAGGAGTATACACGTACACTGGTGTGGACACCAAGCCCATGGTGTCACAAAGATGTACATAAAGGAATACAGGACCTGCTCAACAGGTGACAGATCACTCCTCATTACCAGAATGGTGGGGAAGCTGTGCCTTTAGCTCAGGGGAGACCTGAGAGTTCGGAACTCTGGGGGTCTGCTCTCTCCTAAATCTAGAAGACTAATTAACCTTTCTCATGAAATTTCTAGAAGGGACAGCTCCTCAGTGCTTAGTAGACAAGAGAAATGAGAAGGGAGAGCCTGGGAATTATCCTCATTGCCTTTGCTGAAGTAGAGCTAGGAAAGGTAATAACAGTGAATAAGGCATTCGGTCCTAAGCTCAGAGAACTGGACCTAAATCTCAAGGAGTACCTTTGAGATGACTGCTGTCAAACCCAGGTCAGTCCTTGTATATCAGTGTCTGAACACTAGTAACACTACCAGCTATGTGCGCTTCAGCAAGTCATTCACCCTCCCTGATTCAGTTTGCTTATCCAAAAATGTGGCTAATGACTGCTGGGGTCTAGCTCAGAGGGGATTTCAGTGGCATAAACTTAAATGCTTTAAAAATAAAATGTACTTTATGAACACTCTTTCATTCTCCCATGGCTGCCAAGAAAGAAGGGCTGAACACACTTGGGGAGTAACCCACTGACAACTTTCCAGGGCTTGCCAGCAAGAGGGAGTCAAGCCAAAGGCTAAAGTCTCTTCAGAAAAAGCCAGGTTGCCCATGTTTGCTTGCACTCTGTTTTTTTCATTTTACCAATAACATTTATCAAGTATTTCCTATAGAATACATGCTGTTCTGGGAGCTTGAAGATAAAGCAGTGAAAAAGAAGAAATGGTTCTGCTCTCAAAAAGCTTATTTTCTACTTGTGAGAAATGAATAATGAATGTCAAGCACTGGCAGGTGCTGTGCTGAATTTAACTGGGTAAGATTAATAGTGATTGGGGAGTAGTACTGTTTCCTATAGGATGTCAGAGGGCCCCTCTCATAAGAGGGTGTTTGAACAAAGACCTTAAGGAAGGGGATAGTTTAGCAAACAGCCACACCTCTGGTCTAAGCCAGAGAACACTCGAGTTCTGGGGAGAGACAGACACATTGTCCAGAGCAACAGAATCTCCTACTATGCTGGTTTGGTTTGCCCTTCTTGGATTCATCTCTACACTTCTTCCTGCTATGCTCCCTGGGGAGAGGGGGGGCTGACCCCTAGACTGGATCTCTAGGTCACCTTGCCATCTGCTGCATGTTAGGTTCAGCCAAAAGGAGACCCCAGAAAATTGGAGTACAGGATGAAAGAAGTGGGATACTGATGCTCCAGCTTTCTCGGCCTGGCCACAGTTCTGACAGTGGCTGCATCCCTTTGCCACAGCTCCCACCAGCTTTCCACAGCCCTTTTGTAGTCCATCCTCCCATGCGATCCTCCGGTGTACCAGGGGGTAGGGGCTCGTCAGGAGTCTTGCAAGATTAACCTAGATGAGCACCAACTACCTACCTGGGCCAGAGCGCATTGTCCATAGTTGCCACCTAGACTGCGCCTCCCCATCAGGACAGGAAGTTTTGACCCTAGAGGCACCCATCATAAATTGTAGACCGTGGCCTCACTCTCCTCCCTCAAACTCCAGTTCTGTCGAATTATTCATACCAGCAAAGGTAGGAACAGAAATTGAGATTCTAGAGCCCCCCCTACTACTTCCTTAGGACCTCACTGCCCTGGAGGTTTTTCTCCCTAAGATCCAGCCCATAGACTCCCTATGTGAAGGAACTTGACCTACCTAACTCCCAAAACCAACAGCTCACTGCCCAGTTCATTTCCTTGATAGTTTTTATCACTATTCCCTGTTGCTCAAACAGTGAAGAATCTGCCTGCAACACAGGAAACCCAGGTTCGATTCCTGGGTCAGGAAGATCCTCTGGAGAAAAGAATGACAATCCATTCCAATATTTTTGCCTCAAGAATCTCATGGTTAGAGGACCCTGACAGGCTACAGTCCATGGGGTCGCAAAGAGTCAGATACAGCTGAGTGACTAACACTACTACTATTTATCACTACTGGCTTTTCATTATGTATGTCAGTTCTGTCCACTAGAATGTACGTCACGAAAGAAAAGAACTTCCTTGTTTTATTCTTTGTGAACAGCATCTTAGGCTCAAGTATAAAACTCAAATAGTGAATGAGAACAGAAATGAGTATAAAGCATCTCTGCTCCCTACACCCTCCACAAGGGTTATAGCCATAAGCCTAGACATAAATGGCTTAGAGTCACCGGCCTGGGCAGCTACTCTCAGAAGCATCTTAGTACTGCTGACTTAGGTGTATGTGGGCAGGAGCCCCAAGCAAGCCAAGAGATAACCCAGGAGTCAAGAGAACTACTCAGGTTCCATCTTGCTGAAGTGAAGGCCCTCAGCTTCTCCATTCCTGAGTGGCTAAGACATGGTCTTGTGGTCTCAACATCTATCATACAGAAGAATCAAAATGTGGCTCACCAAACCATCTCCACCAATGACCCAAGAAATCTTGTGGGTGAGTGCTGCTGGTTATTTTCCTTCACTTAAGGGACCCAAGCCTTGGCCCTCCAACTAAGACCAGATTCAGACCAATCAGTATCTCTTTAGCCCCATTCTACTCCACACTATATACCTACCCCACCCATGTGTGGCAACCCTGCCACCAACCAAGCCATCCCCCTTACCCCCAAAGAAACCCAAACAGCTCAGAAGTGCATCAATCGACCTTTAATGTCCAAAAGAGGCGTGGATGCAGAGCACAGGAGATGTGGCGGGGTCTCAGCCCCTGCTCCAGAAATGAGGGAGAGATGAACACAAACTAGACATTTCCAACTGGCCACACAAGTCTGGGAGGGCAGGGGGAAACAGATCTAGACATTCATAAAAAAATAAAACCTAAAATCAAGCACTCAGCTTTGTGCCCACCAAACGGTTTGATATGGGGAACTCACTCACCATCCAAGTCCCCACCCTCCCCTGTCAGCATCAAAAAGAAAGCTCAGTACACACTAAAGGCTTGGGAAGGGGGCATTCTCCTGCCTCCCCGCCAACCCCAAGGATGGACTTGGAAGAAAAAGAGAATGAGTTGGACCCCAAACCCCCCACAGCATCAACCCTACACATGAGAATTTTCAATGCAGTTTATAAGAATCAATAGCTCAATCAGCAGTGACATCCCCCCCATCCCCCACCCCATCCCTTTTGATCCACAGATAAGATTTCCCCAGCACTCCCCTTGGAATCTCCTACCACTAGTGACTCTGCTCCATCCCCAAATTCCTGGCTTCACCACTGCAAGACTGACCTCCTCTGAAGTTCCCCCAAAGCCCCTCAACAGCCCTTTATCTTCCATCCTGCCTCCCACAAGAGGCTGCCACCATTCACAAAGTCACTTTCCCTCACCACTGAGACTAGGCTCCAGAATGGATGGCAGCATGGCCACCTCACCCTGGGCTATCCTCCTAAAGCCCACCTGGGAGCAGATGGCCATAGGGCAAGCAGTGTCTAGGCCAGATGGCTGAGGGGGGTGATACCCATACTCACCCCCACCCATACTCACCCCCAAAACATGCCCCAGAGGTTAACACAGGTCCACTTATCTACCTATATACCGGAGAGATTCCACAGCCCTGCCCCTCCCTCCCCTCTACCCCAAACCAAGATACATACACACATTCACACACACATACACAGAGGAAAATCAAGGGAAACATTGATTTGGTTTGATTGCTAAGACCTAACTAAGAACTAGTCATCAGAAATTCCCTTGCCAGCCAACTAACAGGGGCTGCTCTAAGAGAACTCCAGAGGAATGAGAAAACCAAGGGCTAAGCAGGGAGCAGACAGGAGGGAAGAATGAAAACAAAACAAACAAAAAAAATCGAGCTAATCCTACCCTCAACATCCTCCAAGCATGAGCTCTGGCAGGAAGAATAAAAGAAGGTAATCCACAAAGACACAGTAAACTCTTCTGACAAAGACAGCAAGACAATTCTGCTCCCCACTCCCACATACCACAGACAAATACGTCTCAGGGCCCCTTAAGAATCCAGCCCCATCCCCTGCCCCAAGCCGTGGAATCACAGTTCAGTGGAATATTCTCCCTGGTACTAGATCAATCCCCCTACCCTCCATCCTATCCCTCTCTCCTTGTCAATCCTAACACTGTCCCTTCCGCAGCCTTCCTGGCCCTCCTAAAGCAGCATCCACCACCAGGAGGAGGCAGCTGCAGTTTTAGTTCCACCTCCAGAAACCTATTTCTTTTCCCCAGCCCTCCTAGTCTTACAGGCTTTGTTGAGGGCTTTTTATTTGTATAGGGAGAGAAAGAGAAAAGGGAGGAGTGGGAGAGATTTCCTAGTGCAATACAACCAAAAAAAAAAAAAAATTTAAGTCTTGAAAAATAAACATAAAGCAGCCTTCTTCCCCAGGCAACTAAACAGAAAGAAGTTTGGTTTTGTTTACTGCGACATACACATGAAATCGAGTATACAGTCCATGCAGTAGCACAGCCATTGGAGAGGACATCCTGATGCTGGCCCCAGTGCAAAACAGTCCCAGCAACGCTGCCTGCTTGCCATTGCTGCCGCCGCCACTGACACCTTCACTGTGGCCACCTAGCCTGACTTGAAGAGGAGGATTGCAACTTGACCCAAGTAAAAATAGATGAAGTGCTTTGTCTCATGTGTAACGTAGCTGCCAAAATTTCGGCCCACGATACAGTGCCAGGTAGGGTTATATTTCTTGTCAAATTCCTAAAAGAAGAAAAAAAAAGGAGAAGAAAGGCGATTAGGACAGCTGAAGATGAGAAATCAGAATAAGAGTCTGATTGGTTTAGCTGTCATCCCCACCCCACCCCCAGTCTACGGCTACAGTTCTCTGAACTTCAGGAGCTCAGGTTCTAAGGTTGGCTAGAACACTCTTTCGTTAATAATACAATACCACAAAGGCTCCATTATTTCTCTCTAGAACTTTATACCTCTAACATCTCTTTTCTCTCTAGCTACCTACTCAAAAGCCTACCCCGCGATTCTTCAGCAAGGGAATCAGAAAAACCAACAGAATTAAGAACCACTCCAGTGATGTCACACAGCATTGAGTAAAAGAGAAAAGCAAGCCTCTCTGACTTGCCACTCACATTTCACACTACTAAACTAGCATTTCCAAATGCCAAAAACAAAGTCACTAGACCAAAATGGGGACCGAACAGGAAGCAATTCTGTCTAAGCCAACTTTAAAGGCACTCCAGTGTCCCAGGCACTATATGGGCTGTAAGCACAGGACAAGGGCCCAGTCATGAGATTGAGGCAATTCCCTCACTTCTCTCAGGGATCTAAGTTCAACATCAAAAGCCAGCGAGGAAATCCTCAGGACCTAATCAGACAGGCCCAGCCACCCTGTGAACCCAGCAGAAAACAGATGGCTCAGTTCTAGATGCATCCTGCCATGACCGTGAAAGGAGAGCAGCCCTCCACCACAGGCTCAGCAATGCTGCCAACCCTGGAGCTCTGTCTGCCAGGAGCTCAACCAACAACTTGTTTAGTTTTCTCACAGCCCCCATACCACATGACTCTAAAAGGTATTGGCAAACAGTGGAAAGGGCATGGATCACCACACAGAGCTTTATTCCTGACTGAAGACTGTGTAACATAGGAGACCCATAGTTGCTTCCCCATAAGCAAAACAAGAAAGCAGGACTGAATATAATCTAAGGATTCTCCTCAGAGTCCATGATTCTACACTTTATCCCTGAAAAGAACAGAAAAGGCATCACTCAACGAGGAACCAGCACGCCTAGCAGCCTGGCTGGTTCGGCATCCCTTGGCTACACACACAGAAAAAGTCTCAAGACTCCAGTTTCCACTTATACCAAACACGGACAGCAAAGAGCTCTGTAAACCCAAGGACACTACACCACCTGTATGGACCATAATGCCATGGCTCTTGGGCATCCTTGGGATACTAGAGCTGAGAATATCAGACTGGGACTATGCCACCAATGCACATGGACCCTGACTGGAAATTAGGGACCCTGAGTACCACCTCTCACCTCTAGCTCAGCTGCTTCCTCACTATATATATGTTAACTATATCTATTCACCATTTCATTCAGAAATTTTTCAAGGATTAAATCTACTGCCCCAATAATGCTCATCTATTAAAAAAAATATATATATATATGTATATATTCTAGCACACCCTTTCCTTTAGAAGGTAGGGAGAGGTAATTAGTACATGAGTCCATTTTTTTAAGCAGGGCAGGGGCACACAAGTCGACTTATGGGATCTTAGTTCCTTGACCAGGGATTTAACCCAGGCCACAGCAGTGACTGCACTGAGTCCTAACCAGTGGACCACCAGGAGTTCTTTTAAAGAGAGAAAAAGGAAATCTCCTACATAATGAGACTATAGGAATATCCCATTTTAAATGATGCAGCTCCCCCAAAATTTATGATCTTATCTTATCCATTCAAACATCCCTGATCTTCATCTTGAATAGTTCTGAATTGGAACAGTTATATTTAATCCTGAAGTTTCACGCCCTGTTGTTCTGCAGTCATGTAATTATCTGTAAACACACACACACCCCAGCACAGTTAAGAACTCTTAAGGTGAATCTCTAGTAAATAAGATTCATTCCCCAATTTACCTGCTTTGCAAGTTCCCAGGGTTCCGTCTGCATGGACTACACCTACTTTCCTATGTCCCCTGCTCCAGCCCTCCTTGGGGCACAGGTGAGCTATCCATCCCTACCCTGACCACCAGCCACAGTCCTCCCAGCACACCTTCTTGATATAGGCAGCAATGTCCTTCTCTATGTTGTACTTCTCCATAGCCTGCGTGGCACAGTCAACGGCATCTTGTTGCATGTCCTCAGACATGTCTGCATTCTTGATCACTGCCTTCCGGTCAGACATGGTGACACTGCAGAAGAAGCAGAGAGGTGAGGCTGCAACCCCGTGCTCCGGGCAATGAACAGGAACAGCTGGGTGTGGGAGAAAGCAGCACAAAAGGTAAAGAGCAACAGAAAATACAGACATGAAGCATTGTAAGAGGGAGATCCTAAGATTTTAGCAGAGATGAGGTTGCCAAGTCTGGGAAACACAAGGTAAATAGTTAAAAAGACATTAAGTCGTCAATTTTTGTATATAAAATGAGGCTTTTCCAACTCTAAATTTATTTCTAGTATTCTGAACAGCATCAACAGCCAAAATACTACACTATACCAGCTACCAGTTGTATCCTTGGGCAAGTTACTTAACCTTTGTGCTCTGTTTATCATCTTAAAATGGGGACTTGAGTTAACCTGAGGGCAAACCAGGTGATATAACACCTGAACATAATAAGCCCTTGATTTAATAACCATTATTATATCATTGGCATCACAGTAGGAAGATGAATTAGGTCTGGTCCTTGAACTAGTCACTCAGCCTTTCTGCATTTGATTACTTCCATTTTAGCAATGAGGATAGCTCTCTATCAGGAGTTGCTATAAGAATTAAAATGAGGTTATATGAGAACATTGCAAACAAGGGCAGTCTACACAGTGGTCTGTCCCATTAACCAGATTCAGCCCACCACCTGCTTTAAACAGCTTTATAGAAACACTCTACAATGGCAGAACAATGGCAGACTTGTGCAGTTCCAAGAGATGATACGGCTTATAATGCGTAAAATATTTATTATCTAGCCCTTCACATAAGAAGACTGCTAAGTCCTAGGCTACCAATGTGCAATGGTGACAGAGACAAAAGGTAAGGAATTATTATTTTAACTGTACTGCTTCATAACCCTGCCATCTAAGCCACTGCATTCACCCTATAGCAATCAAAGTTCCAGGGCAGACCTTGCCTGGTCCCTCCTTAGGATAACAAGAATTACAAGTGGCCTGGCAAGGGCCTGCCTAGCAGTCTATGGCATGTGAGGTGCCTGGCAGGAACAGAGATGAGCTGCAAAATCCTGTCCTCTGTCCTTGACCACAGTCCCTGCAGCAAAAATCCATATCCCCCCTCCCAGGTATTATTCCCCAAAGCACCACTCTGCGATCAGCCCAGTGGGCAAAAGATGCTGTTGTTTCAGCTCTATCTGATACAAAGCTAAACAGGAACCTGTCTGCTCAAGGAGAGATCCCTGGTATTATTCCAGGCCACCTTGATCTGAGTCTACACTAACCTGTGCGTTGGATGGGCGGAAAGGAAAGCAGAATTCATGACTACTTCAGCCTGCACCAGCAGCATACATGTCTGCTGCTATCCAGGCAACCCTTTAGTGCATCCAGGGTACCTATGTCTCGCACTGGCAAATTAAGCAGGGCTGGTTCCACTTCAGCAAGTGGCAGAGCAATGGGTTAGTGCCCCAGCGCCCTCTGCTCCCACACTCCTGAGAGAAAAAGTCAAGAGCCTGGAGAGGAATCTGTGAGTACTATCTGGGGCTGAAGAGGTCAGGAGAATCCAGTTCAAGGCCTAGCCATTATGACCTGAGGCAAATCAGCATCTTTTAAAAAAAAACAATGGTTGAAATAAATGTGGCACCTTCAATGGGTTTGAGCAAAGGTACAACAGCAACACAGAGAATATTCTAAGGCTAAGTGTGACGAAAACTAGTGTCACCTGGTGGCCTATCCCAAGTTACCACTCAGAAGGGGGCACTGTTTACAAAACCAAGGGTAGGAGTGCAGCCCGGTTAAAGTATGAAATCAGCATCCCTTTTCCCAGCAAGCTAACCTGCTCCACTGCCTCATCCTCAAAAGTCCAAAGGAACAACTTTGTCACAGTGATTAAAAGCTACCTTCCCCTCCAGGAGAGCCTGCAGTTACATAATGTTGGTCTTGTGACTACAATGCCACGATTCTTTACCCCTGGCCCCCCAGGCGTCAGAGAGGTGAGGCCTAGCCCCAGTCTCCCCTGTCCAAGGTGCCAGGGAGAAAAAGGGAAGGGAGGGGCCAACGTAGCCCCTCCCCCCGAGAGGAGGGAAAAAAAAAAAAAAAAGCTAGGGACCTGGGCCTCCAGACTGAAGGATGACCGAGGCACCCAGGCCAGCTGCCTCAGTCACGAGCCAGGGGCTCCTCTGAAAAGCAAAGAGGGCACTCCAGGACAGCTCCCCCTCCTCTCTGCCCAGCCTTGCGACAAAAAGGCCAAGCTTTCGAACGACACGACCCGCCCTCCCCAGCCCCCAACACGCACTACGCTTGTATTTCCTCCCTTCGGAACCCCAAAGGGCCGTCTCCCTCCACTACCCCATCCTCCAGAGGACTGCAGTCCCGAAGGCCGACACCTGGGCGATGAGAAAGCATCCTCCCCGCCACCTCCACCCGGCCGGCCGGCCGGCCGCCCTCCCCCGCCAGGCCTGGAGCAGCGCCGGAGTGACGGGGCGTCCTCGCTGCAGGAAGGACGCCCCAGAGGGTGGCGGCGGGAGGAGCCGCGTCACGCCCGAGCCCGCTCCGCCGCTTTCCCTCGGCCCCGACACCAGGGCCTCCGTGCGCGCAGGAAGATCCCGGGGGGCTGGAGGCCGCACATCCGCAGCCGGTGGCCCCGGCCGCGCCCCGAGGTCGCGAAGGTACGGGGTGGCGCAACCCTGGGCCGGAGAGGCGCCGGAGGCGTCACGCCGAAGCGGGCCTCGCGGCCGAACCTAGCGAGTCGGGCCACCGCCCCGGGGCGCCCCCACCCACCGCTCACCTTCACAGAGGCGAGTTCTCGCGGGGCCCCGGGGGAGCAGCGATGGCCTGAGGCAGAGCGCGGGCAGGGCAGTGTCCCTTCGGCTCCTCCGGCAGCAGCCGCCGCCGCCGCGGTCTCCGGCTCCCGCAGGCCCGGACCGAGCGCTCGCGCCGCCGCCGTCCGCCCTAGAGCTTTCCCGGCCGCCCGCGCTCCGCCTCGCGCCCGCCGACCCGCCTGCTCCGCGCTGGCGCCTCGCAGCTCCGCTCCGCTCTGCCGCTGCTCTGCCGACGCGCGGTCCCCACTGAAATAGCGCCCCGCCCCCGCCCCCCCGCCGCGCGCGCCGCCGTCCGCGCTCCCCATTGGCTGGGCCCGCCCGGCCCCGCACTGCGGGCTTCTCCCCGCGCCGCTCTCGCCCCACATCTTGTTTCCTCCCACAATGCCTCGGGGCGGAGGGAGGGGGTGGGGAAGGGGAGCGGGAAAGAGTTGGGGGAGGGAGACGTGGCCTTCAGAAGAGAGAAAAGAAGTATGCAGACCCCTCTACCCAGGGCTGGAGAGGCCAGGCCTAAAAAGGAATAAAGAGGCAAGGTTCAAAATGAGGGAAAAAGAGGGAGGGGCGTCAAGACCCCAATCCTAAGAAGAATAAAAGGAAACAGTGGGATGGAGATTTCAAACGCTGGGAGCAGATGGGAAAGGGGTAGAGACCCTAACCTTTGAAAGAGGAAGGGAAGGAGGTGAAGTCATCAGCTTTAAGGAAAACAGGACTCCTTCCCTCCCCCCAAAACTGTGGGAAGGAGAGGACAGCCAGCACTGGGGAGAGGTAAAGCCATAAACAGCCCAGGGCTCCCCCCCCCCACCCCCCGCACTTTCTGGGAAGGACCCTTCCCTCCTGCTCTTTGTTCCAGGGTCTTAAGGCCTCGGGACCTAACCTCCCAGCTGGGACCCCAGCTGCTGTTTAGCTTCAAAAGCTTCGGAGGCAAACCCTACTCACAATTGTGAGAGGGGAGGTTTGTCTTCGATACACAGGCCCATGGAAAAGAGATGAAAGTAAGCCATTTTTGGTCAGTCCGCCCTAACCGTCTGGTTAGATGGGACCGGAGGGAAAGTGAATAGAACCTCCTAGAGGTACAAACCAAAGTACGTCAGGACTGCCAGGACTCTTAAAATTCACCCCATCCATATTCCTCATCTTATAAACAAGGAACAGAGAAGGGGGAAGCCCTTGCCATACCACCACGGTTCAGGCCCGGACCTGGCCTCTAAGCTGAAAAGTGAGGCTTGTAGGCAGCAGTCCCCCTGGTATTTGTGGGTGGGTGTGTAAAATATCTGTGCACACTGGGAGAATGCATGCCTCCAGGCCACCAGCCCACCGCCAAAGGAGAGCGAGAAACAGCTGCTCTTTTCCCGTCCACCTGCTTCGCAAGGAAATGTCTACTTCAAGGGTTGGTGAGGGTCTTTTGCTGTTATTTAGGCGGTAAGTGGTTTCTGACTCTTTTAACCCCATGGACTGTAGCCAGTCAGGCTCCTCTGGCAAGAATATTGCAGTGAGTTGCCATTTCCTTCTCCAGGGGGTCTTCCCGACCCAGGGATTGAACCGAGTCTACTACTTTGTCAGGCGGATTCTTTACCCCTGAGCTATCAGGGAAAACAAAGTGTCTTTATTGGGAGCCAAGCATTTGGGCCACACAGTGTGATTAAGAAGCTTCCATTCATTCCTATCAATTTCCCTTCATTGCCCCAAACCATGGTCAGGAAGTTGAACTTTTTCTGGCCCTCGCCTGCTCTTTGGAGCATCATAATTTAGTGTTCATTATGAGTCAGAGGGAACGTGGAAAGTCATCCCGTTTCACTCCCGCTTTTGCAACCTGCTGTATCATCTTCAACCTCAATCAGATTTTAAAAAAACAGGCAAGACCTGTGGTAGCCCCTCACACCAAGGGTATTCTGATGTCAGCCTCAGTGTGAATGAATGGGGGGTGGGGCATATATAGTCAGGAGGAAACCCTCAGAGAAACTCAGTTACTTGCCCCAAATTACCTAGCTGGTCAGAGGCAGTATTTAACCCCAGCCTGCCTGTTCCCAGTGCCTACACTTTTAGCTTTTCCACTATCCTGACAGAGAAAAGATAAAACTATAAACTAGGCATTGGGTGCCCTATTTTCAATTATACCAACATTTCCTAAGCTTATCTGACTCCAAAGACCTTCTTTATCCAGACTTTTTAAATTAACATCTCCAGGAACTATTCCACAGGACACAGTTTTGGAAACTTGTGCTATACTAATTACTACTATTTATGTAAAGTGCTTACTGTTTAGGATAATTACAGCATAGTACTATTATAATTAATGTTTCTGCTTAACTTGGTGGACACTTCTATTTGATACTACTGTAGGTTCATGATTGTCCAGTTTTCTGTTGCCCGGATAGCAGAGCCATGTCTTCAGATTTAAAGATCATCTGGGACGTATGTTTTTCTCATATCTGTGAGTCCCTTACCCACTGGCTACTTCTTTAACTTAAGGATTCCCCAGGGGACTGTGGTCAACTTAAGTAATTTACACCATGATCTAAGTCTTGATGGCCTCCCTAAATTCCAGACTTCCACTGTGGGTGCCCCACAGGCTCTTTGGACTCTTCACATACATATATATCCTGCCTGGTCATTAAGAGCATTGGCCCTGGAGCCAGAATGCTGGATTTTAAACTCTTTCCACCACACAACCAGCTGTGCAGATCTAGCCGACCCATTTAACATCTCCAAGTTTCATTTTCCTCATCTATAAATCAAGAATAATAATACCTACTTTATAGAGTTATGAGAAGATGCATGAAAAACTCTTGGCACAATGCCTGGTCCATATAACTATTTAATAAATGTTAGCCATCATCAACATCTCTCTTCCAGACTATTTCCCTTTCCTGTGTTTCTTCCCTCAGTTCCTGGCCCCATCAACCACCTCAGAAACCTGCAAGCCCGCCTGATTTCCCCACCACATCTCCATCTCCATCGTCACTCACCTCCTGGCCATTTCTCCAGTCCATGTCCCTTTCATCAGGAGTGCCTCATTCTCATTGTGTACACCCTGCAACTGGCACTCATCATCACTTTCAGTAGGTTCCCTGCCCCCATTCTTGACTCTTCCTCCCCAAATCCACATGGCAGTGGCAGGGACCTATCTAAAATGTGAATCTCCCAGGTACTTCCCTCTTCCCTGCTCAGAAAAAAAAGACCCTGTTCTTTCCCATAACTTAACTTCCCTCCTCTCCCTTTGTTCCCCACCCCCAACAAACAAACCCCAGCCTCTCTGCCTTATCTCCCCACACTTCCCATCACCCTTCTCAGGCTCTAGTAACACTGTCAGCTGTTGCCTGTGGCTTCCCCTACACCCAGCTTCCACACCTTTGTTCATGTGGTTCTCTTGCCTGTGAGGCTTGTGGCTTTCTTTCCTGGGTCTTTGTCCCTAGGAAGACTTCCCCGAATCCCTGGTGGGAAGCATACCCCTCCTCTGTGACATCCAGGGCTTATCACCAACCCCATTTAATTAAACCTATGTGTCTTATGTTTGTAGTTCCTTGCACACAGGGATCACTTCTTATTTATATGTGCTTATATATATACGCTGCAGAACCTGACACAGTTCTTAGAACACGGGAAATTCTCTGTATAGGTATTAGTTAAACTGATCATGCCCATTAATGACTGAAAAATACACCGTGGAAGGGCACATTTCATCTCTTCTCTGCCCAAAGAACCTTGTCCGGGCTCTTCTGTCTCTTTCCTTAGAACCAGTAATGCATGCTATTTACACTGGGCCCTTACTGCCCAGTGCAAGTTGCAAGCTAAGGTAAGTCATTGTCAGCCCTGGGGAAACTCCAAGCCTGGTTTCTGAATTGATTTCCTTCTCACATTCTCTGGGTATTTGCATGATATCCTTATACTGTAAGATAAAGACCATCAAGGCTCTCTCTCTCCAGCTGACTGGGTCACCTACAGAGAAGAGACCATGGCAGTGACAGAGATCATTTCACCAAGCCCTTTTGCTATTGACTTGCTTCAAGAACTCCAGGAGGATGGAGAAGAAGGGTGGGAACCAAAACACATACCATATTGCCGTGCAAACTCTGGTCCCAGTTCGTTCTGCCAAGTCCCTACTGGGAAAACCTAAGGAAAACAATCCAACTAGAACTACTGGGATTTGCTGGTTTCTTGGGTGGCCTTGCAAGACATACTTCCCTAGGCAACCATTTGCCAAGTCCAAAATATTGCCCCTGCTCCTCCCCAGTCCCCTGAGACTTAGAGGAGCCAGCCAAGGTCAGCCACATGACTGGGAACTGAAGAGGTGAGCACTGGACTGGGAGTCCAAGACGAAGTCTTAAGCCCAACTTGGCTCTAGTCAGATCATTTCTGTAAGGCCCCTGTCAGCCCCAAAGTCTGATTCTCTTGTTTCAGTGCCCTATCCCAGGGGGCATCTTCCCTGTGGATGGAAGAAATTTCTCAGGCTAAGAGCCTCTACCTCAGGTTAAGTTTAAATGCTTCTTTCCTGTTCTTTCTGTCTATCCATGTAGTCTGAATTCAAAAAGCATTTCTTGACACTCACACCACCCACCAAAGGTGGGATATGTTTTTGTTTGCCTTTTATTCCCTCAACTAACAAAGCGACTTAATATAGCTAAGAGTCAATTAATGTTTAGAGCTTCAGATAAAATATTAAAGCAGATGGTCACCAAGAAGGAACCAAGAAAAAGATGCTCCAATGGAAGTAATGGTTTATTTCCTAAATCATAAGGAAGCCACCAATTTTTCCTTCATTGTCTGGACAGTCCTAAGGAATCCTGCCCCTGCTGTGGAAGAACTAAGACAATGGTATGGAATGTGTCGGCTATTGAGTATCCAAAAGACCAAGTTAGGGTTCTTGGGTGCAAGAAACACCTGAAGAAAATAGCAGGACCCGAATACCTCCCCTGACTCCAGGGACCTGGAGCCATGGAACTGTCTCCTCAGGGCAGACCAGCTGTGGCAAATCACCAGGCTTTTCTTTGAGTCACCCCACTCTTGATCCAAATTCCCAAAGAAGGGCATCTGATTGGGTAGATCAAAAGTCTACCTTTTGACCATGGAGATAAACAGCAGCCTGACAGACCTTCTGAGATGGATGGGGGGATAGCTGAGAGGAAAATCTACATGCATTTACAAGAGCCAAGAGAGTGGGTACTGGGTGAGCAGAAACCATGGAGAGCCTCAAGAGTGGGAGCTAGGGAGGACTTCCCTTGGGGTCCAGTGGTTAAGAATCTGCCTTCCAATGCAGGGGATTACCAGTTCAATCCCTGACTGGGGAACTAAAATCCCACATGCAATAGAGATCCAGTACAGCCAATTTTTTTTTAATTTTAAAAAAGAATGAAAAATGAAAAAAAAAATTTTTTTTAATGAATTTTTAAAAAGAATGGTAACCAACGTTATTTATGAGGGGGATCCTCATCCCCACTGTTACAAAAACGTACATTGTGCTTTCTCACCCTAAATCCCTTAGAGTGAGATGGGAAATGGTGAGAGTAGCTCTAAAACATGAGACCTATACAACTTTGCCTTTCTTTCTGAGGACAATTTTGAAGAAGAAAATCTTGTCTTGTCAGGCATATTATGGCATATTCCAGTTGGAAAAAAATTTAACCTTCTCACCAGGAAATGGAGGCCTACCTTACATTCCAACACAGTAATGTATATGTATATATATATGTGTGTGCGTATATATATATATATATACGCACACACAAACATATTTTATAGTCCATATACCATAAAATTCACCTTTTAAAATTGTACAATTTGGTGGGTTTTATTTTATTCATAGAGTTATGCAGCCATTGCCAATTTTAGAGAATTTTCGCCACCCCAAAGAGAAACCCTATACTCATTAACAATCCTGCCTCCTTTTTCTCCCACTCCCTACTAATTTACTTTCCATCTCTATGGATTTGCCCGGACATTTCATATAAACTTTTAATAATGATGTTTCATATAAACAGAATCATAAAATATATGGTTATGGCCTTTTGTAACTGTCTTATTTCACTTTGTATAGTGTTTTCAAGATACATCCATGGTATAGCATGATTCTACTTCATTCTTTTTATAGCTGGTTAAAACCTCATTGTATGATCATACTATATTTTGTTTATCCATTCATCAGTTGGTGAACATTTGGGTTATTTTCTACTTTTTAGTTACTATGGATAGTGCCTTTGTAAACATTCATGTATAAGTTTTGTATTGATATATATTTTCAGATCTCTTGGATATACACCAAAGTGTAGAATAGCTGGGTTTTATGGGGCTTCCCAGGTGCACAACCCATCTACCAATACAAGACACATAAGAGATGTGGATTGAATACCTGGGTCAGGAGATACCCTGAAGGAGGGCACATACTCATCCCAGTATTCTTGCTGGAGAAGCCCGTGGATGGAGGAGACCACATGGTGGGCTACACCCCTTAGGATCACAAAGAGTCAGACACAACTGAAGCATCTTAGCACACAGCACACGTGGTAACTCTCTATGCTTCACTTTTTGAGAAATGGCCAGACTGTTTTTTAAAGCTGCACCATTTTATATTCCTACAAGCACTGTGTGAAGAATTGTGATTTCTCTACATCTTCATCAATGCCTTTTATTATCTGTCTTATTAGAGCTGGCCTACTGTGTGTGAAGTGATATCATTGTAGTTTTTCATTTGTATTTCCTTGGTAACTAATGATGTTGAGCATCTTTTCATGTGTTTATTTGCAATGTGTATTTTCTTTGGAGAAATGTCTATTCAGATCCTTTGCTCATTAAAAAAATTTTTTTTTTTATTGTTGAGTTTCAGGAGTTGTCATCTTACAGAGAGACATGGTTCACAAATATTTTCTCCCATTCTCTGAACTGTATTTTCATGTTCTTGACAGTGACCTTTGAAGCACTATTGTTTTTAATTTTGATGAAGACCAATTTACCTATTTTTACTTGTGTCCCTTGTGCTTGCAGTGTCACACCCAAGAAATCATTGCCTAACCCAAGATCACAAAGATGTGTCCTGTGTTTCCTTCTGAGAGTTTTAGAATGATCCATTTTGAGTTAATTTTTGTGTATTGTGTGAGATAGGGTCTAACTACGCTGTTTTGCATGTGGCTATCTAATTGTCTCACATCTTTAATGGAAGAGACTCTTCTTTCATCACTAAATGGTCAAAGATCAGTTGACCATAAATAAAAGAGCTTATTTCTGGACTGTCATTTCTTTTCCATTGGTCTGTAGATCCTTATGCCAGTACCGCACCGTCTTCATTACTGTAGCTTAGCAGGAACTTGTGAAATCTGGACGTGTAAGTCTTCCAACTTTGCTCATCTTTTTCAAGATTTCTTTGTTTAATCTAGGTCCCTTTCATTTCCATAAGACTTTTAGGACCAGATTACCAATTTCTGTTAAAACAGCTGGGATTTTGATAGAGATTGTGTTGTATCATAGATCAATTTGGGGAGTTTTGCTACCTTAACAATATTAAGTTTTCTGGTCCATGAACACAGTATTTCTTTCTATTTATTAGGTCTTCTTTAATTCTTTCAGTAATGTGTTATAATTTTCAATGTATATATCTTATACTTCTTTTCATAAATATATTCCTAAATATTTCACTCTTTTTAATGTTGTAAATCAAATTTGTTCTTAATTTCATGTTCTGGTTGTTCATTGCTAGTGTATAGAAATACAATTGGTTTTCATTTATTATATTTTATATTCTTCAACCTTGCTGATCTCATTCATGAATCCTTAAAAGTTTGTGTGTGTGTATTTTCTTTAGAATTTTCTGCATACAAGATCATATCATCTATGAATAGAGATAGTATTACTTCTTTCTGTCCAATCTGAGTGCCTTTTGTTCCTTTTTCTTGCCAAAGTTCCTGGCTAGAACTTTCAGTGTAGTGTTGAATAGAATTGGTGAGGACAGACATCCTTCACTTGTTCCTGATCTCGGGGGGAAAACTTTCATCTTGCACCCTTAAGTCTAATGTTAGATGTGGAGTTTTTCTAGATGTTCTTTGTCAAGTTAAGGAAGTTCGCTTCTATTCCTAGGTTTTTTGAGTATTTTTATCATGAAATGATATTGAGTTTTTTCAAATACTTGTTTTGCATCTATTGAGATGATCATATGATTTGGTTCCTTTAATGTATTAATATGGTGTATTACATTGATTTTCAAATATTAAACCAATATTGCATTCCTAGGATAAATCCCATGTGGTCATAAGGTGTAATCTTTTTCATATGTTGCTGGCTTCATTTTGCTAGTATTTTGTTGAGGATTTTTGTATCTATATTCATGGTATTGATAATATAGTTTTCTTATGGTATCGTTGTCTGGTTTTGATATCTGAATAATACTAGACTCATGGAATGAGTTGGAAGTGTTCCTTCATTCTATTTTTTGGAAGAGTGTGAAGGATTGTCATTAATTAAACATTTGGTAGAATTTACCAGTGAAGCCATCTAAGCCTGGACTTTTCTTTGTGGAAGGTTTTGAAAATACTGCAAGGTTTTGAGGGCTTCCCTGGTGCTTCAGATGGTAAAGATTGTGCCAACACAGGACGCCAGGGTTCGATCCCTGTGTCAGGAAGATCCCTTGGAGAAGGAATTGGCAACCCACTCCAATATCCTTGCTTGGAGAATTCCATGGACAGAGGAGTCTGGCGGGCTACAGTCTGTGCAGGCACGGAGAGTCAGACATGACTGACTAACACTTGAGAATACTAATACAATCCCTTTACTTATTTTAGGTCTATTCAGATTATCTACTTCTTGAAGCAGTTTTGATAGTTTGTATCTTTCAGAGAATTTGTCCGCTTAGCCTGAACTTATTCATAGTGTTCCTGTATAATCATTTTTATTTCTCTAAGGTCTCTTTTTTCATTCCTGGTTTTGGTAATGTAAGTCTTCTCTTTTTTTCTTGGTCAGTCTAGCTAAAGATTTGTCAATTTTGTTCATCTTTTCAAAGAACCAACTTTTTAAAAACTATTTATTTACTTAGTTAGCTGTGCCTTAGTTGCAGCACTCAGAATCTTTATTTGCAGCATGCACACTTTCAGTTGTGGCATGCGAACTCCTCCTTGTAATGTGGGATCTAGTTCCCTGACCAGGGATCAAACTCAGGTCCCTTGCATTAGGAGCTTAGAGTCCTAGCCACTGGGCCACCAGGGAAGTTCCAAAGAACCAACTTTTAATTTCACTAATTTTTTTCTTTTGCCTTTCTGTTAATAAGGTGATTCTTGAGCGCCCAGATGACACAAACTGCTTAGGTCAGCATAAACTCAGACCGGGACTCTTCCTTTGAATGGCTAGAGTCAAACTCAACTACTTGTCTATTTCCTTCTTAAATCAGGATGCTGTCCATTTTAGTGTCCCCCTCATCCTCCCCAGCGGAGAAGGTGATGGCACCCCACTCCAGTACTCTTGCCTGGAAAATCCCGTGGACAGAGGAGCCTGGTAGGCTGCGGTCCATGGGGTCGCAAAGAGTCAGACACGACTGAGTGACTTCCCTTTCACTTTTCACTTTCATGCATTGGAGAAGGAAATGGCAACCCACTCCAGCGTTCTTGCCTGGAGAATCCCAGGGACGGGGGAGCCTGGTGGGCTGCCGTCTATGGGGTCACACAGAGTCAGACACGACTGAAGTGACTTAGCAGCAGCAGCAGCATCCTCCCCAGAGTAACATGACAGAGAAGACAGAGACGGCATTGTTGTTTGGGGGCTGTGTCAGGGACAACAGTTCCATTAAATCCATAAGCATTTTTTAAACATCTGTTCTGAGCTCCATGGAGAGCACCAAGAGGCACAAGGATGAGAAGCCAGAAGCAGCCTCAGGCTGTCCAACCTCACTGTCTAGTTGAGGGGGCACACATGGACACAGCCAACTTCAGCATAAGCTAGACCACCATGAGGGCTGTGACTGAGAGTGATGAAGATGCTCACGGGGGCCTGGGGTTGGAGGAGAGCAATTAACCAGTCTAGAAGAGTCAGGGAACAGAAGCGCTAGCATTTAAGGTAAGTCCTGAAGCATGACAGGATTTGTAGAGGAAGGCAAGGAAGGAAGGTTCTTCAGTCGAGAGAAGCACACATGCCAAGGCAGGGAGTGGTAGGAAGCCAGGCCTGGCATGGACAGAGTGTGCTGGGGGAAGGACAGGCTGGACAAGCTAGGGCCAGACTTTGGAGGAGCCTGAAGGATGTGCTGGGCTTCCCTGATGGCTCAGAGATTAAAAAAAAAAAAATCCTCCTGCCAGTGCAGGAGACAGCTTCAATCCCTGGATCAGGAAACGACAACCCATTCCAGTATTCTTGCCCGGAAATCCCATGGACAGAGGAGTCTAGCAGGCCACAGTCCATGGGGTCGAGAAAGAGTCGGACACAACTTAGCGACTAAATAGCAACAACAGCAAAGGATGTGCTCCAGAAACTAGAACTGTGTCTTTAAGCTGCATGGAGCCCACTGAAGGGTATCGAGCTGAAGGATGACATGACCAGCCTTTACTGAAGCTGGAGACGCCACAGAAATCTAGGTTGGTTTATTCGGGCTCTCTGATGCCTTCCTCACCTGGAGAGGCAAGCAGAGACAGCCGTCTTTACCCGTGTTGTCACCCAGTCCTGGGGACTCTCTCCTCCCTACGCTGCCATGGAACAGCTCTTCCCTGATTTTCTTCCTACCTGTCTGGTGGCTCCTTTCCAGTCTCCTCAGCAGGCTCCTCTTCCTCTGCCCATCCTAAGTGCTGGTGTTCCTCAAAGTTCTGTTCTAGAACTTTTCTTCATTTCACAAGACCATTCTGCTTGGAGATCTCATAGGTTACCATGACTTTAAGGACCAAATATGGATTGGGAACTCCCAAGTTGCTATGTAGATTTCTCAGGTCTCTCTGCTTATTTAGACCCATTAGATCTGTCCATTGGACATCTCCATTTAGTTATTTTCATTAAAATTAGCTCCAGCCATGAGTAGAGGGAAAACCCCAAGTAAAATGGCCCAAACAAGAAGGTTTATTTCTCTTTCAGATAAAAGGAGTCCAGAGCCTGGTATATTTTCAAGCCTGGTATAACAACCTGGGAGTCACATCTCTGAAATCTCTCCCTTTGTCTCTATCCCCAAGCCAGCATTCTCCCCCTTGGCCACCTGCAACAACTTCACTGCAGTTCTTGCTCCTCTCAAATGCATTGTCCACAGTCTACACTGCTCGGCATTGTGGCCAACAAACACATGTGGTTACTACTAAGTACTCAAAAGGTGGCTAGTCCAAATGGAGATGCACTGTAAATACAAAAGGCACACTGGATTTCAAAGGTTTAATAAAGAAATGTAAAATATTAAGGCTTCTCTACTGATTATATGATAAATGATAATAGCTTTGATATATTAGATAAAATATATTATTTAAAATTAATTTCATCTGTTTCTTTTTACATTTTTACTAGAAAATTTTAAATTACATTTTTGGCTCTCATCATATAGCTATCAAGTAGCGCTGCTCTACACCAAAGCAAAAAGCATCCTTCCAAAACACAAATCTGGACATGTCACACATCTGAAAAACCTTTCAGTGGCTTATCAATTGTCTTTAGGCTAAAGTTTCATCCACTCTATATGGCTTTCCAGTCCTCCGTGGCCCAGCTTCTGCCTCTCCCTCCAGCCTCATCCTTCACCATCTCCTCCCTTCGCCTTCCCCTTGCCTGCCTTTCAGTTCCTGAAACGTGACAAGTGCTCGCTCTCTAGCCCCTGGGCCTCCACACATGCTGTTCCCTGTGTCTGGGACACTCTCTCCCCTCTCGAGTGGCTTCATGCTCCACTCATCTCTTTCCCACCTCAGCTTAGATGCATCTCTTCCTGGGAGGCCTCCCCAGGTCCCCTGCTTCTCAGAGTTCCCTTCACCTCTCTACCCTGACCTCACCCCGCCTCACCCACAAATGACTGTGCCCACTTACTATGTCTTTTACCAGATTGATCAGAACCTTGTGTTCACTGTGGTACCCCCTCCCCACCCGCCGTGCCTCACCACAGCACCTAGAGCTGGCACGTGGTCAGTAGTCAACAAACATGTGCAGGATCAATGAATGACTCACCTCAAAGCCAGATAAACAAAGTGTCAGGTAGGGCCTGACTAGATAATTCTAAGCCTCATCAGCCGGTGACCATAGGCTCCCAGTTTGGGAGATGGGACGCAGGGCCTGCACAGGCCCACTGTGTGGAGACCCAGGCCACCACTATCCTGTGCCCCTTCCCAAGGGCAACAGCAGTGACTCCTCCCAGGAAAGCGCCCTGGCACGTCCCCAGCATTTTCAGAACGAGTTATGCTGAGAATCCTCTTAAAGATGAGCTTCCTCCTGGGTGGGTTTCGGAGGTGTGGATGGGGGAGGAATAGAGGGAGAAGAGGAGGAGGGTGTCTGTTTACCCAGCACCAAGAGAATTCACGTGCCTGTTGCCCATGAAGCGTGAGCCTGTCTGTGGAGATTTTCTTTCAAGGGTCAAGAGATGAAGGAGATGGGGGGTGGCGGGGAGGTGGGCACCCAGAACTGAAGACACAAGTGGGTTTACATGAAGACAGAGCTGGAAACCGTTCTCCCAAGCCAGGGCCCAGCGGCCTGACCTGATTGTTCTAAACTTGGACCAAAAAAGCTGAATCTTTTTTTTTTTTAACTTTTTATTTTGTGTTGGGGTATAGCTGATTAACAATGTTGTGATAGTTTCAGGTGGGCAGCAAAGGAATTCAGCCATACATATACATGTATCTATTCTCCCCCAAACTCCCCTCCCATCCAGGCTGCTACATAACATTGAGCAGAGTTCCCTGTGCTATACAATAGGCCCTTGTTGGCTATCCATTTTAAATATAGCCATGTGCACATGTCCACCCCAAATTCCCTAACTATCCCTTCCCCTCAGCCTTCCCCCACCCCTGTAACCATTATTTCGTTCTCTACGTCTGTGATTCTGTCAGAAAAGCTGAGTTTTGAACAGAACCTGGCAGGAACTGTGCCCTGGTGGTTCCCCAACCTTGGGGGGCCAGAAAGAAGCTCAAGTCACATTTTGGGTTCCCTTGCTTCTCCTGACACACTCAGGCAAGCACGAACACACAGGCACACACAAGCACACACACTTTGTAGATGATTCTCTGCCCAGTGCCTTGCACCCAAGAGCCTCCTGTTACTCCTCTTAAACTTAGAAAGTCTCCCAGTGGATTGACCCTGCCCTTAATCCAGCTGGAGACCACCTTGCCATGGGCTGTTCCATATGGAGTTCCTGATCTCCGGAGTCTGACACAGAAAGGGTGGCTAGAGTCCTCTCAGCCCTACCAAGTGGGCCTTGAAGGTAGGATGCATGCTGGAGGCCTCAGGGCAGACCCTGCCCCTGGCAAAGCCATCGCTCCCAGGATTTATTATCCTCTCCTCTCTTTTCCTTTCACTGCCATGTCAGCTCACACAAAGCAATAGGTAGTACCTGCAGTTCCCAACCTGGAGAACTGAAACCACGTTCCCCAGCGTGCTCCCAGCAGCAGTGGCTCGAAGAGGCTCTGTAATTACAGACATGCAGGGGTTTGCGCTGCTGTCCTCACTCAGCTATGAAACGCTTCCATCCCCTTCAATTCCCACGGTGCCTTTAAAAAGGAAACGTGACGCTGGGACCTTCAGAAAAGTGACTTCAACTCCCTACTCCACCATGGGCAGACACATTAGCCCTCACTACCATTCAGATTCATTCGGTCGTGTATACATTCTTTCATCCGAAACAGATTTAATGGCCCCCTGCCATGTGCTAGCACCGGGCCTGTGCTGGGGACACACCAAATGTGACCCAGGTCATGCTTTTGAAGACTCACAGTCTAGCGAGGAAGTGAAAGCATATGATCTAAGTAGTTACAGTCAAAATTCAAAAAGTGATGCGAGAAAAGGAAAATGCAGATAAAATCCTAGCGAAGAGAAAGATAATTTTGGAAAGGGTCGCTGTTTCTTGAGAGGCAACCAAGTGTAGTGACTGAAAATATAGACCTTGGAGACTACAGTGAGGGCATGCGTGCTGAGTCACTTCAGTTGCATCTGGCTCTCTTGCGACCCAATGGACTGTAGCCCACCAGGCTCCTCTGTCCATGGGATTCTCCAGGCAAGAATACTGGGGTGGGTTGCCATGCACTCCTCCAGGGGGGTCCTCCTGACCCAGGGGCTGAATTTGCCTATCCTGCATTGCAGGCAGATTCTTTACCAATGAGACACGGGGAAGCCCCAACCTGTGGAGAAATGGGGAGAATTTTGAGGTTAGAATGAAGACAAAATGCAAGGCCCAGCACCTGATAGAGCTCAACTGATGTCAGTTGCTAGAATCAGGGCAAGTGACCTAGGACATGGGTTTTCCGCATGTGTAGAGCAGGCATTCTAGAACAACTGGGACACAGGGAGAAAATGTGGTGCTTGTATGGAATTCCTTTTGGGTGCAGCCTGTGAGAAGGGAAGAAAGAAGAAATGAGGCCAGAAAATCAGGTTAGGGTTAAACCTTGGAAAACTAAATGCCAAAAATCGACCTTAGGAGAAGTACAATGACATCAACAACCTTAAGAAGACAGTGCCCACCTAGCGTCATGCAATGGGCCTCATCTTTAAAGCCATGTTCAGTTGGGCCAAACTTAAGGGTCTTCAAAGATAGAGCCAGCCCATGGGGCTTGGTGCAGTTTTGGCCTGTCTCCTGATTCTACCCACCTAGAAAGGCCTGTTTCTGCCTCTCTGGCATACTGAGCTCTGGAGTCAAAGCTAAGGGAGAAGAGCCATCTTCTTTTCAAGAATGAGTAGATACGAGCATCTCTGCCCCACTTGAAGGCTGGTGCTGGGGCACAGAGGCTGGGAGAGGCCGCATGGAGGGGGCCAACTGAGGACAGGAGGGAAGGCAGGGCGCTTGAGGCCGGGCGAGGCTGAGCAGGCTCCCAGTTATTATCACCAGCCTCTATTTCCCCCTGTGGATATACAGAACCCTTTCAATCCTATTTTCCAGAGGGGCAGACTGAGAGCAAAGATTTCATCAAGTACAAAACCAACTTAGGAGCGGCCCTGCTGGGAGACTAAACGGGGCCAGGGATGGGGGGCCAAGAGTCTTAGAGAGCAAGTCCCAGCTCAGATGCACCCCCGCCCCTGGGTTGAGGGGCCAGAGTGGGAGGCAACGCGGCACAGCTCAAAGGCTCCTCACCTGGAGAATCTGGAGGCCCGACCTCGTTCTTGTCCAGGATGTATCTCTGTGCAACTTTGGGGAAATCGCTTCCCCTCGGCCTCTGTTCCTTCTCAGTAAAACAAAAGATCTTTGCTAGGAGGATCTCAGAGGTCTTTTCTAGCTTGGAAATTTAATGTGTAGTTGAATGAAGCAATGCCATGCTGTTAGAATGTGGGGTGCCCGAGTGCATCCTAAACCCAGGAAGGAACCCAGAACAGCCAGACTTCAGAAAAAGAAGAAACTGGAGGAGTTGTCTGGAGCCCCCAACGCTCAGGTGAAGGGCAGAAGGGGTGAGGAGAGCAGGGGGAAGGAGGGGAGGGTGGGGGCCGCCTATCTGAGTGCTTGGCATCTCAAGGGCAAAGGAGGCTAACTGGTGAGAGGTTTCGTCTCCCAGCTCCAGCTACCTCGGGAGCCTGTGAAAAAGCTGCATTCAAATCGATAGCCTCATCAATAAATAAAGAGTCAACACATCCCGTCTCCAGCTCAGGGCTCCTTCAGGAAAATTGACCCTCGACCCACTTCTGCTCACCCATTCTGGATTTCAACAGAGGCTGCCAGAGGGAAGGGACCCTTACAGGTCATCTTGGGCATCCCCCTGCCTCCAGGCTGGCCTGCCAGGTGCCCCATCCAAGGTCTAGGCCGGGCCTGTGCCCTCTCCCAGCCGCCCCACTGCCTCTCCTGGCCGGCTCCTTCCTCCCAGTCCCCTGGGGCCACTACCTTCACTCCCTCACCCCCAGTCAACTCTCCTCTTTCAGCTCCGGCTCTTTGCTTCTCATCTCTTCCGACTCCTAGTCTTTTGCCTGAATACTGCTTCTCATCAAATGGAATCAGCAGCAGGAGAAGGGCTCCCCACTCCCCTGCAGTCTCCCCTCTATATCCACCCATCAGACTCCTTGTCATCCACTGTAAATGAGCCCCTCAGGGTCGGACAGAGGAAATGCATCTCTGGGAGCAACAGATAGAGACCTTTGTAACTTTACAGAACAGATAACGTGTCAGCAGTTTGACTGCAAGGCAGCCCTTTCTCTCTCTGACTTCTATTACAACAGAAGCTCTTCTCCTAGGAAAACACAAGTCTCCAATAAAGCAAGTTCATTCTTTCAGACCCCAGAGACCAACACAGTGGTCACCCATGTATGACGATGGTGACTGCCTTCTGGGTGGGCCTGGCAACACCTCAAGACCTCTCCTCTGCTTGGCTGCCTCGGTCTCCCCTCACCCTCCCTAGCCCTAGCAGAGAACATTCCCACACCTGAGGAGGCCTACGAGCTGCTGGGTAGTTACGCAGAGAAGGGCGTTCTAGGGTTGTGACAGCCTCTCTGTTCCTAGTACTTGGCCACTCTGCTCCAGCAGATCCCTGGGGACTGAACATTCCTTTAATTAAAGGTTTCCGCCAAGAAGAAATCACATCCCTGCTTTCTCTGTTCTAAGTACAAAATGTAGACGATTTCACCTCCTCCTGAGTTATCCAAGGCAGAATTGCAACCCCAGCTTCCCAACCCCACCTGGTCAGTAGTCATTACATGAAGGAAACGATTAGGAGGCGAATCTGTAGCCAGGGTACCCACCGTGCTTCCTGGCACACACACCTAAGCAGGACAGTGTTGTTCTGAGACATCTGCTCTGAGGTTCTATCCAGCCATGATACCTCGGACTTAATCATCCAGTGGGGCAGGAAGGGGGGTGGGAGATGGGGTGTGGGGGGAACTCAGGCCTCAGAAGTAGTCAGTATTCCAGGCTCCTGGCTCTAGCTTGACCACCTCACAGCTGACTGAGGCTCATCTGGCCTCCCAGAAAGTGGCAAAGGATTCATTCCCCGTATCTCCTAAGAGGCAAGGGTGGCCGGTAGCAGAGCTTGGTGGTCTTGGAAAGCTGCTTACTAATTTGCAAGGGGGCCTTAATGACGCTGCCCCTGAGTCAAGTGTGGGGAATGTGTTTATGAGATAGACTACCTACCCTAGGAGGAGGCCACACAGCGGCACAACCACCTTCAGGCATAGCTCTTAGAGCCATAAAGGTCTCAAGAAGTCTCCCTCTTTCACCAGTCCCTGAGGCCCAGCCTTGCAGTGCCTGGCCCGGGGTCTCCTGCAGGAGACTAGGGCCCAGCTGCCAGCTCTCCTCACAGCACAGCCTGGGCTGGCGTTGAGCAAATGGGTTGTGGCTGTCACCAGAGAGGAGCTGGCAGCAGACACAGCAGACTATGTTTTCTTTGCAGACTGAGGGTAACGTGGAAGCTGAGAATTCCGCTGTTCTGCTCCGTTCTGCCTCCGACAGGCAGGCAGCCGGCGGGCAGGAGGAGGGGAGAGAGAAGGCCAGGCACTCTCAGGCCAAAGCAGGAATCTTCCCTCCTAGGATAAGCAAGGTCATACGGACCAAGGATGGAAGGGAAGACCACCTTAGAGCCCCGTGGCATCCCTGGGGAGGGTGTCGGAGCCCGGGTCCCCTGTCTGGAGCTGCTCTGAGGGTGTCGTGGTAAGAGCTCACAACCATGAAACACTTGCTCTGAGCCAGGCCTGGCACGGCAAACGCTGTTGCAATGTGAAGGCAGTTCGTGTAAGGGCTGGGAACACGGTCTAAAGGGCACAAGAGTGGGTTCAAACCCCGCTTTGATACCAGCTCTTGTGATCTTGAGCAAGTCACTTAACCTCTCTGGGCCTCAGTTACTTCATTAATTAAATGGGAGTAATAATAGCACCCACCTAATGAAGTCATTGGAAGATTAAGTGCATTCACACACATAGAGCTCTTGAAACAGTGTCTGCCATGGAGTCAGCAGTAGATAAGTTATTGCTATTGCTGCCGTGCTGGAGCTGACACAAAGCTCTGAAGTAGATATTCATCCCTGAGGCTCAAAGAAGTCCAATGACTTGCCCCAGGTCCGTCTGATTGACTGCACGGGTACCAGCTCCCCAACTCCCCACCTCGAGTCCATTCCTGTTTGGAAACCTCTTCAACCACAGCGGGAATAAAGGTGGATCTCTGTCCTGCCTCTGGGGGCTAGGCTGGTTGGTGGCTTCAGGCCCAGCCACAAAGTCCCTCCCTCATATTCCAGCAGTCCCCGGACCTGGGAGCCTCCCACACCCGCGCCCAGGCCTTCCCTGGGGCCTCCACCTTCCTCCGCAGTCTCCCCTCCTCGCGCAAGGCGCTGGCCGCCAGCCTGGAGCGGGGACCCTCTGGATCTCAGGATAAACAAACCGTCGCTCTGGCCCAGCCCTCCGCCGGCTCGCGCTCCCCGCCCCCTCCTGCCGCAGTGCACAGCCGCTCTGCCGCTCTGCTCCGCTGCCAAGTTGGCAGCTCGTCTCTGCTGTTACTATCAACACCTCCGAGGGAAAAGAGAGAGAACTCAGCTCTCTCTGATCGCCTGGCGCACCGAGCAGCGAATTCGTGTCAGAGCCAGCCCTGGAATACCTCCCAAGCTCCCAAGGCTTCCCTGGCGAGGAAGGAAAGGTGGGCGCAGCTCTTAGAGCAAACCAGCCTCCTAGCAGAGACACCGAGCCTGGCCAGGGCTGCAGGCCTCCAGGGACCAGGCAGCTCGGATCGAAACGGCTGTAGGAGGTTGCTTTAGGCCAGGCAGGTGCACAGGAGAGGGCTAGGAGGCCTTCTCTCTCCAGACTGTGAGCCCCTGGAAGGCATGGACGGTACCTTCTTCCCCTCTACCCTCCTTGGATGCGTGGGCAGAGCTCTGGTCATATCCCCCTAAGAGATGACGTTTTCACCACCAAATGGGAACTTCTCCCAGGCCGAAGCCACCTTTGTCCTTTCCCAACCCCCACCCCAGCCTCTCAGGCCTCTCCCACTGGCTCCCTAAAGCAGCTGACGACAGTCTATGGCTCCTGCCAGGACCTCAGCCTAAAAGAATAGAGAGCCGGTACCTTCAGGAACCCAGTGCCCACAGCGCAGCATCTCTGGTCAGTCACCTACCCCTCCCTTGACAGGCCCAAGCTTCGAGGAATTTCCTTTCTAGCTTTCTCTCTGCTTGACAAGGGAAGGCCTGCATTCTCTGCTCCAGAGCTTTTGGCATCAACCCAAGTGGTGGGTTCAGGGTCATCAGCTTCCTAATACTACATCACCCAGCCACCTAGTCTCCCCAGGGATGCAGGTGTCAGCTCCCACTCTGGAGGCTGCCAGCCTGTTTCCTTCTCTGTAATGTGGAAATAACCTTTTATAACTGACTGGGTTATAGCTGATAATGTTAAAGACATGAAGGCTATGGTATAAGCTTCTAGAAGTGCTTAACACTTAGAATCAGTACGCTTCCCTCTCCTCCTTCCTTCCCTCCTTTCTTTCTCTACTCCCTCCAGGAACCCTTCTCCCAGATGTGAAACTGATCTAAGACCCCTTCTGTTTCCCTCTCTGGATGTCTGAAAATGACCACCAAGAGAGACACAACTACTTTTCTGGTGAGAAGCCCCCAGATCCCCAAAGGCCAGCTGACTTTCCAGTGGCCAGGAGGAACCGAGAATTCATTCAGTGTGCAGGCTTGTAAACAAGCCACGAAGGACTGTGCCATTCCAGGCTGCACCTGTGAGCATCCTTCTGCTGAAGCCCTGTCAGCGTTTCCATGACAAACTCGTGTTTCCGGATGCCTCTCTCCCAGCTTCAAGAGGATGCCTTGCAATGAAATGCAACACTGAAAATGCCTTCATAATTTTTTCCCTAAAAAAGGTTGCATGCTCCAGAAGTCCACCTGCTTGTTATATGTGTTTGCTTTTCATCCTGAGAGTTTTGTTGGTATTCTGTTTATACTGCATACCTGCAAGCATATGATATCCACGTGGGAGTTCTGTGATAGAGAGCTATCGTGGCAAATACACCACCACATAGTGTGATGAGACATCTCTCTTTCCTAAAACGTCTCCTACATCCATTTGCCCATCCCAAAGCCTGAAATACCACCATTATGGATTTACCACTTTTGAACTTGAATGATTATCCATCCCTAAGAGTCTACTGTGACAATGTACCAACCCCTGATAGGGACTAAGCTACCATTTGATGGGGAGCTAGCCAAAGAACCATGAGACATCAGGAAGGATGACCAAAGGGTGCGTACATGCACGCTAAGTCGCTTCAGTTGTGTCCGACTCTGTGACCCCATGGACTATAGGCTCCACCAGGCTCCTCTGTCCATGGGATTCTCTCGGCAAGAATAGTAGTGTGGGTTGCCATGCCCTCCTCCAGGAGATCTTCCCCACCCAGGGATCCAACCCATGTTTCCTGTGGCTCCTGCAATGCAGGCAGATTCTTTACGCTGAGCCACCCGGGAAGCCCCCACCAAAGGGTTTTTCTTTTAAGAGGAGATGAGAGGCATCCAAGACATATACACACTTGCAAGGCTTGCCTGTGTGAAGACACATGGTTGCATACACATGCATGCATGCACACACACAGTGCTCTTCAGTTCAGTTCAGTTCAGTCGTTCAGTCATGTCCGACTCTTTGCGACCCCATGAATAGCAGCACGCCAGGCCTCCCTGTCCATCACCAACTCCCAGAGTTCACTCAGACTCACGTCCATCGAGTCAGTGATCGAGTGTAGCCATCTCATCCTCCATCGAATGCAGCCATCTCATCCTCGGTCGTCCCCTTCTCCTTCTTCCCCCAATCCTTCCCAGCATCAGAGTCTTTTCCAATGAGTCAACTCTTCGCATGAGGTGGCCAAAGTACTGGAGTTTCAACTTTAGCATCATTCCCTCCAAAGAAATCCCAGGGCTGATCTCCTTCAGAATGGACTGGTTGGATCTCCTTGCAGTCCAAGGGACTCTCAAGAGTCTTCTCCAACACCACA
>SJYT01084031.1:0-19336 GCA_006410635.1 Cephalophus harveyi | reverse complement strand
TTTTTGAGATTGCATCCAAGTACTGCATTTCGGACTCTTTTGTTGACCATGATGGCTACTCCATTTCTTCTGAGGGATTCCTGCCCGCAGTAGTAGATATAATGGTCATCTGAGTTAAATTCACCCATTCCAATCTATTTTAGTTCACTGATTCCTAGAATGTTGATGTTCACCCTTGCTATCTCTTGTTTGACCACTTCCAATTTGCCTTGATTCATGGACCTGACATTCCAGGTTCCTATGCAATATTGCTCTTTACAGCATCGGACCTTGCTTCTATCACCAGTCACATCCACAGCTGGGTATTGTTTTTGCTTTGGCTCCATCGCTTCATTCTTTCTGGAGTTATTTCTCCACTGATCTCTAGTAGCATATTGGGCACCTACTGACCTGGGGAGTTCCTCTTTCAGTATCCTGTCATTTTGCCTTTTCATACTGTTCATGGGGTTCTCAAGGCAAGAATACTGAAGTGGCTTGCCATTCCCTTCTCCAGTGGACCACATTCTGTCAGCCCTCTCCACCATGACTTGCCCGTCTTGGATTGCCCTGCGGGCATGGCTTGGTTTCATTGAGTTAGACAAGGCGGTCCTAGCGTGATTAGATTGACTAGTTTTCTGTGAGTATGGTTTCAGTGTGTCTGCCCTCCGATCCCTCTTGCAACACCCACCATCTTACTTGGGTTTCTCTTACCTTGGGCGTGGGGTATATTTGTCCCAAAACCCGAATAGTGTTCAGATTCACCTGTTGTTGTGCAGTCTCTGTCATGTCCAACTCTTTGCAACCCCACGGAGTGCAGCACACCAGGCTTCCCTGTCCTTCACTCTCTCCTGGAGTTTGCACAAACTCATGTCCAGATTCACCTGCGATGCTTCCAAAAATGCAGATACCCAGGCCCTGCCCATTCATCCTGAGTCAGAGCTTCTAGAACTGGAGCAGAGCCTGAGACTGTGTAGGAAACGTACAGGTGCTGCTGCTGATTGGTCAGGTTTAGAAACCACCGTGATAGAGCAGCGTCCCCAACCTCCAGGACCCAATGCCTGATGACCTGAGGTGGAGCCGATGTAATAATAACAGAAGTGAAGTGTGCAATAAATGTAATGCGCTTGAATCATCCCCAAACCACTCCCCTCCCCCATCTGCGGAAAAATTGTCTTCCATGAAACCGGCGCTTGATGCCAGAAAGGTAGGGACAGCTGCTAGAGGAAAGAGCCCCAGGAGAGGAACCAGAACACCTGAACTGGGGTTGCAGCACCACCCCAGGCGTTGCACTCTCTAAACCCCGGGGGAGACACATGAGATCTGGCTCCCATGGTCTGGCGGAGGCAAGTGTTGTGGAAATACCCACTGAGTGTCATCAGACATTGCCAGGGCTAGCCCATTCCTACAAGGCATGCAGCACGCGTGGGTGCGTATATCCGTGTACCTGGCTTTCCTACAGAGAGCGCAGAACTGATCTTCATTGCTCTCCTTCACCTAAGCTCATGGCTGTCTTTACATCCAGATGGACTTTCTCTCTTCAGGATTTGCCCCCTGCTCTCCTCTCTCAGCCTCTTGGCATAGTCACTGATAATGTTGTTTGAAATTTCTCTCTAGTAGGTTTCTCTATCATCTATGATCCCTTCTAGAGAGGAAGAGGAAGAGAAGCTTTACAACAAGCGGAAACCCAGGCAGGGGGCATTAGAGGGCTTTATATCATTTAAACATAGCGCATGACACTTCCCTTTTGAAAACCTGGTGAAAATGTACACACACATTTCCCATACAGTTTCAGGGTTTCATGGGCTTTCTGGCACATTTCCTAGGAGTCCAGGAAGCCCAGATAAAGAACATCTGCCCCACCTGGATCTGACCTCTGAGCTCCCAGACGGTCACATTCAAGCTTGATTAACATGTTGCCCCCTTGTCCCAGGGTGCAAGACGAACTTACCTGACCTTCCCTCTCTCCCCAAGAAAGAGGGTTAAAACCCAGTGATGCACTGACACATCATCTATGTCAAGACAGGATCTTCTCAGACCAGACAGGGCCTCCCTTTGCCTGAGCCTGCAGTACAAAGTCTGAGCTGCTATTAGGTATCTGAAGGGTGGATGACCTTTACTGCAATAACAGAAGATACAGCTCAAACTGACTTAAACAACGAAAGGAATCTTCTGGTCCCATGACAGTTAAAAAAAAAAAGTTCCAGGTGAGCAGGCTTTATACAAGGTCTGATTCATCAGCTCCGTGCTGTGTCTTTTTTGTCTCTCCACCTTCCTGCATGGTGCAACTTCATCCAAGACTCCTAGCCTTTAAGGTTGCAACATGGTCTCCAGCAGCAACCAAAGCTGTTCATTCATTCTCAGAAGAGACAGTGAGCTGCTTTTTTGATAGTTCCCATGAATGAAAGAGGAGGTTTCTTTACGGAACCCCTCAGTCAGTAGCTCCCCACATCTCCTTAGTTCATGTTGGGAAACAGCTGATCCTGATCGTAGCCTCTGTCATTGGAGTGTCGCCTGGCTGGGAAATTCAGAACATGGTGTAGAAGGCTTGCCTTGGTGCTCAGACTTACATGTCCCTGGGCTTAGCCTCCTTTGCAATTTCAACTGCTTCCAAGAAAGGAGTTAAGGACTCAGAAGAAACAAATTTATAAATGCTCAGTTTCTGGTCTTGTCCCACAAAGGTCCTGGACAAAAGCCTTCTCAGGAAGGAAAGAGGAGATGGATTTCCACTTTCTTCTTTAAAAATGTCTTTATTGATTGATTGATTTTTGGCTGTGCTGCCTCTTGGTTGCTGAGCGGGCCACTCTCTAGTTGCGGGGCTCAGGCTTCTCAGTGTGGTGGCTTTGCTCGTTGCAGAGCACTGGCTCTAGGGCGCCCAGGCTTCAGTAGCCGCAGCATGCAGGCTCAGTAGTCGTGGCTCCCCAGCTCCAGAGCACAGGCTCAATAGTTGTGACACACAGGCTTCGTTGCTCCACAGCAAGTGGGATCTTCCCGGATCAGGGATAGAAACTGTCTCTTGTATTGGAAGGCAGATTCTTTACCACGGAGCCACCATGGAAGCCCCGGATTTTCACTTTCTAAAAAAGAAAAGCAACAGAATCTGCACCCAGTCAGTTGAGGGGGATTCAGGTCACACAGGTGTTCAGAGAGCTGGGTTATACCTCCTTTCTCCTTAGAAGCCTTGGATGATCATCAACAACCTGTTTATCCTCTCTGACCTCTGTCCAAAGAGAGAAAAATGGTCTTCCCTTCCCTTTCACAGTGACCTGTGTAAGGTATGACAGCTTGGAATGAAGCTGAGTTCTCGGAAGTTTCCAGGTTTGTGTGCTGCACCACAGAGGATCAAGAGTGTGGTGTGTGCAGTGGTTTTCAGCCAGTTCTTGATTGCCAGAACCATCTGAAAGGTCTTTTGTAACTCCAATAAAACTACATGTTCCATGTGGCTCTGGATCTGTTTGGGGCTCATATAAAGAAACATTTCTCAGCAATTGAAAGTCTTTTATCTTTATTTTTTAAGTCTTTTATCTTTTATTTTTTGGCTGATCTGTTTCTTCGTTGCTGTGAGAGCTTAGTTGCCCTGAGGCATGTGGAATCTTCATTTCCAGACCAGGGATCGAACCAGCATCTCCTGCATTCCAAGGAGGATTCTTCACCACTGAGATCACCAGGGAAGTCCCTGAGAGTCATTAAAAAAAAAAAAAAAAATCCAATTAGTTATTTATATCTCTTGAAGAGATATAAACTCTCAGTAAAGTTTTTCTAAAGCCCCTTTTACTCCTCCCCAGTTCGCTCCCATCCATAGCTACACAAGGGACTTCTGCATGTCAAAAGCTCCCATGAAATATCTCCCTTCTTTCTGAGTTCTTTATCATGAAAGGCGGTTTAGCCTCTTGGGTCTGGTCTTGTTCTTTGTCCTCCAGGTTCTCTTCCCACTCATTCTCCCAGTTCTACATCTCAGAAGATCTTTATCATTAAAATGCTCCTTAAAATACTCATACACTTCAATAAATCTGTCCCTGTCTCAAGCATTGTTGGGGAAACAGATTTACAGTCTCGTGTGTTAATACACATAGGTTATTCTAATACTACGTATTTCAGAGAAACAGAACCCATAGGGTTTATATAGATAGATAAACAGATGAGATACAGATAGGAGTTTCATTATAGGAATTGGCTTACTTGGTTATGGAAGCCAAGAATTCACACGATCTGCCACCTGCAAGCTTAAAAACCAGGAAAACTAGCTGGTGGTATAATTCTGTTCAAGTCTCAAGGCCAGAGAATCTGAGGAGTTGCTGGATGAGTCCTGGAGTCCAAAGGCCCAAGAACCAGGAGTTACTATGTCCAAGGGCGGGAGAAGGTGGACAACACAGCTCAAAAAGAGAGGGGGAATTCGCCTCTCCACTTTTTCACTTTTTAGTTGAACTGGGTGATACCCACCCACACTGGTGAAAGCAGATCTTCTTTACTCAGTCTATTGATTCTAAATGCTAATCTCTTCTGGAAACATCCTCACAGACACATCCAGAAATAATGTTTTACTGGCTATCTGGGCATGCTTTATCCCAATCAAACTGACACATAAAATTAACCATCACACATTCCACCTGTCTTTTGCTTTTGTTTGGACAGGCATGTAGGCTCTTTAGTTGTAGTACATGGACTTAGTTGCCCCACAGCATGTGAGAGCCAGGAGGCTGACCTGTGGGGTCTATATCAAGAGCATCCCTTGCCCTCTGGTTCCTTGTTGGGCTTGGCCAGTGGGAGCCTTTGACAAGAGATGGGAAGGCAGAGGTTGGGATGTTTATTCTGCCAGCTCCCCCACTGCTGGACTGATGGATGGCCCAGGCTCCAACCCTAGGCCCTCTCCCAGCTACTCTTTTCCCCCGGGCTCTGGTTGCTACTCCCCACTTTCCCCTGCAGCCTGAAGGTACTAGTGAGCTCCTGTTGTTGCCGGTCCCTGGGCGTCTTACCACCTTTCCTGGCTTCTTTACCCTTGTTGCTTCTCTGAAACCTGTAAACAGCTCCTTCCTCCAGCTCTCCTCATTGCCTGGAGTGACAGGACCTGGACTGATTCAGGGCCCCTGTCTTAAACAGCTTTATCACCTCATGGACTCTCATCACTGTGAATTGGAGAGGTGAAGGAGGATTACACTCTTATTTTATGGAGGTTCTGACATGTAAAACTTTCAATAGTGATTCAGCCAGATGTACCTTTGGTCTGGAACACCTATTAATACCATTTGGGGCCAAGTTAAGGATTTAGTCAGTGGCTAAAGAACAGTGTCTTTCTGAAAAGTTCAGTGACGATGAATACACCAGTTGTCACTACTGTGACCTAACTGCGGGACAACCCCAACCAGACAGGAACCACTAAAATTCAGGGTGGGACTCTGCTGCACTGTGCAGCCAGTTTACCTTACTCTGACCACAACAAGACCAAAAAAGATAGAGAAATACCCAGTACATGCCACCGAAAGACTGAGTCAGCAATCAGCATGATCTGAGCTATTCTGAAAAAGCTTCTCGCTCCAGAAAAATCTACCCACATACCCCATTTCCATCCCAGGCCTGATTAGAATGAAATCATATCTGCTCATATCTGAAATTTCATCATTGAAGACTTACAGCTTTGCCTTTAGGCCAAATGTAAATATTGTCCTGAAAGGAGTCATTTAGTTATATTTGATGAATATTTCCAAATTCTGTGCAAGGCACTGCTGAACACTATTGAGTGTTTTAATCCTACTAGTCACCCTTGAGTAGGAATAATCCAGATACCAGGAGAAGAAGGTGAAACTGCAGAGAGGAGGAGAGAAATATGCTAAAAAGAGAGGAAGTTGCCTTTATTCATACTGGGCTCTGGGGAGAGGCTCTGGATTAGAAACATAAATAAGGGGTCTGCAGCGGAGAAGGCAATGGCACCCCACTCCAGTACTCTTGCCTGGAAAATCCCATGGATGGAGGAGCCTGGTGGGCTGCAGTCCATGAGGTCGCTAAGAGTCGGACACGACTGAGCGACTTCACTTTCACTTTTCACTCTCATGCATTGGAGAAGGATAGGGCAACCCACTCCAGTGTTCTTGGCTGGAGAATCCCAGGGACGGGGGAGCCTGGTGGGCTGCCGTCTGTGGGGTCTCACAGAGTCGGACACGACTGAAGTGACTTAGCAGGAGCAGGAGCAGCAGCACGTGGATGGTATTAAAGCCATGGGGCTAGATAAGCATCCAGGAGGAAGGACTCAGAGGAGAAGAGAAAGGCAGGGCATTAAAGAGAGGAGGGGAGAGGACAGAGGAGAACCGGGCCCGGGAGCACTCCAGCCTTAGAGCTTGTGAAAGGGGGGAAAGGGAATCCAGGAAGGAAAATGGAAAAGGAACAGCTGGTGAAGTAGGAGGAAGATTGGAAAACTCTGGTGTTTGGAAGCAACTGAGAAACTGTTTCATGAAGTGGATGATCAAATGACTTGAATTGTTGCTGATGAGTCAAATGAGAACAGAGAATTGACCACTGAATCCCAGAAGTCCCTGGAGACCTTGAAAAATGTGGTTTTACTGTTCTGGTAGGGACACAAGCCTCACTGAGAGGTATGTGACAGAGAACAGGAGGTAAGGAAATAGAAACAGGCCAGATCATTTTTAAAAATTTTGCTATGAACAGTTAGCAGACAAATGGTGAAGTAAATGGAGAGGAAAGTATGATTAAAGATTCTTTTTTAAAAAAATAAAAGTTATACACCATAATGGAAATGGTCCACTAAAGAGAGAAAGTTTGACAATGCATATGAGAGAGCAGATAATTGCTGGAGTGATGCCTTTTAATAAGCAGGAAGGAAAGGATCCAGAGCACAAGAGGAAGGCCTGACCTCAGAAGCACTGGATGGTCCATTCATCAGAAGAGGATGGGGGCGGAGTTAAAGGGCCTGAATACTGGAGGTTGGTATTTTTGATGGGATGATAAGGACTTATTTTTTTCTGATTTCTTCTATTTTCTTGGTAGGGGAAGAAATGATATCACTGGTTGAAAGTGAGAAGCAAGGAGAGTTGCGTGAAGGAGTATAATACAGTTATCCCAAGGAGTAAGGAGAGCGACTCGCCTAGGGAGAGACTGTAGGATTGCTGGGCAACAACATGGTCCTCTTGAGGTTTAAGTCCATGATTTTTAAGGGATACCTTTCAGCACAGTCACGTCTATTTCTCCAGCCACATTCAGCAGCTGGAGTGCAGGTGTGGGATAGGTGGAAGTTAGATTTAACCAGTGTTGGGGATTCACTTGGCCCACAAGTTGGAAGGGAAGAAGGTCAAGGTGGTCATTGTTGTTCAGTTGATCAGTCATGTCTGACTCTTTACGACCTCATGGACTGCAGCACACCAGGCTTCCTCATCCTTCACCATCTCCCTGAGCTTGCTCGAAGTCATGTCCATTGAGTCAGTGATGTCATCCAACCATCTCATCCTCTGTCGTCCCCTTCTCCTTCTGCCTTCAATTTTTCCCAGCATCAGGGTCTTTCTAATGAATCTAATCAGGTGGCCAAAGTATTGGAGCTTTAGCTTCAGTCCTATCAATGAATATTCAGGATAGATTTCCTTTAGGATTGACTGGTTTAGTTATCTATTGCTGTTGAAAAAAATTCCCAACACTTAGAAGCTTAAAACAATAGACATTATCTCTTATTTTTAAGAGATAGAACTTGGAATTTGGAGGGAGCTTAGCTGGGCAGTTCTGGGATCTCTCATGAGGTTGCAGTCAAGATATTATCAGGGAACTTCCCTGGGGGTCCAGTGGCTAAGACTCTGTGCTCCCAATGCAAGGGGCCTGGGTTCCATCCCTGGTCAGGGAACCAGATCTTGCAGGCTGCCCCTAAGACTCAGTGTAGCCAAATTAATCAATTAATTAACTTAAAAAAAAAAAAAAGATTTTCTCAGGACTTTGATCATATGAAAAAAACTTGACTGGAACTGGAGAATCTGCTTCCACTATGGTCCACATGCATGACTGGCAAACCAGAGGTGGTTGTTGGCAAAAAGACCCAGTTTCTCTTTGTGTGAGCCTCTATACAGCCTGTTCAAGCATCTTCAAAACATGACATATGGCTTCTTACAGAGCTAGCAATCCAGGGAGAGGAGAACTAAGCAGAAACTATATTTTTATGGCCTAGATTCAAGTCACAATGCAATGCTTGGCCACATTCTGTTTGTTAAAAGCAAGTCACCAAGTCAAGCCTATGTTCAAGAGGAAGGGAATTAGACTTCACCTTTTGAAGAGAGGAGTGTCGTTATGAACGGAATGTTTGTATCCCTGCCCCAAAACTTACATGTTTTAGCTCTGACCCTCAGCATGGCTATATTTGGAGATGGGGCCTCTAAAGAAGTTATTAAGGTTATATGAGGTCATGAAGATGGGACTGTGATCTGATAGGTTTAGTGTCTTTATAAGAGACACAGCTGCTTGATACTCTATAATAACCTAAATAGGAAAAGAATTTGAAAAAGAGTAGATATATGTATGTGTATAACTGAACCACACTGCTGTACATCTGAAACTAACACAACATTGCTAACTGACTGTGTTATTGTTTAGTAGCTAATTCGTGTCCAACTCTTTTGTGACCCCACGGTCTATAGCCCACCAGCTGGCTCTTGTCCATGGGATTTCCCAGGCAAGAATACTGGAGTGGGTTGCATTTCCTTCTCCAGTAACCAACTACATTCCAATATAAAATAAATTTTTTAAAAAAGAAATATATTTAAAACTAAATTAACAGTGGGGAAAAAGGGTTTAACATTTTCTTAGTGATTAAAAAAAAAAAAAAAAACAGAAGAGAGAAACAGCTTGCTGCTTCTGAAAGCGAAGAAGACACCCTTAAACTGAATTGGCCAGAACTTTGATCTTAGACTTCTAGCTTCCAGAACAGCGAATAGATTAATTTCCATTTCAGTCACCCACTCTCTGATATTTTGTTATGACAGACCAAGAAGACTAACACAAGTGTCAGAGAACTTGCAGACACATTTTAATGTCATTACAAAGGACGAGGACATATGCAAATGTTTTTGGGGATGGACCAGGAACTCTAAGCCAAGAACGGAGAGAACTGATGGTCTAGAGGGATCAATGAATGGACTAGAGAATCACTGAATGGAAGAGAGGTCACTGAGGGGGTGAAAAAATCTAGGAGTGGGAAGCAAATGGAACAGATACGAGGTAGCAGCCAGGGAGAGCTGCTTGAAATGAAGATTTTTGGACTTTGTGCAGTTGGTCCTGGTGACAAGATCTCGGGTAGGATGACAGAAGCAGGTGACTCAGGTGGAAGGAGGTTGATCAGCGGAAATGCAGAGCAGTGGAGAGATCATCTCATAGACAATGAACGGAGCAGGAATGATGCCGAGTGTAGGGATGCTGGTGACTCAGAGAACTAAGGATAACACTTTGCTTACATTTACTGGGTAAAGAATACAAACGAACAGCTGGATGAAGAGGTACACAGGGTAGGTCTGGAAGGGTCTTGACGCAGGAGCATCTGTCCCATGGAGTTGGGAGGCACCACCCTTCCTACACATGGATATATTATTCACCAGACCAGAAGCTCTTCAAATCTTGCTGTTCAAGAGGGTTTTTTTCCTAAGTCCATTTTTAAATATTATTATGACACAAAATTCCAAGAATGTCATATGAAGAAAACCCTGGGTCCCATCACTTTGGTCTTCTAAAAACTTTTAGAATAACCATTATCAATGGTTTAAAATGTATTCTTCTATATTTTTTCTACACATGTACCTGTGTGTGCATGTATACAGTATCAAACATTGTATGCATATATGCATGCAGGTCAGGAAGCAACAATTACAACTGGACATGGAACAACAGACTGGTTCCAAATAGGAAAAGGAGTACGTCAAGGCTGTATATTGTCACCCTACTTATTTAACTTATATGCAGAGTACATCATGAGAAACGCTGGGCTGGATAAAGTACAAGCTGGAATCAAGATTGTCAGGAGAAATATCAATAACCTCAGATATGCAGATGACACCACCCTTATGGCAGAAAGTGAAGAGGGACTCAAAAGCCTCTTGATGAAAGTGAAAGAGGAGAGAGAAAAAGTTGGCTTAAAGCTCAACATTCAGAAAACAAAGATCATGGCATCCGGTCCCATCACTTCATGGGAAATAGATGGGGAAACAGTGGAAACAGTGTCAGACTTTATTTTTGGGGGATCCAAAATCACTGCAGATGGTGATTGCAGCCATGAAATTAAAAGACGCTTGCTCCTTGGAAGAAAAGTTATGACCAACCTAGATAGCATATTCAAAAGCAGAGACATTACTTTGCCAACAAAGGTCCATCTAGTTAAGGCTATTGTTTTTCCTGTGGTCATGTATGGATGTGAAAGTTGGACTGTGAAGAAAGCTGAGTGCTGAAGATCTTGGAAGAAAAGTTATGACCAACCTAGATAGCATGTTCAAAAGCAGAGACATTACTTTGCCAACAAAGGTCCATCTAGTCAAGGCTATGGTTTTTCCAGCGGTCATGTATGGATGTGAGAGTTGGACTGTATGATAGGTCTGTTAAGATTTTCCATTTCTTCCTGGTTCAGTTTTGCAAAGTTGTACTTTCCTAAGAATTTGTCCATTTCTTTCAAGTTGTCCATTTTATTGGCATATAGTTGCTAATAGTCTCTTATGATCCTTTGTATTACTGTGTTGTGATCTCTCCATTTTCATTTCTAATTTTGTTGATTTGATTTTTCTCCCTTTGTTTCTTGATGAGTCTGGCTAATGGTTTGTCAATTTTATTTATCTTCTGAAAGAACCAGCTTTTGGCTTTGTTGATTTTTGCTATGGTCTCTTTTGTTTCTTTTGCATTTATTTTTGCTCTAATTTTTAAGATTTATTTCCTTCTACTAACCCTGGGGTTCTTTTTTTCTTCCTTTTCAAGTTGCTTTAGTTGTTCAGTTCAGTTCTGTCTCTCACTCATGTCCAACTCTTTGTGACCCCCTGAATCACAGCATGCCAGGCCTCCCTCTCCATCACCAACTCCCGGAGTTCACCCAAACTCATGTCCATTGAGTTGGTGATGCCATCCAACCATCTCATCCTCTGTCATCCCCTTCACCTCCTGCCCCCAATCCCTCCCAGCATCAGAGTCTTTTCCAATGAGACGACTCTTTGCATGAGGTGGCCAAAGTATTGGAGTTTCAGCTTCAGCATCAGTCCTTCCAATAAACACCCAGGACTGATCTCCTTTAGGGTGGACTGGTTGGATCTCCTTGCAGTCCAGGGGACTCTCAAGAGCCTTCTCCAACACCACACTTCAAAAGCATCAATTCTTCTGTGCTCAGCTTTCTTCACAGTCCAACTCTCACATCCATTTATGACCACTGGAAAAACCATAGCCTTGACTAGATGGACCTTTGTTGGCAAAGTAATGTCTCTGCTTTTTAATATGCTATCTAGGTGGGTCATAACTTTCCTTCCAAGGAATAAACATCTTTTAATTTCATGGCTGCAGTCATCATCTGCAGTTATTTTGGAGCCAAAATAATAACAATAATAATAATAATAAAGTCTGACACTGTTTCCACGGTTTCCCCATCTATTTCCCATGAAGTAATGGGACCAGATGCCATAATCTTAGTATTCTGAGTGTTGAGCTTTAAGCCAAAATTTTCATTCTCCTCTTTCACTTTCATCAAGAGGCTTTTTAGTTCCTATTCACTTTCTGCCATAAAGGTGGTGTCATCTGAATATCTGAGGTTATTGCTATTTCTCCCGGTAATCTTGATTCCAGCTTGTGCTTCTTCCAGCCCAGCATATCTCATGATGTACTCTGTATATAAGTTAAATAAACAGGGTGACAATATACAGCCTTGATGTATTCCTTTTCCTATTTGGAACCAGTCTGTTGTTCCGTGTCCAGTTCTAACTCTTGCTTCCTGACCTGCATACAGGTTTCTCAAGAGCCAGGTCAGGTGGTCTGGTATTCCCATCTCTTTCAGAATCTTCCACAGTTTATTGTGATCCACACAGTCAAAGGCTTTGGCATAGTCAATAAAGCAGAAATAGATGTTTTTCTGAAACTTTCTTGGTTGGAGATTTTTGAGCACTACTTTTCTAGCGTGAGATGAATGCAATTGTGCAGTAGTTGGAGCATTCTTTGGCATTGCCTTTCTTTGGGATTGGAATGGAAACTGACCTTTTCCAGTCCTGTGGTCATTGCTGAGTTTTCCAAAGTTGCTGGCATATTGAGTGCAGCACTTTCCCAGCATCATCTTTCATATTTGAAATAGCTCCATAGGCGTGCCATCACCTCCACTATCTTTGTTTGTAGTGATGCTTTCTAAGGCCCACTTGACTTCACATTCCAGGATGTGTGGCTCTAGGTGAGTGATCACACCATCGTGAATATTTGGGTCATGAAGATCTTTTTTGTAGAGTTCTTCTGTGTACTCTTGCCACCTTTTCTTAAAATCTTCTGCTTCTGTCAGGTCCATAGAGTTAGGTTATTTATTTGACTTGTTTCTTGTTTCTTGAGGTAAGCCTTTATTGCTATGAACCTTCCCCTTATCACTGCTTTTACAATATCTCATATATTTTGGATTGTTGTATTTTCATTTTGATTCATTTCTATGCATATTTTGATTTTTGATTTTTTCTGTGATTTGTTGGTTATTTAGCAGCATGTTGTTCAGCCTCCATATGTTGGAATTTTTTATAGTTTTTCTCCTGTAATTGACATCTAACTTACTTCATTGTGGTCAGAAAAGATGCTTGCAATGATTTCAATGTTTTTGAATTTACCATGGCTAGATTTATGGCCCAGGATGTGATCTATCCTGGAGAACATTCCATGTGCACTTGAGAAAAAGGTGAAATTAGTTGTTTTGGGATGAAATGTCCTATAGATTTCAATTAGGTCTAACTGGTCTATTGTATCATTTAGAGTTTGTGTTTCCTTGTTGATTTTCTATTTAGTTGATCTGTCCATAGAAGTGGGGTATTAACGTCTCCCACTATTATTGTGTTATTGTTAATTACCCCTTCCATACTTGTAGCATTTGTCTTACATATTGTGGTCCTCCTGTGTTGGGTGCATATATATTTATAATTGTTATATCTTCTTGGATTGATCCTTTGATCATTATTTAGTGTCCTTCTTTGTCTCTTTTCACAGCCTTTGTGTAAAGTCTGTTTTATCTGATATGCGTATTGGTACTCCTGCTTTCTTTTGGTCTCTATTTGCATAGAATATCTTTTTCCAGCCCTTCACTTTCAGTCTGTATGTGTCCCCTGTTTTGAGGTGGGTCTCTTGTAGACAACATATATAGGGGTCTTGTTTTTGTATCCATTCAGCCAGTCTTTGCCTTTTGGTTGGGGCATTCAACCCATTTACATTTAAGATAATTATTGATAAGTATGATCCTGTTGCCATTTACTTTATTGTTTTGGGTTCGAGTGTATACACCCTTTCTGTGTTTCCTGTCTAGAGAAGATCCTTTAGCATTTGTTGGAGAGCTGGTTTGGTGGTGCTGAATTCTCTCAGATTTTGCTTATCTGTGAAGCTTTTGATTTCTCCTTCATATTTGAATGAGATCCTTGCTGGGTACAGTAATTGGTGAGCATACACACCGAGGAAACCAGAATGGAAAGAGACACGTGTACCCCAGTGTTCATTGCAGCACTGTTTACAATAGCCAGGACATGGAAGCAACCAATATGTCCATCAGCAGACAAATGGATAAGAAAACTGTGGTACATATACACAATGGAATATTACTCAGCCATTGAAAAGAATACATTTGAATCAGTTCTAATGAGGTGGATGAAACTGGAGCCTATTATACAGAGTGATGTAAGCCAGAAAGAAAAACACCAATACAGTATACTAACATATGTGTATGGAATTTAGAAAGATGGTAACCATAACCCTGTATGTGAGACAGCAAAAGAGACACAGATTTATATGACAGTCTTTTGGACTCTGTGGGAGAGGGCGAGGGTGGGATGATTTGGGAGAATGGCATTGAAATATGTATAATATCATATGTGAGGGCTTCCCTGGTGGCTCAGAGGTTAAAGCATCTGCCTGGGATGCAGGAGACCCGGGTTTGATCCCTGGGTTGGGAAGATCCCCTGGAGAAGGAAATGGCAACCCACTTTGCCAGTCCAGGTTCAATGCAGGATACAGGATGCTCGGGGCAGGTGCACTGGGATGACCCAGAGGCATGGTATGGGGAGGGAGGTGGGAGGGGGGTTCAGGATGGGGAACACATGTACACCTGTGGCAGATTCATGTTGATGTATGGCAAAACCAATACAATATTGTAATTAGCCTCCAATTAAAATGAATAAATTAAAAAAAAGAGTCAGACATGACTTAGTGACTAAACATTCTGTGCCATAAATGTGGCTACCTTCAGTTTTGATAAGGTTTGTTCAAATAAAAATGTTATCTCTTCACACAGTTCTTCTCTGACTTCTCTAACCAAACTGTGCTGTTTTCCAGGCCAAGCTCCTTTCACCAGTCACACTTCATTAAGTTGTGGTTTTTATTTCTATATAACACTTATCACTGTTATTTGATAGCATTGCCATAATAAAGTGCCATGACTGAGGAAATTTAACAGACTTTTATTTTCTCAGTTTTGGAGGCTAAGAAGTTTGAGATAATTCCTTGTGAGAATTATTTACATGGCTTATAGATAGCCATCTCCTTTGTCTTTATATAGTCTTCCCTTGGTGTTTATGTCCAAATTTCCTCTTTCTATAAAGAAACAATAATAACTGGATTAGAGTCCACCCTAATGACCAGGTTTTAGTTGAATTAACTCTTAAAGTCCATATATCTGAGAGTAGTCATATTCTGAATTTGGATTCCAACATCAGAATTTTTCAGGGTGGGGACACAATTCAACTATCAATAACAACTAGTAACATCTAAAATAATATGGTCCTCTTCTTTATTTACTTTTTTCCCTTTTTCATCCATCATCCCCACTGGAAATGAAGCACCATGAGGTCAGGGCTTTATCTATTTTTCTCCACAGTCTACCACTACTACCTATACTAATACCTGACTCAAGAGCAAAGGATCAAAGCTTAATCTAAATTAAACAGAAATATGATACATAATCTTGAATTCTAAGATTTACTCATTACTGGCATTACTAAAATTCTCTGGCTGCTTACTCTGCTTTGTGAATATAATGAAACATAACACAGGAACATGATGTGAACTTTAGGAATTTCTTGTTCTGAACTTATAACCTGAGATAACTGGTTAATGCTCAAGCAATAGCTACCTTTCCCCTCTGTTGGCACCCTTTCTTTGTGATTTGATACTATTATAGATTTCTAGAGGCCAGATGGCTGGTAAAACATTATTTCTGGGTATATCTGTAGGGATGTCTCTGAAAGAGATTTGCATCTGAATCAGTAGACTGCCTTCACCAATGCAGGTGGACATCATCCAACCCACTGAGGGTCTGAATAGAACAAAAAAGTGAATTTGTCTCTGTGAGCTGAGATAATCCATTTTCTCCTGCCCTTGGATGTAAGTGCTCCTGTTTCCTGGGATTTTGAACTCAGCAGGGCTTGTAACAGAGACCACATGATTCTTAACCCTGCTGATTTAGACTGAATCACACCACTGGCTTTTCTGGTTCTCCAGCTTACTCTTATACATACCTATATAGCTATATCTATCATACTGGTTCTGTTTCTCTGGGACATCCTGAAAAATCTAGCATCTCTGATTCTTTCTCGGTTTATTTATTCCTCCCTATAAAAGACCTTTCTGCTTAACTTTTGAGAGTCTTGAAAATCTTAGGTGAGAGCTTTCTCCTTATTGGAATTGTCTTCCTCCCCTTATTGATATTTTTAATATATAAAGTCTTTCCTTAGCTAAGCTTGATTTTTTTTTTTTTTGCATGCTGTGCAGCATATGGGATCTTAATTCCCAATCAAGGATTGAATTCAAGCCCCATAAGTAGGACGCACAGAGTCTTAACCACTGAGCCACCAGGAAAGTTCCCTGCATTTGTTTTTTATTTTGTAAGTGTGTCATTGAAAATTCACTTGTGTATTACTTGAAGACAAGAAAATATAGTACATGGATTTGTTGTCCTATAATTTGTCTTGGTCTTTGCATGACCTTCAAATGACGCACAGAGTCTTAACCACTGAGCCACCAGGAAAGTTCCCTGCATTTGTTTTTTATTTTGTAAGTGTGTCATTGAAAATTCACTTGTGTATTACTTGAAGACAAGAAAATATAGTACATGGATTTGTTGTCCTATAATTTGTCTTGGTCTTTGCATGACCTTCAAATGAGAAAATAAAGACTGTTCCAAGGACAGTTTCGCTTCTAACTTTTTTATAAGATTAAATTTTAGCAGCTACTGCTGACTACTATATAGAATACATTTGCATTATAGAATGCACACTACTACTTTTTCTTATGGTTTTTCCAAATAAATATTATATCTGAAAGTATTTACAACTGAGAACTTGGTCAGGTTAAGGAAAATTGATTGGCTTGATGCTGATTACTGAATGAATGGTCTTGTTTCAGAAATCAAAATTTCTAACAAAAATTTTTTTTGTTAGGTTGCTAATGAGTTAGAAGAGACAATATGAACTCTGAACAACTTTCTATTGTTAGCTTAAGTATAATAATTTTGTCCTTTTGATGTTTGAAGTTGGCAAACTTTCTCCAAGGAGACAATAAGCTGAAAGGTCCTGATCACCCTCTGATTTAATGATTCACTAAAACTACCAACAGAACTCAGAAAAACTATTACACCCACAGTTATAGTTCATTACAGTGAAAGAATACATATTAATAATGGCAGAAGTAAAATGTGCATGTGGCAGAACAGTCCAGTAGAAACCATGCTCAAGATTCCAGTTTTCTTCTGTTAGTGGAATTGAATGTACAGAGCTTAATTTCTGCAACAATAATGTCTGACAATATGTATGCAGTCTTGATAATCAGTGAAGTTCACCCAAGCCTTGATATTCAGAATTTTTATTGTGGTTGGTCTCCAAGTACTCTATAGGTTTCAAATGGATAATTTGTGACCTAAGGACATCATAAATCATATTGTTAGCATAAACTGTATAGCATGGCCCAAGGCCCCAGATAAACTAAGACACTTTTAGAAGGCAGGATATTCTAAGAGAAGATGTTACCTCCCAGGAGCCAGTCAAGGGCCACATCTTTCTTTGAAAGTTACAAGGTTTGAATACTGCAGACCTGCCAACTCAGCCCTCTTTCTGTAAAGGCCTATATACCACCTGGGCCTTTACAGAAAGATATGGTCTGTCATATCTACTCAGTTTTGCCTGTTAATGTAGAAGCAGTCATAGTAACGCATAAATGAACAACAATTATGTTCTAATAAAGTTTTATGTACAAAAACAGAGGGAAGACAAAATTTTGGTTCACAGGTCACAGTTTGTAAACTCCTAGGCTAAAGTATGCAAAATAAAATCGAATGATATAAATTGGGAGGTTGAATTCCATTGAGTGGATAGCCTTATTTTAATTTTCATTTCTTTGCATGGAGATTAATGTTAAGATTTCGCAAGGAATTGGTTCTGACATGATGAAGAATCAGTGACCTTTGAAATAAATTTAATCTTTCCTAATAAATTTGAAGTTATATGTCTATTACGTAAATATTTAATGGCAGTCCCCATTCTTATGAAAATAAATTATGTTTTTCTCTTAATGATACTAATCTGAAATGATGTTACAGAATGAGGGGTATTTAATTAATTTTGCAATGCTGATAATTATGTCTCCTGGTTGCCATGGCCTGTTTACTTCTTTGAGGTATCCTTATTTTAATTCTCTTTCATGAATTAATCAAAATTTAGGCTTAGTATAACACAAAATTTTGAACACAGAAAAATTTTGTTTTGTGAGGTTTACATATCATAAGCCATCAGAGAAACTGTAGCAGTTGGTTTTATATTCTAAATCAAACTAAAAAATAACAGTCTGAAACCACCCAATTGTTTCTGTAGCACAGAAGATGCGATTCTACTGATGAGAATTTGTGTGTGATAAGAATAACTTGATACAAAGAGCTTGAAACTCTGGCATTGGGTAAGATAATGAATTTGGACATATTTTATTCTTTTCTGAGCCTCAATTTTCTCTTCTGTAACACAGATAATATTGTTCTCATGGGTTTGTGAAAGGATTTAATAAAAAAATAATTTAAGATTCTTGGTATATAATGAAAACCTGATTTTTATAACTGACATTTGTTGAGTACTTACTGTGTACTAGGTACATTGCTAAAGTACCTTGCATGCATTTTTCATTTAATCCTCACAACACCCCAATGAGGCAGGTTCTATTGTTGCTCTCATTTTATAGATCAGAAAGCATGATTAGCGAGATCAACAAGCGAATCAAACAAACTGTTAGGGATAGAGCTTTTTTTTTTTTTTTTGTTTTGATTTGCATTTCTCTAATAATGAGTGATGTTGAGCATCTTTTCATGTGTTTATTAGCCATCTGTATGTCTTCTTGGGCACCTGATTTGAAGAACTGACTCATTGAAAAGACCCTGATGCTGGGAAAGATTGAAGACAAGAGGAGAAGGGGACAACAGAGGATGAGACAGTTGGATGAAATGACATGACATGACATGAGTTTGAGCAAGATCCAAGAGTTGGTGATGGACAGGGAAGCCTGGTGTGCTGCAGTCCATGGGGTCACAAAGAGTTGGACCCAAGTGAGCAACTGAACTGAACTGATTTGACGTCTTCTTTGGAGAAATGTCTGTTTAGGTCTTTTGTCCACTTTTTGATTGGGTTGTTTGTTTTTCTGGTATTGAGCTGCATGAACTGGTTGTGTATTTTGGAGATTAATTCTTTGTCAGCTGTTTCATTTTCTCCCATTCTGAGGGCTGTGTTTTTACTTTGCTTACAGTTTCCTGTTCAAGAGCTTTTATCTTGAACAATCTTGGGCCCTTCTCTTTCTCCAGAATTTGGAGGATGGGACTGAAAGATTCCATCCTCCTATCTTGCTTCTTAGTTATTTCTCTCAGCCAAGCTCCATCCTGAAATTATCTAGGGTCTTCACCCTGAATTATCTTATTAGCATAAACTCAGATGTGGTCAAAAAGAGCTCATTATGGATGACAAAAGACACTATCATCATTCAGGAAATTCCATGAGTTTTAAGAGTTCTGTGCCAGAACCAAGGACAAAGATCAAATAAATTTTATTATACCACAGCTTGTTTCATAATAAGCACTCAGTTCAATTCAGTTCAGTCGCTCAGTCGTGTCCGACTCTTTGCGACCCCATGAATCGCATCACACCAGGCCTCCCTGTCCATCACC
>SJYT01084028.1:0-52551 GCA_006410635.1 Cephalophus harveyi | reverse complement strand
GGAAGAAACACAAGCTGGAATCAAGATTGCCAGGAGAAATATCAATAACCTCAGATATTGATAAAGGTTAGTCAATCAGAAAACTTGTTTTCCCTTAAGATCTACTTAGTCTTAAGATAGTGATAAAGTTACATTCTTACATAGCAAGGATACAAGGATTTATAAAAAAGAAAGAGGAGTACAAAGAGAAAACAAAGAGAAAATTTATAACAAAGAGATTTATAACAAAGAGAAAATTCATTAACTTAAAAGTCTAGTATTGCTAACATCAAAACTATTATACTTCTTTTTCTACATTCCAATTACATTGATTAATACACTCCCAGGTGCCTGAGGATATGGAGGCCTGGTGGCAATCATTAACTCAGTGATGAAACCCTTCACCGACATGATTTTTATCTTTTGAAAAGCCCTATGCTAACTAAGACTTTCAAAATACTCCAAACTCTCTGTGCTGTTTATGGTTGAGAGGTGGTAAACAATCATGTGTGTAGTAGCAAGAGTGTGAATAATCCTGTCACACAAGCTAGCCTGCCAGCAGAGAAGTTTGACCTGAGACACTCCTTTTATATGCAGGAGACTATTAACTGGAGCTCTAAGTTAATTTTCCAGAGAAAAGGGGTCAGGGATGGCCCCTGTTAATGTCAGAAGAGTGTTGTATAACAGATAGATTTTGGTTTTGGGGGTAGATGCTCGAGCAGATCTAGGGGACCTCTTGAATCTTGATCCACCTCGCCTGCATGACCTTGTCATGGGTGGGGTCAGGGAGTCCCTCATGTCCTGACCCACCTTTGCCCGTCAGGGCTCTTCCTCATGACCTTTGCCTTGGGTGAGATCTCCCGTGCTGGCTCCCGAAAATCTTGATTCCAGCTTGTGCCTCTACCAGCCTAGCATTTCTCATGATGTACTCTGCATAGAAGTGAAATAAGCAGGGTGACAATATACAGCCATGACATACTCCTTTTCCTATTTGGAACCAGTCTGCTATTCCATGTCCAGTTCTAACTGTTGCTTCCTGACCTGCATATAGGTTTCTCAAGAGGCAGGTCAGGTGGTCTGGTATTCCCATCTCTTTCCGAATTTTCCACAGTTTATTGTGATCCACACAGTCAAAGGCTTTGGCATAGTCAATAAAGCAGAAATAGATGTTTTTCTGGAACTCTCCTGCTTTTTCGATGATCTAGCAGATGTTGGCAATTTGATCTCTGGTTCCTCTGCCTTTTCTAAAACCAGCTTGAACATCTATAGCATATTAAAAAGCAGAGACATTGCTTTGCCAACAAATGTCCATCTAGTCAAGGCTATGGTTTTTCCAGTGGTCATGTATGGATGTGAGAGTTGGACTGTGAAGAAGGCCGAGTGCCGAAGAATTGATGCTTTTGAACTGTGGTGTTGAAGAAGACTCTTGAGAGTCCCTTGGACTGCAAGGAGATCCAATCAATCCATTCTAAAAGAGATCAGTCCTGGGTGTTCTTTGGAAGGACTGATGCTGAAGCTGAAACTCCAGTCCTTTGGCCACCTCATGCGAAGAGTTGACTCATTGGAAAAGACTCTGATGCTGGAAGGGAATGGGGGCAGGAGAAGAAGGGGACGACAGAGGATGAGATGGCTGGAATGCATCACCGACTCGATGGACATGAGTTTCAGTGAACTCCAGGAGTTGGTGATGAACAGGGAGGCCTGGTGTGCTGCGATTCGTGGGGTTGCAAAGAGTCAGACACAACTGAGCGACTGAACTGAACTGGGCAATGCCATCCTGGAAGAGGATTTCAGCGTTGTACTCCTGAACCATTTTAAAGACTTTATTTTTATATTTAATAAAGAATTAGAGAACTATATTGTAACTATCTTCCCAACTAGTGGGACTTTTCAGTAGATGAGACTGTTTCTTCTTCACATTGGAATGCCTGATACTTAACTTGCTGCTGCTGCTGAGTCACTTCAGTCATGTCCGACTCTGTGCGACCCCATAGACAGCAGCCCAACAGGCTCCCCCGTCCCTGGGATTCTCCAGGCAAGAACACTGGAGTGGGTTGCCATTTCCTTCTCCATTGTGTGAAAGCGAAAAGTGAAAGTGAAGTCGCTCAGTCGCGTCCGACTCCTAGCGACCCCATGGACTGCAGCCTACCAGGCTCCTCCATCCATGGGATTTTCTAGGCAAGAGTACTGGAGTGGCTTGCTATTGCCTTCTCCGTGATACTTAACTTAGTATGAATTATTTTCACTAAACTACCTATGTGGACGGTCTGTAAAGAATGTCAGCTCATCCTTCAAGGGCAACCAATTTTAAGATGAACACTTGGGTATTGTCCATGACATAGGGAGCATCTTCAAAGTCAATATACCTCTTCATAAACTCTCAGCAATTTCTGACATGTATATCTGTGTAATATATGAGAATACGAGGGAAATGTAGAAAAGGAGAGAGAGAAAGGAAAAGAATGGGCACTTCAATTTGTAACTTCAATTCTAATGAGAATACTTTGGGAAATGACTATGTTTATTTGTAAAAGTCAGAAAAACAATATGATTCACTACCTTAACCTTTTTCATTAAAAAAGATTGTTTTCTTCCTGTATCTATGTTCATCTTCAACCACAGAAAATTAATCTGAATGTCAAAATAGAATAAAATATCTTGCACTAAAATATCATTGCTTATCTTCAAAGGCATGCTCTAAAAGGTGTTTTACTTCCACTTAGTACTCTTAGAAACATCTTCTCATGATCAGACACATCATTTAGACCTTTCCTTTGCTTTTCTGTAAACAAAATTGGAAAATGAGAGGACATAATGAAAAGTCAGACTGCTATGAGAACAAGGAGAAATAGCATTAGGCATAGTAAAAGGGAGCAGTTTAAATCAATTAGTGGAGAGATGTAGATGATCTATACTTTCAGAATATGCCTCCTTGGTTTGCATGAGAGTCCTGTTTGAACTCTATTATAACCAGTAAATAATTTCTTGCCTTAGATGCTTGTAATATATGGCCAAAGCAACTAGAAGCTATGAAAACACAGTTACTCATGTGCTACCGCTTCTCCAATAAAGTCCTCCAAATAGCACCTGTAAACGTCCAAAAATCACAGCCCTTCCTCAGAAAGAACTGACAAAGAATATAAATTACATTTTTAGATCTTTAAATGGAAATAAGTGAATAATTTAATTCACTTCTAGATGGCTGTGGATTTGAGCTACCTAAGATTTTCTGGGTAGATACAAGCAATATGGGTATATATAGAAGGAGAAATAATATTTTTAGTAGTGTAATTACAAAGCAGACAGAATTCACAAAAATTATACCTGGAAAAAAAGAGGCTTCTATTTTGTTTTTCTGGATCTTTTCAGCAATCAATATTGGATCAATTCTGAAACATTTTCAAAACATCAAATACAGGAAAGAAAAACACTGGTAAAAAGGAAATGGATAGCACAGCTTCTTTAATTTCAGGTTCATATGTTAACTTGCTACTAGACTTCCTAAAGATCATTCTGAAACTCTTAATTTATTGTATTTGTTTACAAATACATAGGAAAACAATAAATGTCTTGAACACCATCTGCTTGTATTTTCCCTGAAGGGCTTTGCATATTTTCAGCAAAAAACAAGTCTAAATATCTTGTAATTTTCACCAAAATGTTTCATAATTTCACAGCAGCCCTGCTAATGAAGTACAGTATGAGCCCTTATAATAAGCCAGAATGATTCCAAATTGCACACAGTGCTTCCTAATATTGTGAAAACAGCAAGAGGAGGAGAGTTGCTTCCTGCTTTGGGCAGAGAAGAAGGTTGAGAGGAAATTTCATTTTGAAAGGAGAATGAGAAAGATTGATATGTGTATCCACCTTAGATGAAGTTCAAGGAACTCAGAAGCTTAGAGAAATGAGTCTGAGAGGACTCAATATTAGCTGTGAGCACTGAGATCTAGCAACGATTTTGGGAATAGATACCAGATCATTTCCTCATATGTGGTATATGAGCATCGATGTAGAAAATCAACATCTAGATACCTGAAGAAAAGGATACTGCAGGTTGCAAAATTGAATCTGAAATTAATTTCCTGGTTTGCCACTGTCATAAATCCAAGCTTTCGACATGAGGAAGAGATAGGACAGCACATAAAAGCTTATTAAGTAAGATTGGATTCATGGCATCAGTATTAAAAAGTTACTCTGGGAGAGAACAAGATGGTGGAGGAGTAGGTGGACCTGGAGTACATCTCCATGGATACATCAGGAATGTACCTTCAGACACAGGTGCATGCAGAACACCAGCTGAGACCGGTGCCTGATCAGAGGAAAAGAATATATAGAACCATGCAAAACTCGGTAGGATGAAGGAACTAGGGGGAAAAACAGGAGTGTTAGTAGGACTGGACCTGCCCTTGGTGGGTGGGGGAACTGAAGCAGGGGTCCAATCCCCACATCGGAGCAGTTGTCTGAGTCAGAGGAGAAAGGCTGAGAGTGAAACAGCTGATCTTGGCAGCCTAAATAGAATGAGAATCAGACAGTCTTTGCTGCAGCCATACACACTCTGGACAAGGATGATGGTCTCCTGGAAGGCGCAGCAGCTGGGAGTTTGAGTTTAGGGATTGTGGAGTAATCCCAGGGCAAGGGCTGCTGTAGACTGTGAGAGACTGATTGAGGGGATGTGAGGGAGGAGACTGTGGGGGGAAATGCCTGTGGAGGAAAGCTGGGCAGCCATGGAAGCAGGCGATCCTGCTGAGTCACGCGTAGGGGGTGGAGACTCACCGCAGCCTCTCTCCCCACATGCCAGCATGGGGAGCTGAACAATACAGAGGCTGGCCCGCCAAACATCTGATGCACTGAACTACAGAGTAGGACCCTAGCCAGGAGGACCCCTCTATGTGCCTGATGCATGGAACAACAGAGAAGGACCCCAGGCAAGGGAACCCTCTATGTGCCTGAATGGGCGGAGCTACAGAGAAAGACTGGCCAAAGAGGCCTACTGATCACCAGCTACGAGAGGCTTGAAAAAAGACTCTGGTAGGGCCATAACTCCTGTGGTGGAGGGTGTCCTTACATACTTGGTGCCACCAGGGTCCCCATAAGCTGAGCAGCTGTGCCATCTTCACACTCAACTCTCACTCGGGCAGAGCTGCCACAGGCAAAAATATTCTTGTGTCTATGCATGCAGGGTTCCTCTGGTCGTGTTTGATTCTTTGTGACCCTGTAGACTGTGGCTGGCAGAGAGGGGTCTCTCTAGGCAAGAATACTGGAGCGTATTGGCCACTGTTGGTTGTCATCCCCTTCTAGAGCACTATATTTCCTGCTGCCCTAGCCACCAATTCCCCTGAGTACCTGGTGCTGCCAGAACCCCTGAAACCCAAGCAGATGCAACACCTTTACACCTGGCCCTCACAGGGGCAAACCCAAGTCCTCCAGGGAAGCCTTAGGAACAAACTCCAGTCGATGACCCACATGTAGAGATGGAAATGAAACCACAGTTGAAATCCAGGGGCAGTGTGGCTAAGGAAGGAGACTCAAAACCTTCCCACCAGCTGTACAAACTGCAGATTAAATCTACACAATCAGCTAGGCAGACTCTGTGTCTATGAAATACATAAAAGGTCACTGAGAGTTCCCACAAAAGAAAACACACTAATTCTGATAGTTGTGGACATTGGAGGCAAGAACACACAGGAGTAAGACCAGATTAGAATCTGAGCTGCCACCACAGCAGGTCAGAGATCAGCATAGGATGCCCTCAGTTGGAGGGCATCCTAGGGAGGTAAGGTGGACCGTATCTCCCAGCGAGGGAAAGGACTCTGATAGCAGTGACTCAAGAAAAACATTATTCTTATTTTTTGACTTGTTTTGGATTTTTTTTCTTTTTCCTTTTATTCCCCTCTCTATTGTAGTTGTCGATTTTCTTGGCACTATGAAATCCAATTAAGCTTTTGAGCTTTTTTTCCCCCTCAATCACGTTTTTTATTGTTGTTACAAACATCTGCCTCTATCTTGGGCTTTTGAAGTTTTGTGGAGTGTTCCTTTTTTTTTTTTTTTTTCTTTTCTTTTCTCTTTATTTTTATTGGACTGTTTTGACTTTGCTCATGGGTGTTATGTATATGTGTATATTCCACTATTTTAATTATCATTTGCCTGATTTTGTAACTGCCATTTGTCTGGGGTTCAGCTTTGGTTTCTAGTTTTTGTATATTTGTTTTACTCTCACTTAATGCCACAACACACCACTTGTGTGAATCTCCATTCCTGATCAGAGATCAAGCCCTGAGCCTTTGGAGTAAAAGCACTGATTCCAAGACCCTAGACTACCAGAGAACTAACCCTAGGGGGTATCAAATAGTGAGAACTCACACAAAAGAAACCACTTGAGTACAAGACCCAGCATCACCCAACCACAAATAGCACCCTGTACAGGACACCTCATCTAAACAACAAACAAAACAAAACACAAACCAAATCATCAGCAGACAGGATTACCACCTCACTCAACCTTGCCCATCAGAGGAAAAACAAACAAAAACTCAGCACAAATCTCACCCTATATGAAGCTTACACAAACCACTGGACCAACTTTAGGAGGGAAGAAACCAAAAGGAAGAAAGAATTCAACCTTCTTCAAGGAAAGAATTTAACTTTCCTTGAAGCCTGGGGAAAAGGGACCACAGACACAGTAAGTTAAAAAAATAATAGTGAAAAGGCAGAGAAATACTACACAAATGAAGGAACAAACCAGAAACACAGAAGTCCAAATAAATGAAGAGGAAATAGGCAAACTACCTGAAAAAGAATTCAGAATAATGATAGTAAAGATGATAAAAAACCTTGAAAACAAAATGGAGAAAATGCAAGAATCAATTAACAAAGACCTGGAATAATTAAAGAATAACCACACAGAGACAAGTAACACAATTACTGAAATTAAAAATACTCTCGAAGGAATCAATAGCAGAATATCTGAATCAGAAGAACAAATCAGTGAGCTGGAAGATTAAAGTGGTAGAAATAACTTCTGAAGAGCAGAATAAAGCAAAAAGAATGAAAAGAATTGAAGATAGTCTCAGAGAGCTTTGGGACAATATCAAACTCACCAGCATTAGAATTATAGGGGTCCCAGAAGAAGAAAAGAAATAGAAAGGGTATGAGAAAATTTTTGAAGAGATTATAGTTGAAAATTTCCCCAACATGGAAAGGGAAATAGTCAATCAGGTCCAAGAGGCACAGAGTCCCATACAGGGTAAACCCAAGGAGAAACATGCCAAGACACAGTCAGTTAGTTCAGTCGCTCAGTCGTGTCCGACTCTTTGCGACCCCATGAATCGCAGCACGCCAGGCCTCCCTGTTCATCACCATCTCTCGGAGTTCACTCAGACTCACATCCATCGAGTCAGTGATGCCATCCAGCCATCTCATCCTCGGTCGTCCCCTTCTCCTCCTGCCCCCAATCCCTCTCAGCATCAGAGTCTTTTCCAATGAGTCAACTCTTCACATGAGGTGGCCAAAGGACTGGAGTTTCAGCTTTAGCATCATTCCTTCCAAAGAAATCCCAGGGCTGATCTCCTTCAGAATGGACTGGTTGGATTTTCTTGCAGTCCAAGGGACTCTCAAGAGTCTTCTCCAACACCACACTTCAAAAGCATCAATTCTTTTCTACAGAGATTTTGGAGCCCCCCAGAATAAAGTCTGTCACAGTTTCTATTGTTTCCCCATCTATTTGCTATGAAGTGATGGGACCAGATGCCATGATCTTCATATTTTGAATGCTGAGTTTTAAGCCAGCTTCTTCATTTTCCTCTTTCACTTTCATCAAGAGGCTCTTTAGTTCCTCTTCACTTTCTGCCACAGGGTGGTGTCACCTGCATATCTGAGGCTATTGATATTTCTCACTGCAATCCTGATTCCAGCTTGTGCTTCATCCAGCCCAGCATTTCTCATGATGTACTCTGCATATAAGTTAAATAAGCAGGGTGACAATATACAGCCTAGATGTACTCCTTTCCCAATTTGGAACCTGTCCTTTGTTCCATGTCAGATTCTAACTGTCTCTTCTTGACCTGTATACAGACTTCTCAGGATGCAGGTCAGGTGGTCTGGTATTCCCATCTCCTTGAGAATTTTCTGGTTTGTTGTAATCCACATAGTCAGAGGCTTTAGCATAGTCAATGAAGCAGAAATAGATGTTTTTCTGGAACTCTCTTGCTTTTTGATGACCCAACAGATGTTGACAATTTGATCTCTGGTTCCTCTGCCTTTCCTAAAACCAGCTTGAACATCTCAATTCTCAGTTCACGTACCACTGAAGCCTCACTTGAAGAACTGTGAGCATTACTTTGCTAGCATGTGAGATGAGTGTAATTGTGCGGTACTTTGAACATTCTTTGGCATTGACTTTCTTTGGGATTGGAATGAAAACTGACCTTTTCCAGTCCTGTGTTCACTGCTGAGTTTTTCAAATTTGCTAGCGTATTAAGTACAGCACTTTCACAGCATCATCTTTTAGGATTTGAAATAGTTCAGCTGGAATTCCATCCCCTTCACTAGCTTTGTTTATAGTGATGCTTCCTTAGACCCACTTGACTTCGCACTCCAGGATGTCTGGCTCTAGGTGAGTGACCACATCATCATGATTTTCTAGGTCATTAAAATCTTTTTTGTATAGTTCTTCTACATATTCTTGCCGCCTCTTCTTAATATCTTCAACTTCTGTTAGGTCCTTACTATTTCAGTCCTTTATTATACCCATCTGTGCATGAAATTTTCCCTTGGTATCTCTAATTTTCTTGAAGAGATCTCTAGTCTTTCCCATTCTGTTGTTTTCCTCTATTTCTTTGCATTGATCGCTGAAGAAGGCTTTCTTATCTCTTCTTGCTATTCTTTGGAACTCTGCATTCAGGTGCTTGTATCTTTCCTTTTCTCCTTTGCTTCTCGCCTCTCTTCTTTTCACAGCTATTTGTAAGGCCTCCCCAGACAGCCATTTTGCTTTTTTGCATTTCTTTTCCATGGGGATGGAAAAGACACATACTAATCAAACTAACAAAGACTAAACACACAGAAAGAACATTAAAAGCATCAAGAGAGAAGCAACAAGTAACATACAAGGGAAACCTGATATACTTAACAGCTGATCTTTCAGCAGAAACTCTGCAGGCCAGAAGGAAATGCAGGATATATTCAAAGTACTGAAAGGGAAACATCCACAATCAAGATTACTGTACCCAGCAAGGATCTCATTCAAAATGACAGAGAAATAAAAAGCTTTTCAGACAAGCAAAAGTTAAGAGAATTCAGTACCACCAAAGCAGCTTTACTACAAATGTTAAAGAGACTTATATAGTCAAGAAATACAACAAAAGAAAAATGATCTACAAAATCAACCCCAAACAATTAAGAAAATGGCAATAGGAGCATATATATCAATAATTACTTTAAATGTAAATGGATTAAATGCACCACCAAAAGACACAGACTTGCTGAATGGATCCAAAAATAAGACCCATATATATGCTGTCTACAAGAAACCCACTTCAGACCTAAAGATACATATGTATTGAAAGTAAAAGGATGGAAAAATATATTCCTTGCAAATGGGAAGCAAGAAAGCTGGAGTGGCAATCCTCATATCAGACAAAAGATCTTAAAATAAAGAAGATTACAAGAGATAAGGAAGGTCATTACATAATGATCAAGGGATTAATCCAAGAGGAAGACATAACAATTGTAAATATCTGTGCACCCAACAAAAGAGCACCTCAATACATAAGACAAACACCAACAGACATAAAAGGAGAAATTGACATAACACAATAATAGTAGGAGACTTTAACATCCCACTCACACCAATGGACAGATCATCAAAACAGAAAACTACTAAGGAAACACAATTCTTAAAATGATACATTAGATGGGATGGATCTCATTGATATTTTCCAGATATTCCATCCAAATGCAGAAGAATACACCTTTTTCTTAAATGCACATGGAACGTTCTCCAGGATAGAACATATCTTGGGTCACAAATCAGACCTCAGTAAATTTAAGAAAATTTAAGAAAATCTTCTCCAACCACAAAGCCATGAGACTAGTTATCAATTACAAGAAAAAAAATGTAAGAAAGATAAATACATGGAGATTAAACAAGGTTTAATAAATAACCAACAGGTTACTGAAGAAATCAAAAGGGAAATCAAAAAATTTCTAGACAGAAATGACAATGAAAACATGACAACTAAAAAAAAACCTGTGGGATGCAGCAAAAACAGTCCTAAGAGGGAAGTTTATAGCAATACAATCCTACTTCAAGAAACAAGAAAAACATCAAATAGACAATCTAACTTTACACCTAAAACAACTGAATAAAGAAGAACAAAAAGAGCCCAAAATTAGTAGAAAGAAAGAAGTCATAATGATGCGAAAGGAAATAAATAAAAAAAACAATAGAAAAGATTAATAAAACTAAAAGCTGGTTCTTTGAGAAGATAAACAAAATTGGCAAACCTTTTGCCAGACTCATCAAGAACAAAAGAGAAAAGAATCAAATCAACAAAATAGAAATGAAAAAGGAGAGGTTACAACAGACAATGCAGAAATACAAAGGATTATGAGACTACTTGAACAACTACATGGTGATGAAATAGATAACCTGGAAGAAATGGACAGATTCTCAAACAGTTCAATCTTCCAAGACTGAGCCAGGAAGAAATAGAAATTATGAACAACCAAATTACAAGCACAGAAATTGAAGCTGTGATCAGAAGTCTCCCAAAATACAAAAGCCCAGGACCAGATGGCTTCACAGTGGAATTCTATCAAACATTTAGAGAAGAGCTAATGCCTATTGTTCTAAAACTCTTTCAAAAAATTCCAGAGGAAGGAACACTTCCAAACTCATTCTAAGAAGCCGCCATTACCCTGCTACCAAAACCAGACAAATGTAACACACAAAAAGAAAACTACAGGCCTATATCATGGATGAACATAGATGCAAAAATCCTCAACAAAATTTCAGCAAACAGAATTCAGCAATGTAGCAAAAGGCTCATACAACATGATCAAGTTGGGTTTACTCCAGGGATGCAAGGATTCTTCAATATATGCAAATCAATCAATGTGATATACCATATTAACAAACTGAAAGATAAAAACCAAAAGATAATCTCAAGAGATGCAGAAAAGACTTTGACAAAATTCATCTCCCATTTATTATTAAAACTCTTCAAAAAATGAGCAAAAAGGAACTACTTCAACATAGTAAAGGCCATATATGATAAGCCTACAGCAAACATTATTCTCAATGGTGAAAAACTGAAAGTATTCCCAAGATCAGGAACAAGATAAGGGTGTCCACTTTCGCCACTATCGACATAGTTCTGGAAGTCCTAGCTATAGCAATTAGAGAAGAAAAAGAAATAAAAGGAATCAGTTAGGAAAAGAAGAAGTAAAGCTCTCACTGTTTGCAGATGACATGATACTGAACTTACAAAACCCTAAAGGTAGTACCTGAAAATTATTAGAACTAATCAGTGAATTTAAAAAGTTGCAAAATACAAAATCAATACACAGAAATCTCTTGCATTTTTATATACTAACAATGAAAAATCAGAAAGAGAAATTAAGGAATCAATCCCATTCACCATTGCAACAAAAAGAATTAAATATCTAGGAATGAACCTACCTAAGGAGACAAAATAACTGTACACAAAAAATTATAAGACACTAATGAGAGAAATCAAACATGGCATAAACAGATGGAGAGATATTCCATGTTCCTGGGTAGGAAGAATCAATATTGTAAAAATGACTATATTACCAAATCCAATCTATAGGTTCAATGTGATCTCTATCAAATTACCAATGGCATTTTTCACAGAACTGGAACAAAAATTTCACAATTCATATGGAAACACAAAAGACCCCAAATAGCAAAAGCAGTCTTGAGAAAGAAGAATGCAACTGGAGGAATCAACCTTTCTGACTTCAGATTATACTTTAAAGCTACAGTCACCAAGACTGTACTGGCACAATACACTGGCACGAAAACAGAAATGGTACTGGCATAAAAACAGAAATATAGACCCATGGAACAAGATAGAAAGCCCAGATATAAACCCATGCACCTATGGGTACCTTATTTTTGACAAAGGAGGCAAGAATATACAAAGGGGCAAAAACAGCCTCTTCAATAAATGGTGCTGGGAAAACAGGACAGCTACATGTAAAAGAATGAAATTAGAACGCTTCTCAAAAACATATACAAAGATAAACTCAAAATGGATTAAAGACCTCAANGGGTACCTTATTTTTGACAAAGGAGGCAAGAATATACAAAGGGGCAAAAACAGCCTCTTCAATAAATGGTGCTGGGAAAACAGGACAGCTACATGTAAAAGAATGAAATTAGAACGCTTCTCAAAAACATATACAAAGATAAACTCAAAATGGATTAAAGACCTCAATGTAAGCCCAGAAACTACAAAACTCTTAGAGAAAAACATAGTCAGAACACTCAGTGGCATAAATCAAAGCAAGATCCTCTATGACCAACTTCCTATGGAAATAAACAATGGACATAAAATAAATAATGGAAATAAAAACAAAAGTAAACAAGTGGGACATGATTAAACTTAAAAGCTTTTGTGCAGCAAAGGACACTATAAGCAAGTTGAAAAGACAACCCTCAGAATGGGAGAAAATAATAGAAAATGAAACAACAGACAGAGAATTAATTTCCAAAATGTACAAGCAGCTCATACAACTCAATATCAGAAAAACAAATAATCTAATCAAGAGTGGGAAAAAGACCAAAACAGACATTTCTCCAAAGAAGACATACAGATGGCTAACAAACACATGAAGAGATGCTCAACATTGCTCATTATTAGAGAAATGCAAACCAAAACTACAATGAGATATCACCTCATACTAGTCAGAATGGCCATCCTCAAAAAGTCTACAAACAATAAATGCTGGAAAGCGTGTGGAGAAAAGGGAACACTCTTGCACTTTTGTTGGGAATGTAAATTGATACAGCCACTATGGAAGACAGTATGGAGATTCCTTAAAAACTAGGAATAAAGCAATCCCACTCCTAGGTATATACCCTGAGGAAACCAAAATTGAAAAAGACACATATCCCAGTGTTCATTGCAGCACTATGTACAATAGCAGGAACATGGAAGCAATCTAGGGAGTCCATCGACAGATGAATGGATAAAGAAGCTGTGGTATATATGTACAATGGAATATTACTCATCAAAGAGTCGGACACGACTGAGCGGCTGAACTGAAACTGTCTCTTATACACATCTAGATGTGTATAAGAGACAGGTTCATTACCATCTCTCGGAGTCCACTCAGACCCACATCCATCAAGTCCGTGATGCCATCCAGCCATCTCATCCTCGGTCATCCCCTTCTCCTCCTGCCCCCAATCCCTCCCAGCATAAGAGTCTTTTCCAATGAGTCAACTCTTCGCATGAGGTGCCCAAAGTACTGGAGTTTCAGCTTCAGCATCATTCCTTCCAAAGAAATCCCAGGGCTGATCTCCTTCAGAATGGACTGGTTGGATCTCCTTGCAGTCCAAGGGACTCTCAAGAGTCTTCTCCAACACCACAGTTCAAAAGCATCAATTCTTTGGCGCTCAGCCTTCTTCACAGTCCAACTCTCACATCCATACATGACCATAGGAAAAACCATAGCCTTGACTAGACGGACCTTAGTCGGCAAAGTAATGTCTCTGCTTTTGAAAATGCTATCTAGGTTGGACATAACTTTTCTTCCAAGGAGTAAGCGTCTTTTTATTTCATGGCTGCAGTCACCATCTGCAGTGATTTTGGAGCCCAAAAAAATAAAGTCTGACACTGTTTCCACTGTTTCCCCATCTATTTCCCATGAAGTGATGGGACCGTATGTGCATACATATAACCAAAATCTAGCATCTTACATAATAAAGATTGTTACATTTATTTCCATTACCATAAGAAACAGGATGGGTAATGACAGTCTGTATGAGCACAGGGCTGGAGTGAGACACCAGGGGAAGCCCAGTGGCAGATGGTGGTGGTGAGAACAGTATCAGAACACGAGGGAGAATATTTCAGTGTCAGGCAGTACTTGTGTCCCTCTCAAGGACAATGTTGTAATGGGGCAGCACAGACAGTCTGGCAGGATCAAGAAATTAACTACTTAAAGTAACTAAACAAATAAATAAATATCCTAAGGATAATGGAAGATAGGGTTCTCACTGATGGGCAGAGAGAATACAAATATGGAAAAGATTAAAGTAGAATGGATCCTGTGGAACTAAATTAAAATAGGAGATATGTGAACTCAGGGACATATCCACATATAAAGATTTGTCCCCTTGATCTCCTGCTGTTTCCTCTGATAAGGTCTGGGAGAAGTAATATTCCAATAACTATGAGCATACTTGGTACCCAAATCCTGATTTGCAAATCACACTTTCCACTAAGAGGAAGCAGGACTTGGAGAAATGGCTAATTTCAGGGAAGGGCAGGAAAGGTGCAAGGTGAACCTAGGTATCATGTTGTGCCAAAAAAGTAAGAAAATATTCAGTGGAACATGTCAAAAGGACAAAGAAGACAGCTTAAAGGAGATTCTAATAATCAAATTTGACAATGTGAGTATCAAAATAGGTTAAGATAGCAATTGATTGCTCTTACTGAATGAGTCCTTGAGTCCACACTAATATAAACAAATCAATAAATAAATAGAGAGAAGAGAAAACACTTTCTTACTCTGCTGCTAAGTCACTTCAGTCGTGTCTGACTCTGTGTGACCCCATAGACGGCAGCCCACCAGGCTCCCCTGTCCCTGGGATTCTCCAGGCAAGAACACTGGAGTGGGTTGCCATTTCCTTCTCCAATGCATGAAAGTGAAAAGTGAAAGTGAAGTCGCTCAGTCGTGTCCGACTCTTAGCGACCCCATGGACTGCAGCCCACCAGTCTCCGTCCATGGGATTTTCCAGGCTAGAGTACTGGAGTGGGGTGCCATTGCCTTCTCCGTTTTCTTGCTCTAGAAAGTCAAAAAATAAAAGAAATGATGGGATTAAAAAATCATTTGGCAGTCATCAGAGAAATAATTCAGATAAGAAATATCAATGAGTGCTAAAACCGGTAGATGAAAATAGAATGAAAAATGGAATATTTACTTGCTCTCAAAAGTGTCTCCTCATAATATATTTCCTAATTACAAAGGAAAGAAAGAAACTTAATAATAGAGACATCTAGTAAACTCAAAGGTAAGATCATCAGTAATGGTACAAATGGACCTGGTGTATCAGCTGAGTGCATCAGCTGAGTACATGCAATGAGAAACTGCACCTCTTCTGTGATGCATAACCTGGGTCTTAGAAAACACACTGGACAAACACACATTAAAATCATGTTCTAAAAAACAAATGCTTCATAAATGTCAAGGACATGGAACTTAAGGTTAAAGGAGACTAGGTAGACATGACAAGTATGTAACATGTTATCCTGGAATGGACCCTCTTGCTGGAAAGGACAGCAATCTTGATAAATTGATTTGGTTAAGGGTTAACAATTAGATTCCTGTATTGCAAAAGCAGTCTTATTTGTCCCTTAACAATCAGCAGTAACTCTAATTCTTTCATTCCTTCTACATTTATTAGCTAACACCCTCCTCCTTATCATCTTTTAACAAGATATGCTCAGTGATCATTCTTTCCCTTTAAGTTCGAGTTTTCAGAGTGAAAATTTAATGTAAAAGTCACCTTCAACATGACAATTGATGCATGTGCTCTCTCCTCTCTCTCACTCTAATTTATAATCAGTTACAGTTGATACTCTTTTTAATGCTAGAATTGTCCCATATTTGGCCAATGGGAGTCTCTTCACTCTGGCCCTTATACAGTTGTGTTATAAACCCATTGTTCTTTGAATATTTCCTCTTGGTTTTCAATAACTACAAGACATCCTAGGCTCGCTTTATACTCTGAATGTCACATGACTAAGAATCAGCTATTTCTCCAAGGAGATGATTTCTTTAATCTGCAAGGTATTTAGAAACCGAGATGAAGGTGTTAAGTGTAACTGTTACTACTAGGGTGTTGGTGGTTCTAGACAATTTTAATGGGTAAAGTTTAATATAATATCAGGAGTTTTATGTGTCCAATTCAGATCTAAATGTCAGAGCTTTGCTTCCCTTAACTGCTTTAATTTTCTACTTCTATATCCTCTTGTTTACATTTAAAAATATTGATTCCTAAAAACATTAACAAATTGTCTTATTTGCTTTATCCTACTGTATATAAAAAATTTCAAAGTTATAATAACAATATTACTATTAACAGTAAAACCACTGGCTTAAATTTACATTTTCTTTGCAGTTCTAGTTGTCTTTAGACTATCACGCTACAAATGTCATCAGTTCAGTTCAGTCACTCAGTCGTGTCTGACTGTTTGCGACCCCATGGACTGCAGCATGTCAGGCTTCTCTGTCCATCACCAGCTCCGGGAGCTTGCTTAAATTCATGTCCATCGAGTGGGTGATGTTATCCAAACATCTCATCCTCTGTCATCCCCGTCTCCTCCTGCTCTCAATTTTTCCCAGCGTTAGGGTCTCTTCCAAGAAGTCAGTTCTTCGCATCAGGTGGCCAAAATATTGCAGTTTCAATTTCAGCATCAGTCTTTCCAATGAATGTTCAGGACTGATTTCCTTTAGGATGGACTGGTTGGATCTCCTTGCAGTCCAAGGGACTCTCAAGAGTGTTCTCCAACATCACAGTTCAATAGCATCAATTCTTTGGTATTCAGCTTTCTTTATACTCCAACTCTAACATCCATAGGGCTTCCCTGATGGCTCAGACAGTAAAGCACCTGCCTGCAATGCAGGAGACCTGGGTTTGATCCCTGGGTCAGGAAGATCCCCTGGAGAAGAAAATGGCAGCCCACTCCAGTACTGCTGCTGCTGCTAAGTTGCCTCAGTCGTGTCCGACTCTGTGTGACCCCATAGAGGCAGCCCCCCAGGCTCCCCCGTCCCTGGGATTCTCCAGGCAAGAACACTGGAGTGGGCTGCCATTTCCTTCTCCAACGCATGAAAGCAAAAAGCCAAAGTGAAGTCGCTCAGTCGTGTCTGACTCTTCGCGACCTCATGGACTGCAGCCAATCAGGGTCCTCCATCCATGGGATTTTCCAGGCAAGAGTACTGGAGTGGGGTGCCATTGCCTTCTCCACACTCCAGTCAAAGTGAAGTTGCTCAGTCGTGTCTGACTCTTTGTGACCCTATGAACTATAGCCTACCAGTCTCCTCAGTCCGCCTGGAAAATTCCATGGACTGAGGAGACTGGTAGGCTATAGTTCATAGGGTCACAAAGAGTCGGACACGACTGAGATTTCTTTCTTACATCCATACATGACTACTGGAAAAACCATAGCTTTGACTAGATGGACTTTTGTTGGTAAAGCAATGTCTCTGCTTTTTAATATGCAGTCTAGGTTGGTCATAGCTTTTCTTCCAAGGAGCAAGTATCTTTTAATTTTATGGCTGCAGGCACCATCTGAAGTGATTTTGGAGCCCAAGAAAATACAGTCTCTCACTGTTTCCATTGTTTCCCCATTTGCCATGAAGTGATGGGACTGGATGCTATGATCTTAGTTTTCTAACTGTTGAGTTTTAAGCCAACTCTTTCATTTTCCTCTTTCACTTTCATCAAGAGGCTCTTTAGTTCTTCTTTTCTTTCTGCCATAAGGGTGGTGTCATCTGCATATCTGAGGTGATTGATATTTCTCCCGGCAATCTTGATTCCAGCTTGTGCTGCATCCAGCCCAGCATTTCGCATGATGTACTTTGCATATAAGTTAAATAAGCAGGGTGACAATATACAGCTTTGACATACTCTCTTCCTGATTTGGAACCAGTCTGTTGTTCCATGTCTAGTTCTTAACTGTTGCTCTTTACTTGCATACAGGTTTCTCAGGCTGCAGATCAGGTGGTCTGGTATTCCCATCTCTAAGAATTTCCCACGGTTTGTTGTGATCCACACAGTCAAAGGTTTTGGCATAGTCAATAAAGTAGAAGTTGATGTTTTTCTGCAACTCTCTAGCCTTTTCTACGTTCCAATGGATGTTGGCAATTTGATCTCTGGTTCCTCTGCCCTTTCTAAATCCAGCTTGAACATCTGGGAGCTCACGGTTCATGTACTTTTGAAGCCTGGCTTGGAGAGTTGTGCAAAGTAATGCATAAATGTCATCAGGAAAATGCAAATCAAAGCTACAATGAGATACCACTTCATACCTATTAGAATAGTTAAAAAAAAAGAAAAGAGAAAAAGAATTGTTTTAAACAAAATAATAAGAGTTGGCCAGGGAATAAAGAAATTGTAACCCTTATTCATTGCTGGTAGAAATTTAAAGTGTTCAGAGTCTTTGGAAAACAGTCTCACAATTCTTCAAATATTTAAAGTTAGTTTATTATATGACGTAGGACTTCTACTCCTAAGTGTATACCCAAGAAAAATATGAAGACATGTCTACATAAAAACTTGTACATGTATGTTCATAATAACCAAAAAGTGAAAACAACTGACTAAAGAGTGAATAAAGTGTATCATAAGGTAATATTATTATTATTATCATTTCTTAGCAATAAAAAGGAGGATGTACTTTTATAGCTACAACTTAGATGAACATTATGCTAAATGAAAGAGCAATTACAAAAGACCACACATATTGCATGCTTCCATATATGTGACAGAGAAGGCAATGGCACCCCACTCCAGTACTCTTGCCTGGAAAATCCCATGGACGGAGGAGCCTGGAAGGCTGCAGTCCATGGGGTCGCTGAGTGTCGGACACGACTGAGCAACTTCCATTTTACTTTTCACTTTCACTTTTCACTTTCATGCATTGGAGAAGGAAATGGCAACCCACTCCAGTGTTCTTGCCTGGAGAATCCCAGGGACGAGGGAGCCTGGTGGGCTGCCATCCATGGGGTCGCACAGAGTCGGACACGACTGAAATGACTTAGCAGCAGGTTAACAATTGCCTTTGGAAAAGTTGGGGAAATGGAAGAATGGTAGGGACTGCTAATGAGCACAGGATTTCTCTGGGGATAATGAAAAGATTCTAAACTTACACTGTGGTAAGAGTTGCACCTTATTAATTTTATTGTATATGAATTATATCTCAATAAAGATTTTGTCAATAAAAGGAAAGTTCCTTAATCTGATAAAGGATATCTACAAAAGCATCAGATAACATCATATTAAATATAGCAATTGCTTTTCTTTTGTGATCAGGAATCAAAAAAGAATGTTTGCTCAAAATACTTCTTTTCAACATTAAGTAGACATCCTAGCCGGTGCCATAAGGCAAACAAATAGGTGTATAAAAGATAAATAGATAGGAAGATAGATAAAGATTGAAAGGGGGACTTCCCTGGTGATACAGTGGATAAGAATCCACCCGCCAGTGCAGGAGACACAGGTCCAATCCCTGGTCTGGGAAGATTCCATATGCCATGGAGCAGCTAAGCCTGTGTGCCGCAAATACTGAGCCTGTGCTCTAGAGCCCGCGAGCTCTAGCTACTGAAGCTCATGCATCTAGAGCCTGTGCTCTGCAACAAAAGAAGCCATCTCAAGAAAAAGCCTGCACGCCACAACTGGAGTGTAGCCCCTCCCCTCCACAACTAGAGAAAAGCCACAACAACAAAGACCCAGCACAACCAAAATAAATAAATAAATAAAGATTGAAAGGGAAGAAATAAAACGACATTCTACAAAGTAGAGGCTACAACAAATAAGTGAATCTAGCAAGATTGCTAAATGCAAAACAAATATGTAAAAAAAAATCAGCTGCATTTCAACACATAATCAATAAGCAATTAGAAAATTAAAAGAAAAATTCCATTTAGAATAGCATCCATTTAAAATGAGTCACCTAGAAATACGCTAAATAAAAATATGTGTAATATCTGTGCACTGAAAAATGAAAATATAAAGGTATCTAAAGAAATGGAGAGATATGCTATTTTTCTAGATTGGAAGACTCAGTACGCTTAGGAAGTCATTTCTGCTCAAACTGATCTATAGATTCAGCGCAATGCCAATCAAAACACAGCATGTTCTGTGTAGAAACTGCAAAGACTTAGAATAAACAGAACAATTTTGAAATAGAACAGAGTTGGAGAACTTGTATATCTGATCTCAATAATTTTCATAAAGTTAAAGTAAATTAAGACTTCCTATAAAGCAAAAGGGGGCTTCACAGGTGGCCCTAGTGGTAAAGAACCTGCCTGCCAATGAGGGAGACATAAAGAGACCCAGGTTCAGTCCCTGGCTCAGGAAGATCCCTTGGAAGAGGGCATGGCAACCCACTCCAGTATTCTTACCTTGGAAATCCCATAGACAGAGGTGCCTGGTGGGTTACAGTTTATAGGGTTGCACAGAGTTGGACACAACTGAAGCAACTTAGCATGCAAGCATGCATAAAGCAGAAGACAGAGTGGTACTGGCATAAGAAGAAAGGTATAAAAAAATGGAACAGAGAGTCTAGAAATAGGTCCACACCTATATAGTATACTGATTTTTTGTCAAAGATGCCAAGGGTTACCCAATATGAAGAGCATAGTCTTTTTTTAAAAGGTGCTAGATCAACTGGATATCCATGTAAACAAAATTCAATCATAACTTTTCCTTCACAATATATGTACACAAGCAAAAATCTCTAAGTGGACCATAGCCTTAAAAATAAAAGCTAAAATCATAAAAATTTTAGATGAAAACAGAGAATCTTTGTAGTGTTGTGGTAGGCAAACATTTCCTGGATAGGACACAAAAATAATGAGAAATAAAAGAAAACTTTAATAAACTGACCCTTATTGTATTAGAACTTTTACTCTTCAAGAGATTACATTAAGCAATGAAAAGGCAAGTTACAGACTGGGGAGAAAATATTTCCTGAATCTAAAATATATAGAGAAATCTTATTTCTCAATAATAATTTTAAAAGTAATCCACTTTTTAAAAATGAACAGAAGGTTTGAATAGTCACATCACAAAAGCAGATATATAAATGACCATCAAGCTCATGAAGAGTCAACATCACTAGTTCCAAGGGAAATGCAAATTAGAACGCAGTGAGATAATATGACACATCCAAATTAAAATGACTAAAATTAAGGACTGAAAAGGCTAAGCATCAATATGTAATTCTCATACTTTGCTGGTGGGAATGCAAAATGTTACAGCCACTTTTCAAACCCTCTGGCAGTTTCTTACAGAATGAAGCATACACTCACCCATATGACCCAACAATTCAACTTCTAAATATAACTCATGAAAAATAAAAACATAGGCATGTAAACATACATAAGTGCTTCCAGCACTTGGTTATTATCCGCTTCGGGTAGAAGAAGCGACCCAAAATTAGAACATGTATGATTGAGATACAGTGACAAACGGCCTGGTTTTTTTGGCCAGAGGCCAAAAACTGATCAAATGGGACCTGGGAAACCAAAAACTGGAATATTAAGTACAGTGAAGTCTAAGGTAGAGGCATGTGGGAGTGGGCGCAAAGGGTGTAGGTCTCTACATCACATGCAGCACCCAGCAGAGGAGATGTTAACTAACAGAGTAGACAAAATGATCTGGACTGTTGATGTCGGCCACTGACTACACGGCCCTCTCATCCCTGAAGGACCAGAGATTTGTCCTACCACCACCAGACACAAACTCCAGATGTGTGTTTGCCTTTCCTGCCTGCAGGACCCCAACCAGAAAGACCATCTGTAGGTTGATCAAGTGTTTGGTCCACCGGCAGAGGGTTCCACACAGACCAGGGGTCCACTTCACAGCAGAGAATTCGCCAGTCTTCTAAGGCTATGGGATCCACTGTTGATATCATATCCTGCAACACCCACAGCCGCTGGCTTATTGGGGGGATGAGTCTTTCAAAGTCACTCCAGAGTTCTTGGTCTGTACCCACAAATCGGGTAGAAACACCTATAAGTCAAGTTCATGTTATTTTGACTTCCACCAGCTGGTTGTAATGGATTCCCGTATGACCGTACACATCAGCTCGGTGCTGCTTCTGACATAGGCCCTGGGCTTTTGCTTACACAGCCTACTTGTGTGCTGTGGTCCTCCTTGTGCTCATTCCCATGTCATCTCATGTTGCTGGCTCCGGAATCTTCCTGATTTTATGACTGACAGAACTCAGATCCTGAGGGGCAGGTCCAAGTGCATGGTCTCCTGGTCAAACACTCCACCTCTTCCGGGGCTCAGTCTTACTTTCAGTAAGATGACATTTTCGACTATTTCTTTTCCATGTAGCAGTTTTACTATATAATCTCCAATATCTATTTCTGTGCAGTCTTGAAACAATATGCACAAAAGTTGAAAAAAGTCAAACTATAGACCTATTTTTTAAAAGGTGCTGGTTCTCAGAAGTCAAGAACTACCAAAATCCTAATCTCATGATCATAATAAGAATCATATGCTCATAATCATGGCTTTGTTTTTGCTGTTAATTTTGTTCTTGAAATTTAAATTAAAGTTGGAGTTCAAATATGACCAAAGATTTCCATTTCAGGACATGCTTTTTGGCTTACATCTTTATCTCTATTTTGTTTAACATATGAAAGGTCCTATGATTAATACTAGCACTTCTATGTTTCATTAAAATTGGGGCAAAAATCAAAATAAAATAGTCAGGTAACTGCCCAGTTCAACTAATTTTCAAAAATGTCAAAGCTGCCAAAACTGAATTATTGATTAGCTCCCAGTATACCCACAGAAAAGCTTAATGTTTATTAGCTAATGTATAAAACTTTAAATTCAGTATGAAGAATGGTTTCAGGCATTTAAACATGTATATATATAAATATTGTTCAAAAACATCAAACTCAAAAATCTAATACTACCTATATTTAATTTAATTTATAATTTAAATTGAATTACTGCTCTAATAAAAATGGTACTGGACAAGCCATGAAGCCTTTCACATAAAAAGCCTTTCTTGTGGACAGTGACTCTGAGTGATTTCTTACACATACATACCCAGTAGAGTGAATGCTATGGTGTGCCACACACATCGCTCAGACCTCACCACTTCAGTGAGTGCAGCGCTTTCAACTGCTGGGTTCAACTGCATCTCTTGGCCTGAGGATGCAAACATTAGGGAATAGAAAAGTGAACACCCCTCCTCAGCTTCCCTCCCAGCAGCCTTCAACTAAAACTGATATAATACTTCGCTGGGGTAACCCTGGGATACGTGTTTTATGTACCCAGATTTCCCCTCAGGATTAAACTCTAGTCACTCACAGTGCTTGACATTGCATTCTTTCCTGGATGTCTTTCCCCAACTCTCTGTCCCAGTTCCCCAGACCCCAACTAGTGCTTCTCGCACTTACCACAGAAACTGTGTGCACAGGAATCTTCCAGGCATGCTTTGCATCATTTGACCTCAACACTAATTGGAACAGCAGTTGGCTAATCTGTGACCTCTGAAGTGGTCTGTTTTGAGAACTAGAGGAGCCCTGAATACTGAACAGGCTGATGAACCCAATCTTCTCTTGGGAAATTTAAATGTGAAATACTTGGAAATTGAGTTGATCATAGAAGCAAAGACTCAGAGACATGCTGGTGTGCAGTAAGATAAAGAGTCAGGGGTACACAATATCTTCAGCCCTTGTAGAAATCAAGAATCAAGTGGTTTACTCGGGTTGAGGTTTCATTTTATCATAAATAAACCTAGAATCGAAACCAGTATCTTCTGCCTTTAATTTATCTATTCAACTCCCAACACTTTCTTTTCTACAAGTCAACAATATCTTATATAAATTTCAAGTGTTTTATTCAAGTGTTATTGTAGCCTTAAAATTTTTTATTCTAAGCATTTCAAAGGTTTAATAAAGTAGGTTAATCCTGGCACTTTGTCAATTACCCCAAAATGCCCTAAGCCAAATTTTTTCATATTTTGGGACTCAGATGTCATCTTCCTCTTGGAGTTGGATTCTTTCCACATTTCTTTGTCCATTAAAAAAGTTCTTCAAAATATCAACATGTTGCTTCTGATAAAAGGGGAGTATAATACATCTTCCTCTGCAACCACAGCCCAAGTTGTAGCTAAACTACTCTGCAATGTGGGGCTGAAAAGAGATTTTCAGGGTTGTATAAATGTTAAGATGCTTTGTAAAGCTATTTAAAAGCAAATATGCACCCCCTTCACAGCACTTTTGAACCTATTATAGATAGCAATAATGCATTAGAGTTTTCAGAAATGTTTATAGCCTTATCTTGTGCTCTCCACACAGGAACTCATGAGATGAGGAGAACAGATATTAACTTACACCTGAAGGAGGAGGAAATAGAGACACAAAACAGTAACTTCAACAAAGTTCAAATGAATTGATGGTAGAGCCAGGACCTCAGCCTCTTGGCTTGGTACTCTTCGTCTTCCACCACTGAAGCCGAGTTTTCTGTAGTCTATTTTAAAATTGTCTAATTTATAAATAGGGCAAGGGTCACATCTTCCAATTTAGTGGTTAAAAACAATGTGACACTCATGGAATGCCCCAAATAGACATTTATTTTTGATCATTCGAATGATCAAAAGATCATTCGAATGATCAAAAGTATGTTAAGAGTCCTTGAACAAGAAATGATCCTTGAAACACATCAATTCTGAGAAAGTGGATTTTGATTTTTTTAAAGTTAGAAGTATTCCTAAGATGAGTCTCTTTGTATATTCAATCTTACTTTCTTTCAAAAAGTAGGAAAGCAATCTCTCATTTTGAAAATGAAACAAGCCTTGAAAAATATCTAACTAATTCCAGCAGTACTTTTGTCCCATTCTGTGCTGTAATTCTGTTAGGTTAATGACGAGAAACTAGTATTTTTAAAGTTATATTTAAAAAATGGGCAACACTGTTTACTGTAACTATAGTTTACAGCCTATGTGTTCTATTTGAAATATAAACTTTAAGGGTTTTTTTGTTTGTTTGTTTTTTATTTCCATTCCCATTAAGCTTTGGAGAAGAAGTAAAATGATTTCTATCATTGCTTCTTTTCAAGGAAAAAGTTTGCAAATTTAAGTAAAAGTCCTCCTCTACTCCTATTTCTTCATGCGTAACTCAGGACAGAGACTTCTAGCTGAAGTGTAAGTCAGATGAACTTTATTTGTAGCTAAGCATAGAAGCTTAAGAATCTCATAATTATATCTTGTGGACCAGTTCCAAAACCAGCTTCCAAGGAGGCCATTGGAGAGTCATTTCAATGTCAGGGCAGTGGGAACCCATGCTCCCTTCAACAATAGCTGAATCTCTTCATTGTTCATGGAGGTTTATTGGCAGGTGTCACTGCTTGATAGTTCCCAGATTCTCCAATATTTATTGCTGAGATGCCAGCATTTCAATTATTTCCCAGAACCCAAAGCACTCATCTGGTAAAATCCAGATTTCTTTTCATATCAAATTTAGTCTGTGTATCTTTCTAAGCAGTGTTTCTTGTATTTCTAGCAGGTTAAGATTGCTTTCTCTTCCTCATCAAGGTCACCATTAAAATCCCTGTGGAAATTTTTGTATGTGTTTTGGATTTGAGCTGTCAAAGCATATTCCTTGCATCACAAATCATTCTTTTTTCTTTTGCACAATTCCTAGAGCTCAGAACAAGCTGCATTTTGAGCTGAGAATTCTGAAATTAACATTGATTTTCAATGTGGGCTTAGGATCCTGATACCTGAGAACAAATGCATTTGTGAGTGTTATCAGCAACCTCTGACAATATTGTTTCTTGGAAAAGGCTGATGATAGCATATTTAGATGTGAATCTGATTCATAAAATTCAGGACTTCTTGCCTCGTGTATATTTGCTTTACTTGAACATTATTATACTGGGTCGACAGAAAGGAAATCTAGGGAATACTTCCTGGATTACTTAAGCAATGATTTTTGTTCAATTGCAGGCACACAAAGGAGAGATCAATAAATGAATGAGCAAATAATTACATAATTAGGAGAAGTCACTTAACCCCATCACCCTTTAAGTCCATAGTGTAGCATAATAAACATGTATATAATAGTGTGTGTTAAACTTTAAGATGCCATTACAGATAGTATCTACAGTGGACATTGGTCATCTCTGTCTGTTTAGCATCCACCTTTCCTTTCTATCTTCCTAGCTTTTCGGAGGACAGCTTGTATTTCAGAAGCTAAGTGACTAAGATCGTCTATCCCTCTTTCTATCACAGCCAGGGTATGGGCACATAATTAGCCTCTCCCTGGACTTTGAATGATGAGCTAGGAATAAAATTATTTTGAGAGAGTTCAAGATTATCTCAAGAGCAGAAGCGCATGAGCCAGATCATTCCCACAGTGTGATCTTCACTGCCGCTTCTGTTCCCTAGCTTTCAGATCTTGCCCACTTTCCAAGCCTTGTTCTCAAGCTTCTCTTTATTTCTCTGCCCCCTTATATTTTTCCAACCTTCCCCCGTTCCCCTTCCCTCTCCTTCTTCTTCCTGTTTCACCTCACTCTCCTCCCCTCACTAATGGTTGTTAAATATTGTCAAATATTTTTTCTGCATCTATTGAGATGATCATATGATTTTTATCCTTCATTTTTTTAATGTGGTGCATCATATTGATTGATTTGCAGATATTGAGCCATGCTTGCCTCTCTGGAATAAATCCCACTTGATCATGGTTGGATCCTTTTTCTATATTGTTGAATTCAGTTTGCTAATCCAATCCCAAAGAAAGGCAATGCCAAAGAATGCTCAAACTACTGCACAATTGCACTCATCTCACACGCTAGTAAAATAATGCTCGAAATTCTCCAAGCCAAGCTTCAGCAATACGTGGACAATGAACTTCCAGATGTTCAAGCTGGTTTTAGAAAAGGCAAAGGAACCAGAGATCAAATTGCCAACATCCGCTGGATCATCAAAAAAGCAAGAGAGTTCCAGAAAAACATCCATTTCTGCTTTCTTGACTATGCCAAAGCCTTTGACTGTGTGGATAACAATAAACTGGAAAATTCTGAAATAGATGGGAATACCAGACCACCTGACCATCCTCTTGAGAAACCTATATGCAGGTCAGGAAGCAACAGTTAGAACTGGACATGGAACAACAAACTGGTTCTAAATAGGAAAAGGAGGACGTCAAGGCTGTATAATGTCACCCTGCTTATTTAACTTCTATGCAGAGTACATCATGAGAAACACTGGGCTGGAAGAAGCACAAGCTGAAATCAAGATTACCGGGAGAAATATCAATAACCTCAGATATGCTGATATGCAGACACCACCCTTATGGCAGAAAATGAAGAGGAATTAAAAAGCCTCTTGAAGAAAGTGAAAGAAGAGAGCGAAAAAGTTGGCTTAAAGCTCAACATTCAGAAATCTAAGATCATGGCATCTGCTCCCATCATTTCATGGGAAATAGATGGGGAAACTTCCCTGGTGGCTCAGAGGTTAAAGCGTCTGCCTCTAATGCGGGAGACCCAGGTTCGATCCTTGGGTCGGGAAGATCCCCTGGAGAAGGAAATGGCAATCCACTCCAGTATTCTTGCCTGGAGAATCCCACGGACGGAGAAGCCTATAACCTAGACAGCATATTCAAAAGCAGAGACATTACTTTGCCAACAAAGGTCCGTCTAGTCAAGGCTATGGTTTTTCCTGTGGTCATGTATGGATGTGAGAGTTGGACTGTGAAGAAGGCTGAGCGCCGAAGAATTGATGCTTTTGAAGTGTGGTGTTGGAGAAGACTCTTGAGAGTCCCTTGGACTGCAAGGAGATCCAACCAGTCCATTCTAAAGGAGATCAGTCCTGGGTGTTCTTTGGAAGAAATGATGCTAAAGCGGAAACTCCCGTACTTTGGCCACCTCATGCGAAGAGTTGACTCGGAAAAGACTCTGATGCTGGGAGGGATTGGGGGCAGGAGGAGAAGGGGACGACCGAGGATGAGATGGCTGGATGGCATCACCGACTCGATGGACGTGAATTTGAGTGAACTCCAGGAGTTGGTGATAGATAGCCCTGGAGTGCTGCAATTCATGGGGTCACAAACAGACATGACTGTGTGACTGAACTGAACTGAATATTTTATTGAAAATTTTTACCTCTATATTTATCAGATACATTAACTTGAAATGTTCATCTTTTGTCTTTGTTTGGTTTGTTTTTTCATAGTATCTTTGTCTGGTTTTGATATCAGAGTAATCACGGGCTCATATAATGAATATGGGAGGATTCCTTCCTCTTCCATTTTTTGGAATAGTTACAGAAGGATAGATATTAGCTCTTCTTTATTTGTTTGATAAATTTACCCCATGATGCTGTCTAATCCTAGACTTCTGTTTACTGGGATGTTTGCTTTTTTTTTTTTTTTTTAATAGATTCAATTTCATTGTTATTGATCTATTCAGATTATCTATTTCTTCCTGATTCAGTTTTGGAAAGTTGTACATATCTAGGAATTTATCCATTTCTCTTAGGCTGTCCAATTCACTGACATATCTGTCCCTAGTATTCTCTAATGATTCTTTTTTTGTTATATCTGAGATATTGGTTGTAATTTCTCCATTTTCGTATCTTATTTTGTTTATTTGGATCTCCTTTCTTTTTTTCAATGAGCTTTGCTGAAGACATATCAATTTTATCTTTTAAAAAGAACCAGTTCTTGGTTTCATCAATGTTTTTCTTTTTTTTCTTTCTTTTTTGGTCTCTGTTTTATTTCTTTTCTGATCTTTATTATCTCCTTCTTTCTGCTGGCTTTGAACTTTGTTCTTTTTAAACTCCTCTAGGTGATAGATAATGTTGTTTATTTGAAATTTTTCTTGTTTCTTGAGATAGGCCTGTATCACTATAAAATTCCCTCTTAGAACTGCTTTTGCTGTATCCCACAGATTTTGGAAAGTTGCATTTTTATTTTCATTTGTGTTAAGGTCTTTTCTATTTCCTCTTTGATTTTTCCATTGACCTACCGAGTTTGTTAGACAGCATACTAAAAAGCAGAGACATTACTTTGCCAACAAAGGTCCATCTAGTCAAAGCTATGGTTTTTCCAGTAGTCATGTATGGATGTGAGAATTGGACTATAAAGAAAACTGAGCACCAAAGAATTGATGCTTTCGAATTGTGGTGTTGAAAAAGACTCTTGAGAGTCCCTTGGACTACAAGGAGATCCAACCAGTCCATCCTAAAGGAAATCAGTCCTTAATATTCATTGGAAGGACTAATGCTGAAGCTGAGACTCCAGTACAGCTTGGCCACCTGATGTAAAGAACTGACTCATTTAAAAAGACCCTGATGCTGGAAAAGATTGAAGGTAGGAGGAGAAGGGGATGACGGAGGATGAGATGGTTGGATGGCATCACCAACTCAATGGACATGAGTTTGGGTAAACTCTGGGAGCTGGTGATGGACAGGGAGGCCTGGGGTGCTACAGTCCATGGGGTCACAAAGAGTCAGACACAACTGAGTGACTGAACTGAACTGAATTGAACTGAATGAGTTCTCTACATACTCTGGATACTAAATCTTTATCAGATAAATGGATTGAAATTTTTTTTCCCCAGTTCTGTAGGTTGTCTTTTACTTCTTTTGATGGTTTCTGATGCATAAAAGTTATTAATTTCAATGGAATAAAAATCACATTTTTTGTTTGTTTGTTTCTTGTGCCTTTGGTGTCATATTTAAGACCATTGCCAAGTCTAAGGTCATGAAGACTTACTCCCATGTTTTCTTCTAAGATTTTTATAATTTTAGCTCTTATATTTACATCTTTACTCCACTTTGAATTAATTTTTATATATGGAGTGAGGTAAGGGTCCAGCTTTATTCTTTTGCATGTGAATATCCAGTTGTCCCAGCACCATCTGTTGAAGAAACTGTTTTTATTGAATGATTGACTCTATTGCAAATTGGCCATAGATCTATGGTTTTGTCTCTAGACTGATAATTCTATTTCACTAATCTATATGTCTATCCCCATACCAGTATCGCAGTCTTTTGATTACTGTAGCTTTGTAGTAAGTTTAAAATCAGGAAATATGAGTTATTCAATTTTGCTCTTTTTCAGTATTGTTTTAACTAGTTAGAGCCCCTTGAATTCCATATAAATTTGAGGGTTGGCTTTTCCATTTCTGGAAAAATGCTATTGGAATTTTAGTAGGTATTGCACTGAATCTATAGATTACTTTGAGTAGTATTGCCATTTTAACACTATTAAATCTTCCAATCCATGAACATGTTATGTCTACTCTATTTATGTCTTATTTAATTTTTTCAGCAATACTTTGTAGTTTTCAGTGTATAAATCTTTCACCTCCTTGGTTAAATTTATTCCTAAGCATTTTGTTCTTTTGAATGCTACTGTTAAGTGGAATTGTATTCCTAATTTGTTTTTGCATTATTCATCACTAGTGTATAGAAATACCACTGAATTGTGTGTGTTAATCTTATATCTTGCAAATTTGCTGAATTTATTTATTGTTGCTAATAGTTTAGAGGAATTTTTAAGGACTTTTTTATATATAAGACTATGTCATCTGTGAATGGATAATTTTACTTCTTTACCATCTACATGCCTTTTTTCATCTTCTCACCTAATTACTATAGTTAAAACTTCCAGTACAAAGTTGAATAGAAGTAGCAAAAGCGGGTAGCCTTGTTTTATGCCTGGTCTTAGGGCGAAAACTTTCAGTCTTTCACCATTGATAGAAGTTAGCTGTGAGTTTTTATAAATTTCTTTTATCATATTACAAAAGTTCTAAGAAAAAATTTTTGCAACCTAGAATTGAATACTCAGCCAAGCTCTCAGTCAGAGGTGAAAGCAGTATAAAAGACATTTTCAAACTTGTGGATTCTCAGAATATTTTTGCGCATTCATCTTTTCATAGGCAGGTGCTTAAAAATGTACTACAGTGAAACAAAGAAGCAAGATAAACAAAAGGAAGATGGAGGATCCACAATTAATGGATCTATCCAATTCAGGAGCCCAATAAAAGAAGTCTATAGAATGGCTTCACTCTAGAAAGCAACCGTCCATATTTTAAGAGTGTTAAAAGGATCCCAAGAGGGAGCTTTATGGTAATTGTTGGAAGTGGGGTTAAGTATGAAAGTATGGTCCACCAATGAAGAAACTAGTCAAATTAAAACAAAAAGTCAATAGCCTTAAAGAAGAATGAAACTGACTCCAAGTAATTTTTAACAAGACAGACTTCTTTAGTGGGGAAGGCACCATAAGAAAACAGTCTGGATGACACATAACGGAGCGAACTAAACTGCAGAATAATTTTAAGTAATTGGTGGCAGAAGTCAAGCACCTTTATTTGAACTCGACAAATACAGTTCAATAGGGAAGGCACCATAAGAAAATAGTCTGGATACAGACTGGATACCAGTGGGGAAGGCACCATAGGAAACACAGCTCAGTGGGAAAGGCACCAAATAAAGTCAAGCACCGTGATCTGAACTTGACACAAGAACTTGTCCTTTGAATGGCATCAAAGTCATGAAATGTACCATCGGGACACTTTCAAGTGACCACTCTTTACATGCTCAAGATAATGTTAAAACTGCTTATTGGTTTTCGGCGTTCATAAAATAAATCAAAGGAAGGTTTAATTATGGTTATAGAAGATAACAAAAATAAACAGTCTGATGAAAAGACAAAGAAATGTTTTGGATTTTCTCTTGGACAAGCACTTTTTCCCAACCGTCTCTCAGTCAGGTTGGGGTTTTTATGATACTGGATCGTCCAGATGTGTGGGACGAAATGGTAAGTTTACAAGGCAATGTGACAACTGGTGGCATGAAATCCTAAGAAGTATATGGAAGGACTTTACAAAACTTTAGCTTTTTAAAAAAGGAGGATATTTTGTCATCCTTATGGGAAGATAGAACAGGTGATAATTAGTATATCTGAGGTGGAGGAAAAGAAAGCTCCAAGAGAATTTGCCAGTTTACTTTGAATGTTCCATCACTGCTTAACTAGTTTCTAGCTTTTGCCTGAAAACTAGGAATGATATATCACATCCAATTCATTTGAAGCATAAATTTGAATCCATGAATAACTTTTTCGTTTTTGCAGACACCACACCCTCTTCCCGTCCTCCAGTTCTTTTCAATTTTGTTCCATCTGACAATTATGCCATTATGCTCCATGGAAACCATTCCGTGCATTCTTGGCATTAGCTATTGGTCTTCTTGGTATCTATAACTCCTACTAATATGAATGGGCATGACATCAGTATCAAAGAGTCATTTAATTTGGCGTACAACATGAGATATGCTCATAATGAATTATTTTCTGTGCATGTAAAATATATAATTCAAAGCTTACCCAGAATATAAATAGTTCTTGAATATATTCCCTCCTTTTTGAAAAGCATTGCTGTATTTATATGCATAAATCCCATGATTCCTTCTAGTCATTTTGAACATATTATATGTGACTTCCCCAGAAAAGGAAAGTGGAAAGTTAAGCAATTATCCAATGAATGTATTTAATGGAGACAGTCAGTCTGGACCACGTAAGCAATAAAACATTTTCTCAGAATCCTTTTTTGAAACTTGAATTATCAATATAGGCACCTCAACCTCTCAGTTACTTGTGTATGTGCTGCAAATTGCTCAGGACAGGGATATTAAATGGCAATATTTTGCCTATTTTCATAATAAAAGGAGAAATTAACCCTGTTTAAATAAATTTCCAGGCCTTTTGAGGTAGACATTGGCAAGTTCAATTTTTTTCAGTGTAGTAAATTATGGATCATAAGCTCTATCTGAATTATGAAAATTGTGGCTCTTTCTGTAGGCTCCTTCAAATACAGCTTTGCCTAGAAGTGGATAAAAAGGAGAATAGAGGCCTCTATAGATTTCAGAGACTTACCTTAAAAGATAACTTGCATGTAACTTGTAGTTTAGAACCTTGGGGTGCAGATTACAAATGTATGAAATACATAGATTAGCACCTTGAATCAAAAACCAAGGCATGTTTTTTAACCAGCACTGAGATATGGAGAAGCTCTCCCTCCCACTCTTCTGCTCCCTAACAGTTACCCCTCAGGAAGCCGAAGGGGAAGAACACTTTGGTTTCCCCTCTCTCCAGCCCTCCTTCGCAGTCCCAGGCAAAGGCAGCTCACAGAGTTAACTCAGCTGGCAGGTTATGTCGGAGAATAAGGAAGAAGCTCTCGAGAGCTGGGTTTTGATAGCTTCTCATTTTCTGGAACATGGTGTCATCTACTGCGAATACTGAGATGACATCAATTGTAAAAGATAAATGCAAAAACTCACTTAGCATTAGTTATAAGATAAGGCCAAGCAAATATTCACTTGGATACAGACCTACTATGTTTTTAGGACTAACTGCCAAAATAATGTATTAATAGTTGAACAGTCTCTGCAATAATGTACTGATCTCTAAAGCACTCTTCGCTGTTTCATGGGGACTTCAGTCTTCCTCAGTGGGGGTGAGCATCTTCACTTAGCACCCCTCACATAACCCTTCCTAATACTGACCCTACAGTCCCTTAATCAGCAATTTGCTGTATCTCCCATAGCAATTCTAACTGTGATATTGATGAGACTGTGTACCTTAACCTCCAAAGTTCCCTCTCTCAAAAACCCCCAATCTAAAATTCCCCATGTATATATGGAATCCTGAAAAAATGGTATTGATGAATCTATTTGCAGGGAAGGAATGGAGACTCAGATGTAGAGAATGGACTTGTAGACACAGTAGGGGAGGGAGAAAGTGGGACTAATGGAGAAACTAGCATCAACATATATATATTATTATGTGTAAAATGGATAGCTGCTGAGAAGTTGATATATAACATAGGAATCGAGTCTGGTGCTCCTAGAGGAGTAGGATAGGGGAAGGAAGGTTTTGGGGAGAGGGGACATATATGTATAATTACAACAGATTTGAGTTGTTGTATGGCAGAAAGCAACACAACATTATAAGATGAATGGATAAGAAAGCTGTGGTACAAATACACAATGGAGTATTACTCAGCCATTAAAAAGAATACATTTGAATCAGTTCTAATGAGGTGGATGAAACTGGAGCCTATTATACAGAATGAAGGAAGCCAGAAAGAAAAACACCAATACAGTATACTAACACATATATATGGAATTTAGAAAGATGGTAATGATAACCCTGTATGCGAGACAGCAAAAGAGACACAGATGTATAGAACAGTCTTTTGCACTCTGTGGGAGAGGGAGAGGGTGGGATGATTTGGGAGAATGGCATTGAAACATGTATAATATCATATAAGAAACGAATTGCCAGTCCAGGTTCGATGCAGAATACAAGATGCTCAGGGCTGGTGCACTGGGATGACCCTGAGGGATGGTACGGGGAGGGAGGTGGGAGGGGGGTTTAGGATGAGGAACACGTGTACACTCGTGGCAGATTCATGTTGATGTGTGGCAAAACCAATGCAATATTGTAAAGTAATCAGCCTCCAATTAAAATAAATAAATTTAAATTAAAAAATAAAATGTGACCACAAAAAATAAGTAGATAAAAATTAAAACACAAAAAAATAAATAAATGAAATTTCCCATGACCTGAGAACCTCTCATTTGACATCTCCCCATCCATCAGTTCAATTTCATCTGCATTTGGTTATCACCGAATCTGAAGTATCTGACCCACAACATTTTCAGCTTTTCCTTCCATCTTACTCTGTCTAGTCCATCTGGGCAGACATTTAAAATCTGTCACTTAGAATCTTTCTTTTTTCCACTTATAGAAATAAACCATGCTAATGAACACCTCCTTCGTCGGGTGCACATTATCCCATAGTATGGTTATATCTGTAAAACACTGACCATTTCAGCATTGCTCATTGTTCATCTGGAATCCCTTATTTGCTATTTTGCCAACCATTATCTTCCTTCAGTAGCTGGTGTCCTGTTTTCTCTCTTTCCTGCTTCTAAGTTAATAAATATCGTTAGAGCAGCTCACAAGAAACTGTTGATAGAACCCATGTCTAAATTTATGCTCTCCAAGTTCACCTGGATCATTCTTGATTTTTGACTATTTGTTAATGACTATCTTGTCAAATTAGGATTTGCATCTCAACAACTGTTCCTCATGTTCTTCACTTTCCTTGACTCCCAGGTTTCCCCTTGATTTTTCACTTTCTGGATAGATGATTTAACTTCACACTTTATTAAAAAAGATAAAGATCCTCTATGACCCACCTCCTAGAGTAATGGAAATAAAAACAAAAGTAAACAAGTGGGACCTGATTAAACTTAAAAGCTTTTGCACAGCAAAGGAAACTATAAGCAAGGTGAAAAGACAATCCTCAGAATGGGAGAAAATAATAGCAAATGAAGCAACTGACAAAAGATTAATTTCCAAAATATACAAGCAGCTCATACAACTCAATACGAGAAAAACAAACAGCCTAATCAAAAAGTAGGAAAAGGCCTAAACAGACATTTCTCCAAAGAAGACATACAGATAGCTAACACACACATGAAAAGATGCTCAACATCACTCATTATTAGAGAAATGCAAATCAAAACTATAATGAGATGTCACTTCACACCAGTAAGAATGGCCCTCATCAAAAACTCTACAAACAATAAATGCTGGAGAGAGTGTGGAGAAAAGGGAAAGGTCTTGCACTGTTGGTGGAAATGGAAATTGATACAGCCACTATGGAAGATGGTATGTGAGATTCCTTTAAAAACTAGGAATAAAACCACCATATGACCCAGCAATCCCACTCCTAGGCATATACCCTGAGGAAACAAAAATTGAAAAGGACACATGTATCCCATTGTTCACTGCAGCACTATTTACAATAGCTAGAACATGGAAGCAACCTAGATGCCCATCAACAGGTGAATGGATAAAGAAGCTGTGGTACATATACACAATGGACTATTACTCAGCCATAAAAAGGAATGCATTTGAATCAATTCTAATGAGGTAGATGAACCTAGAACCTATTATACAGAGTGAAGTAAATCAGAAAGTGAAAGATAAATATCGTATTCTAATGCATATATACAGAAGCTAGAAAAATGGTACTGAAGAATTTATTTACAGGGCAGCAATGAAGAAGCAGACATAAAGAATAGACTTATGGACATTGAGAGAAGGGAGGAGAGGGTGAAATGTATGGAAAGAGTAACATGGAAACTTACATTGCCATATGTAAAATAGATAGCCACAGGAATTTTCTGTATAGCTCAGGAAACTCAAACAGGGGCTCTGTATCAACCCAGAGGGGTGGGATGGGGAGGGGGATGGGAGGGTCGTGTCCGACTCCTGTCTCTTATACACATCTAGATGTGTATAAGAGACAGGGATGGGGAGGGGGATGGGAGGGAGGTTCAAAAGAGAGGGGATATATGTATACCTATGGCTGATTCATGTTGAGGATTGACAGAAAACCACAAAATTCTGTAAAGTAATTATCCTTCAATAAAAAATAAATAATTAAAAAAAAATAAAGATCATCTGACTTGATGTATCTCTCAGAATTCCTCATGGTGTCTGCTCCTATTTTCCTTAGCAAATGCAAATCTTGGAGCATACCTCATAACTTCCTTTGAGACCTTGCCCTCCTCTCTTACCTGATCATCCACATGTTACATAACTCACCCATCCTCACATAGCTTGTAAGGGGTAGAGCTGGACTTCAACTCCAAGCAACCTGACTCCAGACTCTTTTATGCTCACCACAGTGCAATCCTGCCTCTAACTTATGCTACTGTCTTCTTCCTTAATCTCCCAAGTTTCAGAAAGAATAAACTTTACCTAACCCTTATTTAAATTATCATTATTCACTCTTTAATCTTTTGCAATTTCCCTACGACCCCACTAGTATCCTGAAAATACTCTCTCCAAGATGCCCTCAATGAAAGGCTTTTTTTTCCTTCCTTGAATCATTTCTCAGCTTCTTTGGAGGATTTGATATGGCAAAAGGGCAAGGGAAAAGAACTCATATTAACTAAATGGCCATGAGGTATCAGAACCTTTGCACATTATCTGCTCTAGTCTAACTCTTACTGTAGCTCTGTGGTATAAGCAGTAGCTCTTTATCATGCTGAGGAAAAATATTTGCAAAACACATTCACTAGAAGATTGTTTAAATCAGAACTTATTTTCAAAGAAAAAGAGCCTCTTAAAACTCAATAACAAGACAAACCTCTCCCAATAACTTAAATGAGCAAGAGATTTGAACAGACACACCAAAGAGTGGTTTAAATAATAAAATACATGCTTAACATTATTAATCATTAGGAAAACACAAATTAAAAATATTCCACACACAGTTAAACAGCCAAAATCAAGAAGATTGATAATACTAAGTGTTAACAAAGATGTGAAACAATACATACATTGCTGGTGGGGATGTAAAATTATACAGTCACTTTCAAAACAGTCTGGCAGTTTTTTTCAAAATTAAACATACATCTATCATACAACCTGCTAACCCCACATAAGGTATTTATCAAGGAAAATGAAGATGTATATTCACACAACTTGTACACATATGTTCATAATAATTTTATTCATAATTGCCAAAAAATAGAAATAATTCAAATGTCCACTGACTTTTTGAATACATAAATAAATTGTGGTATATTAAAAAATAAAACTACTCAACAATAAATAGGAATGAGCTATGATACCTCAAAGATGTTATTCTAAATGAAAGAAGTTGGTCACAAAAGACTAGAGATATATGAAATTCTAGAAAAGCCAAATCTAATAACAAATGCTGAAGACAGTGGGGAGAAAAGGGAACTTTCTTACACTATTGGTGAGAATGTTAACTGGTGCCACCACTATGGAAAACAATATAGAGGGTCCTTGAAAACCTAAAAATAGAGTTACCATATGATCCAGCAATCCTGGACGTATATCCAAAGAAAACCCTAAATTCAAAAAGATACATGTATCCCAATGTTCATAGCAGCACTATTTATCATAGCCAAGACATGGAAGCTACCTAAATGTCCACGGATAGGTGAATGGATAAAGAAGATGTGACATATATAACAGAATACTATTCAGCCATAAAAAAGAATAAAATAATGCCATTTGCAGTAACAGAGATGGACCTAGAGATTACCATACTCAGTGAAGTAAATCAGACAGAGGAAGATACATATCACATTATATCACTTATATGCGATATGTAAACTATGGTACAAATGGACTTATTTACAAAACAGAAACAGATTCACGGACATAGAAAACAAACATGACTACCAAATGGGATAGGTGAGGGAGAGATCAATTAGGAGTTGGGATTAGCAGATACAAACTATTACATATAAAATAGATACACAGCAAGGTCCTACTGCACAGCACAGGTAACTATATTCAATATCTTGTAGTAACCCATAATGAAAAAGAATATATATTTATGTATGTATAACTGAATCACTTTGCTGTATCCCAGAAGCTAGCACAACTTTATAAATCATTATACAAAAGAAAAACTACAACTCTATTTATAAGAAGCAGATAATTTGTTTCTAGAAGCCAGTGGTGGGAAGAGGAGATTGAGCATGAAGAGGTTTTGGGGCAGTGAAGAAAATGTGATCATGGTAGTAGTTTGACGGCTATAAAGACATCAAAAATCATGGAAAATTCATGCCAAGTTGGTGACAGTTCAATCAGTTCAGTTCAGTTCCTCAGCCGTGTCCGACTCTTTGCGATCCCATGGACTGCAGCATGCCAGGCTTCCCTGTCCATCACCAACTCCCGGAGCTTGCTCCAACTCATGTCCATCGCATCAGTGATGCCATGCAACCATCTCATCCTCTGTTGTCCCCTCTCCTCCTGCCTTCAATCTTCCTCAGCATCAGGGTCTTTTTCAAGAAGTCAGTTCTTGAGCATGAAGATTTGGGGCAGTGATGAAATTGTGATTGTGGTAGTAGTTTGACAAGTTAAAAACATCAAAAATCATGGAAAATTCATGTCAAGCTGGTGAATTTATAATAGATGTATATTATTATCTAATAACGTAATCAAACAATAGTAAAATGAACATTTAAGTGTTACATTTAAAGCTATATCTCAATAAAAAATATAAAAGAAGGGGTGAGAAAATTTGAAAATAATTAGCAATTAGAAGGGTTACATGAACCTTAAAATGTTCCCTCTTCTTACCTTCATTGTTTCTTTCCTTCTGGTCCCTCTGTATTCTTCTATGGTCTTTTTTTCATCTCTCAACATTTTATTTCTACAACCAGTGATTAGTGAATTATATGGTGATTTTTAATCCTAGAAAGTGATTATTACATGAGTGGGAGAAGAAGACAGCCTTTATGGAATCGTGCTGCAGAGATTCTCTTGACTAAATAAGCAAAGTGCTGTTAGAGTAAGATGTGGACATAACTATGTTATCATAATGACGGCTGCCAGGAAGGTAGAGTCCAATATGATGCTCAATCACAGCAACTCTATTAGCCCTTGAGGTTGACATATTAGCTTTCTCTTTCTTTCCGTGGTCTTGACTTTCTATTTTAATTTCATCATCTTTACAATACCTTTCTTCTTCATGAACCACCTAAATTCCTTTTGAGACAGAAAAGGAGTATAAATAAAGGAAATAGAATTGCGATAAAAATGATGATGCTTATGATAACAGGATTATTCCTACGTATGTAAAGGACTGTGGTGGTGTGTACTCTGCTGATGCTTCTTTTCCCAAAACACAGAAGTAGGCAATTAGTATTTCCCAGGGCAGTGTGTAATGGTCTGAAATTACAGGGAAAAAATGAAATATGTTCTCATTTGTTCCTTACATATATAAAAAGTTAAACTTATTGCTGCGCATCTGAAAGCAGTCTCATTTGAACCTCTAACTTGAGAAATGTTCCACTCCTCCGCAGGAATGGTCATGTCCTGCTGCGTGGGGTGTATTCTGTTTGCCTTTCCAGATCCACCTTCCTTCCCCTTTAGAGATTCTGCATCATTGGTCATCTTTTCCTCTGGCCTCCATTTTGATTTGGCCAAAGAAAGGTACCAGTAAGGGAGTGGAAAGGGAATACAGTTGGGTATTTCCTCCTCTAGGTTTCTTTAAGGCAAGTGAAATTCTCTTTCACAAGCCTCGTGGGTCCTTCCCTCCCCACCTACTCCCCACCTACCGCTACTGGTCCTAGATTCCACAGTGTACTTCCTTCCTGTCTCCTGCAGCCCTAGTAAATGAGCCCGAGAGGGCTTCACAGTCCCTTGTCAGTTTCTCCCAACCCTGCTGTAATGGGCTGAATACTGGCCCCCAAAAAAGAAATTAAGAGATGTCCACTTCTTAACCTCTTATTTGGAAAACTGATCTTTGCAGATGTAATTAAGTTAAGGATCTCGAAATTAGGAGATCATCCTTGACTACTTGGGTGGGCCCCAAATCCAAAGACTGTCCTTACAAAAGAAAGACAAAAAGAAATATGACATAGACAGAAGAGAAAAAGGCAATATGAAGAGGAGAAGGCAACACAAAAATGGAGGCAGAGACTGGAGTGACGTGGCTGCAGTTGGACAAAGGTCCATTTAGTCAAAGCTATGGTTTTTCCAATAGTCGCATATGGATATGAGAGTTGGACCAAAAAGAAAGCTGAGCACCAAAGAATTGATGTTTTTGAACTGTGGTGTTGGAGAACACTCTTCAGAGTCCCTTAGACTGTAAGGAGATCAAACCAGTCCATCCTAAAGGAAATCAGTCCTGAATATTCATTGGAAGGACTAAAGCTGAAGCTGAAACTCCAATACTTTGGCCACCTGATGCGAAGAACTGACTCATTTGAAAAGACCCTGATGCTGAGAAGGATTGAAGGAAGGAGGAGAAGGGGATGACAGAGGATGAGATGGTTGGATGGCATCACAGATTCGAAGAACATGAGTTTGAGCAAGATTTGTAAGTTGGTGATGGACAGGGAATCCTGGCGTGCTGCAGTACATGGGGTCGCAAAGAGTCAGACATAACTGAGCAAATAAACTGAACTGAAATGGCTGCAGTCGAGGAAGCCAAGAAATGCCAATAGCCAACAGAGACTGGAAGAGGCAAGGAACAGGTTCTCCTCTAGAACCTCTGGAAGTAGTGCAGCCTGGCAAACATCTTGACTGTGGACTTCTGACCTCCAGAATGATGAGAGAATAAACTTCTGATGTTTTAAGCCACCAGGTTAGTGGTAATTTGTTATGGTAGACCTTGGAAACAAATACACCTGCCCATACCTTTGTAAAAAGACTCCCTAAAACTCTCGCCAGCTACCCAGTTTGCATGTCTCACCCATCTCCTGACAAGCTGCTGGATATAACTGGCAATGAATGAGTGTCTCATTGTTTTACCTCTGAACTATAAGAGTGCTCTGGTGACATAAACGCAAAATTGTTATTTACATTACTTATTTCTATTAAGTAGTATTTAACCTTCTACACACTGGTAACTTTCTATACAGCATGAGGTATACCTCGATGCAAAAGGTACGTTACAAAGTCCCCAAAAGACCTTATTGTGGGGTTTCTCCTGGAAGAAAGTTGCATGGCAAGGATGGTAGTTTTCAAAATGTTCTATGGAATGTCCCACGCTGTGGGAGTTGATATCTGAAATAAAAGACTGTAACTTAGTTTTATGACTATGACTTTTCATATCTAATTTCCAAAACCATGATCAAGAATAGAGTCACCAGGTAACTTACTAAAAAAATCCCTGTGGGAGAGATTAGGCCAAAAGTTAGTTATATGAACGTTGTTTATAGAGAAGTAAGGCCATGACACAAGCCAGGAAAAATTAATCAGAGAAGAACCCTGAGGACAGCTCTTTGGGGAGCATCTATATTTAATGTGTAAAAGGTTGAAGAAGAGGCAGAAGGGTAGTTAGAAGCATAGGAGGAAAACTTGGAGAGTGAGGAGTTTCAAGATACTGGAAATCATGGAGTGTTTCTAAATCTCAGTCTCAGGGATTCAGAGGAGCACACTAGTAAAAGCCCATTAATTTGTGGACTTTCAGGAGAGTCCCTGGGACAAAAGCCAGATTGCAAGAGAAGGCTCTGCTGACTGCTGATAAGGGTCTCCTAGGCTGGGTCAACTTTCAAACACACAAACAGCAACTATCTCAGAGCGATGGCTCTCAACACTGGCTGTACATTCTCATCCATGGGATGTTGTTAACTACCACCAACACAGGAGGCCCCTCCCCGACCAATCAAATCAGAATTGGGGGAAGGGGAGTCCAGGTAATACCATGTTTAAAAGCTCTTGGGTTCTTCTAATGAGCATCTGAGATTGAGAATTACTGTTATGGAGGAGTCCACAAACAATAGCCCAGGCCAGCATCCAGCAGGCTGACTGTTTTTGTAAATAAAAGTTATTGTGAAACAGAGGTACCCATTGTCAGCGGGTATATTGTCAGTAGCTGCTTTCATGCTACACAGGCAAAAGCAAGCAGTTGTAATGGAGACCACATGTCTCACAAAGAGGAAAATATTGACTATCCAGTCCTTACAGAGATAGTTTGAAGACTCAATATAGGGCATGGTTTCTCAGCTTTCGTGCTGACATTTTTGACCAGATAATTCTTTGTTGTGGGGAACTGTCCCGTGTATGCTAGGAAGTATAAAGAGCAACCTTGATCTTTAACCAAGTCTAGTAGTCTAGGGGGTATATGCCATATACCCCACCTCACAGCCCACTCTTCACCAAATTCAAGACCATCAAACAGCTCCGCACATCCCCAAATGTCCCAGATTGGCTCAGGTTCCTATGAGCAGACAAAATCAATTCATATTCTTATTTTATGTGTGTTTCTGTTTAAAGAAAACATTATATATATATATATATATATATATATATGCATAATAATATATTATTACATAACATAATTTTTATATACAAGTGTATATATATCTTGTAAATAATTATTGACATATTTATTTATAATAAAACACTAGCCAGGATGGGTTTAACATTTCCTTGACCCTAGTTAAAATGTCTGTAAATTTCTTTGGTTTTCAGTCTTACAACAATTCAATTGTGGCGGTCACAATAGAATTTGAAGATGCACCATGGAGCAAGTGGAGAAGGAAATGGCAACCCACTCCAGTAATCTCGCCTGGAGAATCCCAGGGACAGAGGAGCCTGGTGGGCTGCCGTCTATGGGACTGCACAGAGTCAGACACAACTGAAGCAATTTAGCAGCAGCAGCAGCGTGGAGCAAGTAGAGAAGATGATAAGTGTGATTTTTAAGGCAGCTTTCAGGACCCTTAAATTAAAGTGAGTTTGGAGTATGAATCCCCATCCATCCTGACTTCTGCTGCTTGGTGAGGTCACGCCATCTCTGGACATCTCAAAAAAGTCAGAGTTTGTTCTATGACTCTTCATGAGAGTTAACTTGAGATTCATTTAATTACAAAATAGTGGTAACTCTGCTCAGTAAAAGATAAATTCTTTTCTTTGTATTTGCACATCTTCTAGAGTTTCTGTGCTGTTTGGAATTTCTATGAAGAACTCCTATTCTCTGGGCAATCACTTTCAAACACTGTAATTTTTGTCTATGTCCCAAGATCAGTATAATAATTGCAGCAATGAAATCTTACATTTTAAAATTAGTAATAATAGCTAATATATTTTTATTTACCAGGTAAATAACACTCAGTGATATAGACTTATGAAATAAGTGATATTATAATGTTCATATGATATGAATGATATATATATTTATTTAAATTCATTAATATCACAACTTTTATGTAGGACGGTATTAGCCTCATTTTTCTAGTTTCATTGAGATATAATTGACACATACCACTGTAAAAGTTTAAGGTGTATAGCATAATAATTTTATCTTCCCTCATTTTGTAATGAAGAAATTGAGGCACACAGAGGTCAAGTATTTTGCGAAGGGTCACATAGCAAATAAATAAAAGAACAAGGGTCCAAATCTATTTCCTAACTCCCACTCAGCAAGCCATCTGCATATACAATGTAAAGAGACTTCACTGTAGTTTGAAGTGATCAGCAAATATATTTTTGGGTAAATTTTCTGAGTCAGTAGACATATTAACCACTCAGTAATATTTATTGGTCATAGACCTACTGAGAGCTAATAAAATACAAAATTTCATAGCAGCACCTGATAAGAAAGGTGCTGCTTTATTTTCTACTTTAAAAAAAATGCTATCTGATTCAGACTATTTCCTCCTTTTTCTCACTAATGCAATTTGGATCAAAATTGCTATAACATGAAAAATAAAATTGTGCCTTTGTCGTGAGGGTTTTATTGATATAATTCATGGGAAAAGACAGTCTGCCAAAGTGATATTAACCATTTTTCAAAAATATGAAGTGTATGTGTGCTAAATCGCTTCAAATGTTTCCAATTCTTTGTGACCCTATGGATGGTAGCTCGCCAGGCTCCTCTGTCCATGGGATTCTCCAGGCAAGAACACTGGAGTGGATAACCATTCCCTCCTCCAGGGATCTTCTTGACCCAGGGATCAAACCCGTGGCTCCTGCGATTCCTGCATTGCAGGCAGGTTCTTTACCGCTGAGTCACTGGAGGAGCCCAAATATGAAGATACGACCCTAAAAAGACAGGAAACACTGTAGCATGAATGGTTTTTTTAAAAAAACAAAAACAATAATTTCAACCAGGACATACTCCACTTTACCATACACAAATTAAGGTTATTTAAGGGCAGGAGATGGAGAAGGCAATGGCACCCCGCTCCAGTATTCTTGCCTGGTAAATCCCATGGATGGAGGAGCCTGGTGGGCTGCAGTCCATGGGGTTGCTGAGTCGTACATGACTGAGCGACTTCATTTTCACTTTCATGCATTGGAGAAGGAAATGGCAACCCACTCCAGTGTTCTTGTCTGGAGGATCCCAGGGACAGAGGAGCCTGGTAGGAGGCCGTCTATGGGGTCGCACATAGTCGGACATGACTGAAGCAACTTAGCAGCAGCAGCAGCAGCAAGGGCAGGAGAAGCTTTATACTGCGACTGCCAGAGGAACCTAGAAATCACATTCTGTTTTACCCATAGCAAAATTAATCAAGTGAGGAATGGCTGAATCTGATAAAGAATTCTTATCTAGCACATGTGGCCACATATTAGCCCCAGTCCAAAGGAAAAAAGAATACAGACAAAAGCAGACAGGATCGAGGAAAAGTATTTGGTCTTGTTTATATTCTTCAAAATAGAAATTATCTAAGAAAAACAAAATGAGGAAACCAGGCCTGTCAGAATGTTGATATCAAAGGAAGACAACAGATCAACTTTGATAGAATAAATTTATAAAATAAATTAGCTGAAACTACAGCAATAATGCAGGAAGCCTTAAGAAAGTATGTCCTCACCTGTAAAGAAAGAGTCCCCTGCAATATCAAACAAGCATTTGATTTTGGGAGGAGGCTGGATGGAAAACATTTCAAAAAATGGATGTTGATCAGGTATGAATTTAAAGTGGTCACTTCTATCCTTGACTAATCTTTGTCTTTTTATATCTCCTCAAAATTTTCAGCTTCCTAATATGCGTAGGAATTAAATAAAATCTGATGGGAGACAATTAACAAAACACCAGCAGAGTGGTTAATAGTGATTATTCCCCCAAAGCAATGTGACCTCATTGAACAAAGATAGTTTGCATGTGGAAGAGGGTAGAGTGGTTTTCATTATTATGTATATTAAATAGAACCTTGTTCAAATAAATCTTACTTAAATATAATCGAATCTCACTAAGCAAAAAATGAAATCTTTGGGGAGGGGTAGGTTTTAGGCGAAAGGCATAGCATCTTCTCTCATAGATACAGTTATATATTCCCAGTCAAATGTCTTAAGATTTTTAAGATATGTATTTACACCTACAGAAGTCAGGATTTCAGGAAAAGATATCTGCTATTGCATATCCTAATCAAGTGGCACAGTGGTAAAGAATCTGCCTGCCAATGCAGGAGGTGTAGGAGATGTGGGCTCAGTCCCTGGGTTGGGAAAATGCCTGGAGAAGGAAACAGCAACCCATTCTAGTATTCTTGCTTGGAAAATTCCATGGACAGAGGAGCCTGGTAGGCTACAGTCCACGGGGTTGCAAAGAGTCAGACGCCACTGAGCATAAATGCATACACACACACATCCAATCCTACAACATAATATGACATTATGCTGGGATATTTAAAGTCACAGACAATCTAAAATACACCTTGTTTTCTACCTGATCCATATTTATTATTTTCTTAATTTTAAATTTTTGGAAACTATCTCTTGTATTAGATGGAAATGTATAAGAAGTGTATGAAGCCCCTCTGTTGATTGCTAAAAGTACACTGGAAGTGTGGACTGGATTTGGAATGGCGTTATTGAGGAAGGAGAAATGCTCCCAGTGTCTGGGTCTTGTTAAAAATAGGGCAGGCTCTTCTCTGTCTGGGCGGGCTTGGGTGTGGTCAGACTGGAGGCAGGAGAATGGACGAGAATAGACGACCGCACGCGTCCCTGACAAACGGAGGACGCTAGGAGCCAAGAAGCCCTTGGATTCGGCACTGTGGGAGTAAGTGAGAGAAAAACCCTTCTGAGCTTTTATTGACACACCAGAGCCTGAGAAGTAAACACATCCTTCATTCCTGTAGCTTTCTGCAACCGAAAACCCCTAGAATAAATGGGTGGCCTCGTTTTACTCAATCAATGCATTAGTCATCATGTGCTAGAAACGATCTCAAAAATTATCCAGTCTTAGGTAGCCCTTCACAAAAGTGTGTAACTTTTAATTTTAGGAAACCAAATCTCCTGGGGATCCAGGGGAGCGTTACTATTTAAAGGAATTCTATATTGAGTCCTTTCCTTACGAAAATACTCACCCTCTGTTTTGCTTTTCTTGTTTGTCCAGAATTCTGGTTTTCCCAAAAGGAGGTGGACGAGTGAGTGTCAGTCACTCCGTCATGTCCAACTCTTTACAACCCCATGGACTGTAGCCCACCAGGCTCCTCTGTCCATGGATTCTCCAGGCAAGAATACTGGGAGTGGGCAGCCATTCCTTTCTCCAGGAGAATCTTCCCGACCCAGGGATCAAACCCAGGTCTCCTGCATTGCAGGCGGATTCCCCACCATCTGAGACACCAGCCAAGCCCAAAATGAGGTGTATCTGTGTGACGTTGTCTTAATTTTCACTACTACATTAAGAATTTTTTTTAATGTTTCAGTATTTATGAACTGCATCATTGTGTAGCTACTAAAATTATAAATGTAAAAACTATACAACTTGGGGAAATGTAAATGAAAAGTTATATGAGAAAAGTAGAACTGGAAATTGTGCATTTGCCAAAGATTCTACTACTATATAAAAATTATAAGTATATCTGAATTAAGACCAGAATATGCTTTTACAAGTTAAGGCTTGAGGAACGTTCCTGCAATCCAGTGGTTAAGACTTCATGCTCCCTATACAGGGAGCATTGGATTCAGTCACTGGTCAGGGAACCAAGATCCTGCACATGCCCCATGGTATGGGGAAAAAAAATTTTTTTTTAACTTTCTTAAATGGTAATAGCTGATAACACATTGTTACAGAAAACTTATATAAACATGCTTATTAATTTCAAGATTAATTATAAAATTAACTGAACCATTTATATGTTCCATTGGCTGTTTGCTTAAAGTAAAATATTGACGCATAATGCATTGAGTAGAAACTCAGTTCAAATTCTGATTCCTCCATTCTGAACCTTTGGGCAAGAGGTAACCCTCACACAGTCTTTGGCTTCTCATCTGAAATGCAAGATAGTAACCTACAAAGTGGGTGATTGGGAGAGGATTAGGTAAGGAAACATTTCATAAGTGGTTACATTGTACAACAGCTATGAAGTGTGAAAGATCCATGGAAATTAAATGCAAGCTGGACCTTCAGGAAGTCATAGAAAATGGCTATTTTTCAGGCTGGATCCTGGTAAGTCAGGGGTGCCCTGATCAAACTACACTTTGCCCATTCCCCATCCATGGCAATAACCCACCAAGTAATCTTGACTCTGGGCTTTCCTGGTGGCACAGTGACAAAGAATTTGACTGCCAACACAGGAGGCACAAGAGACTCAGGTTCAATCCGTGGGTCAGGAAGATCCTTGGAGTAGGAAATGGCAACCCACTCTAGTATTATTGCCTGGAAAATTCCTCGGCAGAGGAGCCTTGCAAAGGGTCGGACACGACTGAGTGACTGAACACACACATAATCTTGACTCCTTGCACGGCATTCATTAAAGAATGTTAACTACCCTTCAAGTACATAAGAGACATATCTTTCAAAGAGTTGGAATATTCTAATGATTCCACAGAAGTAAACACCATTCCCATGTAATTGCATTACCCAGAAGTCTAACCTACTTCCTTCTAGACATCAGGGTGCAGGTATAGTCCTTCTGAATGCTAGATTAGATTTCCTCCTCTCACTAGGCCAGACATCTCCCAAATACAGAGAAATCCATCTAAAGTATCTTGACGGCACAGGATTACTCGCATTTCATTATTGTTGCTGTGTCAATCACAATATACTCCAAACACAGAAAGGCTTGACAAAGACTGGATGGCTTACAATCACTGCATTCTGCACTGTACCTGCAGGAAATTCAAATTACTAAGGTTTCCCTGAACTGAGACTTAGTCTACCAGGCAAGTCTTGCCTTTGCTCTACTATCCATTTAAGTGGGAAAGTTGCAAACATAAAAAGGTTCATACCATCCTAGAAATGTAATTTGATAGGGAGTAATGACTGCAAGGAGATCCAACCAATCCATTCTGAAGGAGATCAGCCCTGGGATTTCTTTGGAAGGAATGATGCTAAAGCTGAAACTCCAGTACTTTGGCCACCTCATGCAAAGAATTGACTCATTGAAAAAGACTCTGATGCTGGGGGGGATTGGGGGCAGGAGGGGAAGGGGACGACAGAGGATGAGATGGCTGGATGGCATCACTGACTCGATGGATGTGAGTCTGAGTGAACTCCGGGAGTTGGTGATGGACAGGGAGGCGTGGTATGCTGCGATTCATGGGGTTGCAAAGAGTCGGACACGACTGAGTGACTGAACTGAACTGAACTGAATGCCTCCTTACCCACTACCCCAACCCACCAAAGTGCAGGTGCTCAACTTAGTGTCAGTCTAATAGGAAACTACCACACGGGGGTGAATTTTAGTTTTCCAATGTTGTCAACATTCTTTATCAGTATCAAAATGGAATTGAGAAAATTCTCAGTTCTGGTGTGGTTGCAAATATGACAAGATTAATACACACACACACACACACACAAAAAAAAAAAATTACAGGAAGAAAATTGAAAGTGTTCTTTGTAAATTAGAGATATGTATAAACAAAAAATTCTGAGAAAAGTACAAAGTAACATTAATTAACACATGCCCTGCAACTGAAATACTCTGCTGATGTAACAGGAGAAATAATCTAGACAAACCATTAATAAAGGGGTTTGAGATTACAATGGAGCACAAGTTTAAAGATACTGATAAAAAGAAAGAAAGTGAAGTCACTCAGTCGTGTCTGACTCTTTGTGACCTCATGGATTGTAGCCTACCAGGCTCCTTTGTCCATGGAATTTTCCAGGCAAGAGTGCTGGAGTGGGTTGCCGTTTCCTTCTCCAGGGGATCTTCCCAACCCAGTGATTGAACCCAAGTCTCCTGCAATGCAGGCAGACACTTTACCATCTGAGCTACTATGGAAGTGGGAAAAACTGATAAGCCCCTCCCAAATTCTTGACCATCAGAAATCATGTGAAATAATGACTGTCTGTTGTTTAAATTGCTAAAGTTGGGGTACTTTGTTAAGCAGCAGTATATAACAGATACAATGATTAAAACTCAGCAAATTCCAATGCTGTAAAGAGCAATATTGCATAAGAACTTGGAATGTTAGGTCTGTGAATCAAGGCAAATTGGAAGTGGTCAAACAGGAGATGGCAAGAGTGAACATCGACATTTTAGGAATCAGCAAACTAAAATGGACTGGAATGGGTANTGATAGAAGCAAGATCCGATGCTGTAAAGAGCAATACTGCATAGGAACCTGGAATGTCAGGTCCATGAATCAAGGCAAATTGGAAGTGGTCAAACAAGAGATGGCAAGAGTGAACATCGACATTTTAGGAATCAGCAAACTAAAATGGACTGGAATGGGTAAATTTAACTCAGATGACCATTTTATCTACTACTGTGGGCAGGAATCCCTCAGAAAAAATGGAGTAGCCATCATGGTCAACAAAAGACCCTGAAATGCACTCCTTGGTGGCAATCTCAAAAACGACAGAATGATCTCTGTCCGTTTCCAAGGCAAACCATTCAATATTATGGTAATCCAAGTCTATGCCCCAACCAGCAATGCTGAAAAAGCTGAAGTTGAATGTTTCTATGAAGACCTACAAGACCTTATAGAACTAACACCCCAAAAAAGATGTCCTTTTCATTATAGGAGACTGGAATGCTAAAGTAGGAAGTCAAGTAACACCTGGAGTAACCAATTTGACCTTGGAGTACAGAATGAAGCAAGGCAAAGGCTAATAGAGTTTTGCCAAGAGAATGCACTGGTCATAGCAAACACCCTCTTCCAACAACACAAGAGAAGACTCTACACATGGACATCACCAGATGGTCAACACCAAAATCAGATTGATTATATTCTTTGCAGCCAAAGATGGAGAAGCTCTATACAGTCAGCAAAAACAAGAACGGGAGCTGACCATGGCTCAGATCATGTTCCCCTTATTGCCAAATTCAGACTTAAATTGAAGAAAGTAGGGAAAACAACCAGACCATTCAGGTATGACCTAAATCAGCTCCCTTACGATTATATAGGGGCAGTGAGAAATAGATTCAAGGGATTAGATCTGATAGAGTACCTGATCAACTATGGACAGAAGTTCATGACATTGTACAGGAGACAGGGTTCAAGACCATTCCCCAGAAAAAAATGCAAAAAAGCAAAATGGCTGTCTGAGGAGGCCTTACAAATAGCTGTGAAAAGAAGAGAAACGAAAAGCAAAGGAGAAAAGGAAAAATATACCCATGTGAATGTAGAGTTCCAAAGAATAGCAAGGAGAGATAAGAAAGTCTTCCTCAGTGATCAGTGCAAAGAAATAGAGGAAAATAACAGAATTGGGAGGACTAGAGATCTCATCAAGAAAATTAGAGATACCAAGGGAACATTTCATGCAAAGATGGGCTCAATAAAGGACAGAAATTGTATGGACCTAACAGACGAACGTGAATCTGAGTGAACTCCAGGAGTTGGTGATGGACAGGGAGGCCTGGCGTGCTGCAATTCATGGGGTCGCAAAGAGTTGGACACGACTGAGCGACTGAACTGAACTAAACAGAACAGAAGCAGAAGGTATTAAGAAGAGGTGGCAAGAATACACAGAACTGTAAAAAAAGATCTTCATGACCCAGATAATCACAACGTTATGATCACTCACCTAGAGCCAGACATCCTGGAATGTGAAGTCAAGTGGGCCTTAGGAAGCATCACTAGAAAAAAAGCTGGTGGAGGTGATGGAATTCCAGTTGAGCTATTTCAAATCCTAAAACATGATGCTGTGAAAGTGCTGCACTCAATATGCCAGCAAATTTGGAAAACTCAACAGTGGCCACAAGATGGGAGAAGGTCAGTTTTCATTCCAGTCCCAAAGGCAATGCTAAAGAATGCTCAAACTTCTGCACAGTTGCACTCATCTCACATGCTAGTAAAGTAATGCTCAAAATTCTCCAAGCCAGGCTTCAACAATACTGAACTGTGAACTTCCAGATGTTCAAGCTGGATTTAGAAAAGACCGAGGAACCAGAGATCAAATTGCCAGCATCCATTGGATCATCAAAAAAGCAAGAGAGTTCCAGAAAAAAAACATCTATTTCTGCTTTATTGACTATGCCAAAGCCTTTGACAGTGTGGATCACAACAAACTGTGGAAAATTCTGAAAGAGATGGGAATACCAGACCACCTGACCTGCCTTGTGAGAAATCTGTATGCAAGTCAGGAAGCAACAGTTAGAACTGGACATGGAACAGCAGACTGGTTCCAAATAAGGAAGGGAGTATATCAAGGCTGTATATTGTCACCCTGCTTATTTAACTTATATACAGAGTACATCATGAGAAATGCTGGGCTGGATGAAGCACAAGTTGGAATCAAGATTGCTGGGCAAAATATCGATAACCTCAGATACTCTAATGACATCACCTTTATGGCAGAAAGCGAAGAGCTAAAGAACTTCTTAATGAAAGTGAAAGAGGAGAGTGAAAAAGTTGGCTTAAAGCTCAGCATTCAGAAAACTAAGAACATAGCATCCGGTCCCATCAGTTCAGTTCAGTCGCTCAGTCATGTCCGACTCTTTGTGACCCCATGAATCGCAGCATGCCAGGTCTCCCTGTCCATCCCCAACTCCCGGAGTTCACTCAGACTCACGTCCATCGAGTCCGTGATGCCATCCAGCCATCTCATCCTCGGTCGTCCCCTTCTCCTCCTGCCCCCAATCCCTCTCAGCATCAGAGTCTTTTCCAATGAGTCAACTCTTCGCATGAGGTGGCCAAAGTACTGGAGTTTCAGCTTTAGCATCA
>SJYT01084026.1:315412-379331 GCA_006410635.1 Cephalophus harveyi | reverse complement strand
GGGAAAGGAGGGCTTCCCTGGTTGCTCAGACAGTAAAGAATCTGCCTGCAATGCAGGAGACCTGGGTTCAATCTCTGGGTTGGGAAGATCCCCTGGAGAAGGGAAAGGCTACCCACTCCAGTATTCTTGCCTGGAGAATCCCATGGAGAGAGGAGCCTGGTGGGCTACAGTCCTTGGGGTCACAAAGAGTCAGACATGACTGAGTGACTAACACACGCAGGGAAAAAGGAAAACAGCAGCCTCAACAAACTTTCTTCCCATCACTAGTAAGGTCACCAGGTGGATGGGATCAGCCACCCATAGAAGTCACCTTGGGCTATGCACTAACAGAAGTGGCCAGGGAGATAAGACACTGGCAGCCATTGTCTCTGAAAAGAATATCACTTACTATTCATATTTAATTCTAACATCTAAACTGTGATCTAGCCAAACAATCCTAAAACCTACTTATTTTTATTTATCAGACTTAGAAATGTTAATTCAATGCAAACTCTATAACCCATGCTATAAAAATTATGCACACTCATGTCTGAGTGAAGCAGAAGGATCATCTGTTAATATATGTTTGCTCCATGTTCATTTGCTTTGACTTCTGCTATTCTTTCCTTGCAAAGGTGGAAAAGCTGGAATATCATTTGTCAATATTTCGAGGAAAAAACCTTTGAAAGAAAAAATTTTTCCCACTTTAGCTTATTCACTTCTAACTAGCAAAATGCTCACTAGAATCTAACTTTTGGGTTGAGTTCATGAAACTCTGACAAAACAGTAAGCATTGGAAATCCAGCCTTGCTGTGCCAACCTGTGAAAGCCAGCTGAGGCCAAATTGATAAATCCATCTCCTGAGGGAGAAACGTGGGGAAAGCAGTGGTTGTTTTGCTTAGTGCCTAAAGGAAGCAAGCTAAGATAAAAATGCACATACTGTTTTCCATCACTTTCCCAAAAAAAAAAAAAAATTTCATTTACCATTCTATATAAGTATCACCATCATCTGATAAAGAACTCCTGGAAATATAGTAAATTGAAACTCTGGTTTATACATCAATTTCCTGGAGTTAGGCTAGTGTAATCAATACCTCTAAATCAGAATTCAGTTTCTACACTGAAAGTCAGAACTTGGATTATTATTGATTCATCCCCTCAAAATGCATTTCTGAAGACCACCCAGGAAGACAGGCTGGGTTGTGGTTGTGACTGGCCAGACTGGGATCAGCAGACTAGAATCAGGGGATCTTGAGTTTATACTCTGATATGTGCTCCCCTCCCACCTTAGGGCCTCCTGTCCTGCTTACTGGTTCTGCCCACTGTCAAGGATGTGACTCACAGAAGGCCCCGAAGCAAGAGAAGTGGGCAGAGGGGCTATGTGGGCAACGTCGATTTCAAATACACTAATTATCCTCCCTCTGCACTTGACGAAGAAGCCAATTCTCATCCTGATTAGAGGTCATCCTGAATTATTAATGAATTGTTGGGATTTCACAAATAGCCCCCACATTTCACTCTAGGAAGCTAAACAACCAGCAACTCCAAGTCATCATCAAGCACAGTGTATACAGGTCTGGGGATGAAAATAAGCGCAGAACCATTTGAAAGTTTGCTATCTGCTGTGTCCACACAGAAGTTACCAGAAATGTGATGCCAGGAAGGGAGTTCAGGATGATGACAGGAGAGAGCTCGTTCATGACTCCTCTTTGGTAAGGTGGTCCTGATATTACTGGATCTACCTTAGACCCTCCCAGAGCAACTTTGGAGCTCCAGTAAGATAATGATGTCTGAGAAAGGGCCTGGAAAAGCTAGTGGGCCCATGATATATCCATTGTCATTCAGGCACACACAGGAGAGACCACCTCCTTGAGAGTCATGCCATCCAAATAACATCCCTTTTCCACTCCTCATTTCTCCCCAAGATTCATCAGCATCTTTGGCTTCCTTCTATCCTCAGCCCTCTTCCTTTCTTTGGGAAATCCAGTGTCTAAGGGCCCATTCAACACCTCCAACCCTTTGCTCTCAAACTAGAGTTTGTATATTCACATGGGGGAACTTTTTCCAAATGCAGGCTCATTGGCCCAGGTCCCAGTGATTCTGACTCAGCAGGAAGGAGAAGGCCCTCAAATTTGCAGGTAATGCTGACCTAGATGGCCCCACAGTCACAGAAAAGTCCTTTATTTTCTCAGTTCTTTGACCCTATTGGTGAAATTGACCTAGGGTTTCACAAAAGTTTTTAAAAAAGGCTAAGCAACTTCTATTTTTAAGGTTTCTGATGTATTTTTTAAAAAAATGAAGGAATGTAAAAGCAAAGTTATAAAAACTGTAAGTTTTGAATGTTTATATAAATAGGTGTGTATATAAACACACACACACACACACACACACACACACTGCAGATGGTGACTGCAGCCATGAAATTAAAAGAGGCTTGCTCCTTGGAAGAAAAGCTATGACAAACATCGACAGCATATTTAAAAAGCAGAGACATTACTTTTCTGACAAAGGTCTGTATAGTCAAAGCTATAGTTTTTCCAGTAGTCATGTATGGATTTGACAATTGGACCATAAAGAAGACTGAATGCCAGAGAATTGGTGCTTTTGGACTGTGGTGTTGGAGAAGACTTGAGAGCCTGTTGGACTGCAAGGAGATCCCACCAGTCAATCCTAAAGGAAATCAATCCTGAATATACATTAGGACTGATGCTGAAGCTCCAACACTTTGGACCCCTGATGCAAAGAGACAATTCATTAGAAAAGACTTTGATTCTGAGAAAGATTGAAGGCAGGAGGACAAGGGGATGGTGGAGGACAAGATGGTTGAATGGCATCACTGACTCAATGGACATGAGTTTGAGCAAGCTTTGGGAGATGGTGAAGGACAAGGAAGCCTGGCTCTCTGCAGTCCATGGGGTCACAAAGAGTTGGACACAACTGAGTGACTGAATAACAACATAAACCCACACACACACAGCAGCGTGTGAGGTAAACAAAAAACCCTAAACATGAAGCCCTCCCTGAACAGGTCAGCCTCTGTACACTGTGAATATATTAATATAAGGGTCCTGAAGGGCCCTCAGAGCAGACCTAAAGCCTTGAGGAAGTACAGCATCCGCTAGCAGCTCTCCAACAGCTCCTGTACAGTCTTCCTGCTGCAGCCCCAGCTGGTAGGGGCCACAGTGAGAAAAACTGATACATGAGACAAAGCAGCTGTGTGTCTACAGGTAAGGTTGCCTGCCTGTGGTTGTGTTCAACTCTCATAGCCAATTGAGCAAGCTTCGGGAGATGGTATTGAGATGATGGTTGACCTACTGCGTAAGACCATGGTCCCCCTGGGTAGGAATGAATAGGAGCTCCCTATGACCAACCACCCAGGGAACAGGTGGGCCTCCATCATAAACCTGACTGGAGGAAAATCTCTGCTTGAAGAAGTTAGGGTGACCACCATTTATGCAAGCTTATAGAAAAGGCTCAGCTACCTACACATTTGTGTGGAAGAAATTAAGTCACCAGACTCTCTCTTGGAGAGAAAAAGGTAAGAAAAGAGAGTTAACATACATCAAATGCCTCCTCCCAGCTTCTCCTAAGGTGCTTGCATTGTAAACTTACTTTTCATTACAGGCTGGGACCTTGCCAGATGTATTAGGTGGAACCATGTGAAGCTTCCATTTCTGTAGGTCAAAAATGGTTGCATATTGGAAACCATTTCATATGGTTCAAGCTAATATTTCAGACATTGGGAAGCAGGTTAATGTACAATTTTGGAAACTAAGGAACAGAGACTGGCCCAAGCTCAGAAGGTTTAACCAAACAGTGGTTGACCCTGATAGACAGAGAGCAGGACAGGGAGGAATATTAGTAATTCTCTGATTGATAATCAATGATGGTGATGAACTTGCTGCCCCCCCTTCCTGGAGGGCTCCCCCCACCCCACATAATTTCCTCCCTTGTGTCCTCTGAATGTGTCCTCTTTGTTCAAGTCTTACATTCTCCCTCACTATTCTTACCTCTAGGAGTGCTCCACCCCTTCTCTGCCTTATTTTTCTCACAGCACTTGTCCTATTTTTGTTTATTATCCATCCCCCTACTAGGATGTAGAAGCTATGAGTGCAAGAGTCTTTGTCTGTTCTCTCCCATATCCCTAGCACATAAAAGGTTGCCAGGCATGTAGTGATGCTCATATTTGTTGAGTAAGTGAGCAGATGAACAGCTGATCACTCCATCTAGGTTGCTATTGAAACAGATCTCATATGAACAGAGAAGCACATGACAACCGTGAGTAAGAACATAACTCTCAGTTAATTACATAAAACCATCACTGTCATCTCTTTAATTTCAGACAATCCAGCTTTCAGCATTTGCTTCCTAGGTACTACAAACAGTTCTTCTCTCAGGTCTCTGGGAGGGAGATTTATATGTTTCTAGATTTCTTTTGGAAAAAAAGGAGATTCCACTATAGAAAGGTTGAGGTCACACAGCCCTTTACTAGAACAAGGCCCTAAGGGGCCAACTAAGGGCAGGAAAGAAGGCTCATGGTAGAACACTGACCTTCATTGTCTTGGGAAAGACAGTCCCTGCCGGGGCATCAGTAGTAGGTGATTGAAAGCATCTGCCACTGATACTTCCTGGTCTGCCACAACATTGAAAACCTTTCTGCCAGTAAAGGTTCTTCCCAAACCTGTTCCTTTTGGTTTCACCATTTTCAGCTGGGCTGCTCCCCACAGCAGGGCTCAACACGGTCTGTCGATACGAGACATTTCACACCAGGACCCACATCCAGGATTTATAATGCCAGAGAGCAATAGAGCAAGTATTGAGACATTTAAAGGGATAGAGCTACCCTTTACCTAGGGTTCTCCTGGTGTCTCAAACAGTAAAGAATCTGCCTGCAATGTGGGCCCAAGTCCAATCCTTGAGTCGGGAAAACCCTCTGGAAGTGGGCATGGCAACCCACTCCAGTATTCTTGTCTGGAGAATCCCTATGGACAGAGGAGGCTGGTGGGCTATAGTCCATGGGCTTGCAAAGTGTCAGATACGACTGGGAGACTAACATACATACACACCCTTTACCTGGGATTCCCTTTATCTGGGATTCTTTAGTGGTAAAGAATCTGCCCTGCCAGTGCAGGAGATGTAGGAGATGAAGGTTTGATCCCTGGGTCAGAGAGATCCTCTGGAGGAGGAAATGGAAACCCACTCCAGTATTCTTACCTGGGAAATCTCATGTACTGGGAGGTTACAGTCTATGGGATCACAAAGTGTCAGACACGACTGAGCACACATGCATACACACACATGCACACACGCATACACACACATGCATACACAGATCCACAGGATCTGCTGGGTCTCACAGGAAATCTGGAATGAATGAATTCTTTTACATTTATAACAATTTTCATAATAATAAAATAATAAGTCTCCCACCTGGTACTAGAAAGACCTGCCAACCTGCTCTAGGATATTTCTCTCATTTAACTGTTCATTGAGAGAGGTGAAACTGATGGTAGAAGGACAACAGAAGAGAAAGAAAAAGAAGGAAAGCTACTGCTGGCTTTCCTCTTTGGAAGCTGAGCTTAAATCATCTAACAAACTACTACAAATACAGTGACTTAAGCCAACAAAAATGTATTACCTTACAGTTCTTTAGGTCTCACTTGGTTAAAACCAAGGTGTTGGCTGAACTGTTTTTTCTGGAAGCTCTAGCAAATAAGTGATGTCCTTGTCTCTCCAGTGTCTAGAGGCTGGCTGCACGCGTGGGCTCACAGTTCCTTTTCCCACCTCCAAATGCAGCACCAAGTGGCCAAGTTCTTCCCACACTGCATCCCTCTCTCTTCTTTTGCCTTCTTCTTCAACTGGTAATGACCCTGTGATTATATTACACCCACCTGGATAACCAATCATGCTCTCCCTAGCTTTGGGTCAGCTGATGAGCAACCTTAATTTTCCCTGAAGTCTTAATATCCCTTTGCCATCTAACCTAACACAGTCACAGGTCACTCTGGGAATAGGGCATGGACAGCTGTGTGGGGCCATTATTCTATCTCATCCCATAAAGGATGAGATAAAATGGGCTTTGTCACCCTTTTACTTTCGCTTAAGGTGGCTCAGTGGTAAGAACCTGCCTGCCAATGCAGCAGGCCCAGGTTTGAGCCTTGGGTTGGGAAGATCCCCTGAAGAAGGCTTCCCTAGTGGCTCAGCTGGTAAAGAATCCGCCTGTAATGCTGGAGACCTAGGTTCTATCTCTGGGTTGGGAAGATTCCCTGGAGAAGGGAATGGCTACCCATTCCAGTATTCTGGCCTGGAGAATTCCATGGACTGTGTAGTCCATGGGGTTGCAAAGAGTTGGACACAACTGAGTGACTTTCACTTTCACTTTTTTTTTCCTGAAAAAGGAAGTGGCAACTCACTCCAGTATTCTTGCCTGGGAAATCCCATGGACAGAGGAGCCTCGTGGGCTACAGTCCATGGGATTGCAAAGGGTCGGACATGACTTAGCTACTGCGCATGAAAACACAAGGGTCATTTAAGAGTTTTAAGCAGGTGATCATCTAGGTTAAACTGGTATGGCCTTTTTCTCTGTAGTCTGGCTTTTGAGCCTTGGGTTGGGAAGATCCCCTGAAGAAGGCTTCCCTAGTGGCTCAGCTGGTAAAGAATCCGCCTGTAATGCTGGAGACCTAGGTTCTATCTCTGGGTTGGGAAGATTCCCTGGAGAAGGGAATGGCTACCCATTCCAGTATTCTGGCCTGGAGAATTCCATGGACTGTATAGTTCATGGGGTTGCAAAGAGTTGGACACAACTGAGTGACTTTCACTTTCACTTTTTTTTCCTGAAGAAGGAAGTGGCAACCCACTCCAGTATTCTTGCCTGGGAAATCCCATGGACAGAGGAGCCACAGTCCGTGGGATTGCAAAGGGTAAGACATGACTTAGCGACTGTGCATGAGCACACAAGGGTCATTTAAGAGTTTTAAGCAAGTGATCATCTAGGCTAAACTGGTATGGCCTTTTTCTCTGTAGTCTGGCATGGGGACAGGGTGCTATCAAATGGAACTCCAGGCCAGAGCCTGATACTAGGTCTTAGACAAAGGCCTGCCTAGGGAACAGAACAGGAGAAATTGTAGGTACAGTATCAGATGCAGTACTTCAGATGGATACTTGTACCCCAGTTCCCAAATCTCATCCAACACAACTCTACACCTAATAAGTTGAGAGTCTACTGTAAAGGAGAGAGCCCCTTTTCTTCCTGCAGAACTGCAGTTATCTCTACCTCTGTGGAGTCAGGCTGGATCAGAGGTTTTTGGTAAGGAAGTCAGAGAGTTGCCACCCAGAGTGGGGAAACACACATACACACCATACCCTCTCTTGGTTTCTCTTTATTATACTCCCCTGCATTTAGCAAGAACAGCTTGAATAACATCACCTGTCTCTAACCCAGACTCCTTTTGATAAGGCAGTTTAGGAAATATACCCTCTACCTCTTTGTCTGCTTTATCATGGGGAAGGTGTTCCCCAAACCTTTAAAATCTTATTTAAATTGCAAGAATAATATGAAGTATTTGAAACATTTTATTCTCTTTCCCTTAAAACATTTTACTTTGAAAGGGGGAAGTTTCTAGAAATAAAGACTTATTAGGAGCCAAGCCTCCCTACCAAATGACAAATGCAGCAGGATGGGGAGCTGAGTCAAGCATCTCTTTCAACAGTATTTGGTTAATTAGCCTGATTGTTCTGCCGTCTATTGATACAATCAACTGTCCATACCAGCTGTTTAGTTTACAGAACAAATAGCAATCCTTTGTAGGCTTTACTCCTTATCTTCCTGTTGAAGGATATGAACAGGGGCCTCTCCAGTCTTGGGCTTATCTACACCCCTGGGACAGAGGCTGGGACCCCACCACAGGTTCTCTGATTTGGCTCATACCTTTCATCAGTCCTGGAGAGCAGAGACCACCCCAGCTCACTCTAATTCCATCCCAGGCCCTTAACAACCTCGTCTCATGTGCTAGTTTCCACAGCTTTCTTATCATGAGTTCACTCCACCTGGGGTCTTCACAACCTAGGGGAGAAAAATCTACCTGACACATCCCTTCATCCCCTCACAACATGGTATGACCAAGGGTCTTAGTGTCTCAAAACCTGAGTCCCCAAACTCTGACACTTATTATGTGCCTTCACTAGCTGTATAATAATAATATTGTCCTCACAGGCTTACTGTGAGAGTTAAATCAGCTAATCTATGTAAAAATATGTGAAAAAGTGCTATTCAGAGTGCATTTTATGGGAACCCTCCTACACTGTGGGCTTCCCAGGTGGTGCAGTGATAAAGAATCCGCCTGCCAATGCAGGAGATTCAGGAGACCTGGGTTCAATCCTTGGGTTGGGACAACCTCCTACAGTAGGAAATGGCAACCCACTCCAGTATTCTTGCCTGGAGAATTCCACAGACAATGGAGCCTGCCAGGCTACAGTCCATGGGGTCCCAAAGAGTCAGATGCAACTGAGCATGCATGCACTCCTACACTGTTGGTGGGAAAGTAAACAGGTGTAGCCACTATGGAGAACAGAATTTAAACTGGTGCAGCCACTATGGTGAACAGTTAACAGTTTTATTCAACTAAAAATAGAGGTACTGTATGACCCTGCAATCCTAGTTCTGGGCATTTACCCAGGCAAGACTATAATCCGAAAAGATACATGCACCCTGATGCTCGCAGAAGCACTATTTACAATAGCCAAGACATGGAAGCAACCTAAACACCCATTGACAAGTGACTGGACGAAGAAAGTATGGTATATATTAATATATACAATGGAATATTACTCAGCTGTAAAAAATGAAATAATGTCATTTGCAGCAATATGGGTGGACCTAGAGATCATACTAATTGAAGTAAGCCAGACAAATAGCATATATCACTTATATGTGTAATCTAAACTAAAAGAATGTACAAATGAACTTATTTACAAAACAGAAATACACCCACAGACATAGAAAACACAATTATGGTTACCAAAGGGAAAAGGGATAAATTAGAAGTTTGGAATTAACATATACACACTACCATATACAAAATAGATAACCAACAAGGACCTAATGTATAGCACAAGAAACTAAATTCAATATTCAACTATATTCAATATTTTAATATATTCAACTATATTCAGTAATAACCCATAAGGGAAAAGAATCTGAAAATGAACATATATATATATAAAAAACTGAATCACTGTGCTGTACACCTGAAACTAATATAACATTGTAAATCAATTATACTCCAATTTAAAAATAATTTAAAAAAAAAACAAAGTGTATTTTACAGACCAATGCCATCCACAAATTGCTTGCTCCCAGTCTGCAACTAGATCAATATGAAAGTATATTTAAATAGAAATACTTAGACTGATGAGTTTATACAGCAAAAAGAAAGCTCACTTGACACATTACAAACTCTAAATATTGATACACACAGCTCTATTCAAAGTGTGCATAAAGGCTCCTAATATGGGGAGTCACTATTTTATCCACAACTTTTTGTGACGTTAACAATTGTGTAATAACAACGTATTAGTAGAATAGTGATTGTATTAACCAAACTTTCAATGGACATTGTGTACAAGTTTTACAGTTTTATTCCTATGTAATTTTCTATTAATCCACATTTATTGTATTTTGTAAAAGCATTGTTCTGTGCCAAATTGGAAATTAAAGAAGAAATTAGTCATTTGTCACAGAGAATTTGAGAAGCTCTGACTTAGAAACTATTTGGTATATTGCAAAGAACATAAGAAAGTGTTAAATATAGCAAGTGTTCAGTTAAGGCTAGCTACTTTTATTTTCAATTTATGGATGAAGAATCTTAGGGAGAGAGAGATTCAGCAACTTCCCCAGCACCCCACATCCACTGTTCAGTCCACTAGAGGTTGGCTACCCAGGATGTGGACATACCTACCTGGATGCCTTGAGGAAATTGCCAGAAGCAGTAGTCTTAATAGGGACAAGGGAGTCTTGCAGAAAATCCTGCAGAACAAAAAGAAGCTGGAGGAAAACGAGTATCTCAGCCTGTCCTCGGGTTGGTCATGGTGCCGGCAGGAGCTGAGATGAAATAGGACTACCCAATACAGCACCTCGGGGCGCACTGCCTTTGGAACGCAGACTGGTATTTGGGGTCAGCAAGGTGCCTATCTACTGGCAGAAAAGAAACAGTATTTAGAAACCAGATTTATTGGGCAGCACACGGTCTCTAGAGCTCCCTGGGCACCCCAACTTCCTTGCTAAGCCACAATGTCACGTAAGCTATATTCTTCAAAGTCAGACACAATCTTAATTTTTAAAAGAGACAGAGAAGCTATAGGAGCAACTGAGCATTTCTAACTAACAGAAACTGAACCCCACTTAAAGAGAATAGACTTTAGACAGACCTGGAGATGTAATTAATTTTTGTCTAGGATTCTGTAGGAGAGGGCTCAGGAGAAAGTTCCAGTTACAGAGAAAACAATCTCCCTTCCTACGTAACTCTGAGTTGTGACGAGTTGAATTTTTTGGTCTTGCTAAGAGGAGGGGAAAGCCAGAGAATAAATTAAGGAAGGAACCCATGAAGCCTGTGCTCAGTCATCCACTTCTGACTCTTTTCCTCCAAACCACCTTGAGAGCTGATCCCCCAGCACACACAGTGCTGGTCTCTGCAGTGTCTGAGCAAGTGTCAGCTCGCACTTCACAGCCCATTAGCAGACCGGAGGACAAGGGAAGTTAAGTGCCCACAGAGGAGCATGTCGGTCTATTTTTTAGCTGTGGGGAGCATGTCATCTCCAAGAAGATGCCTGTGACAGCTGGGCAGATGCTGGGGCAGGTGGGTGGGGCTTCTCCCTGCTGCTAATGAGGCTTTTCCTGGCTCAGGCGCAGCCCTCTGCCCACGCTGCACTAATTCAGCTTAATGGGGAAATGAGAACATTCTTTTCAGTGAAGGGCAGAGCCCATGCCAGGACCTTTCGCTTGTTTTAGCATATGATTTTTAACATTTTTTAAAGAAGTCAACATATTTTAGTATTATATGTAATTATGTGCTTGAATATTTGAAAGGGAAGTGTAATAAAATGTTTAATATTTATACCTGTAACATAAATGAGAGCATTTCTAAAAGGCCAACTCATTCCATAACAGTTTTAAAAGTGAAGCATCCACGGTTAAGGTTTCTGAATGTTTGTAGTGGTTACATGGCTGTATATGTTTGTCAAAACTCATTGAATTATACAACCCAAAGGCTGGATTTTCAGCATGTAAATTGTACCTCAATGAGCAAAAAAGAGGAACTTCATAAATCCCAAAAGGAATTTTAAAGAAATACATAAATATTTTAATAGTTTATTGGGGGAAATAGCTTCAAACTTACAGAAAAGTTTCAATAATAATGCGAAGAACTTTTCTTCCTGAACCCATGTGAGAGTAGGTGGCAGGTGGCTGACCTGCCACCCCATCAGGTTAGTTTGGTTCAGTCACTCAGTCATGTCCGACTGTTTGTGACCCCATGGACTGCAACACACCAGGTTTACCTGTCCATTACCAACTCCCAGAGCTTGCTCAAATTCAAGTCCATTGAGCCGGTGATGCCATCCAACCGTCTCATCCTCTGTCATCCCCTTTTCCTCCTTCCCTCAATCTTTCCCAGCATCAGGGACTTTTCCAATGAGTCAGTTCTTTGCATCAGGTGGCCAAATTATTGGAGCTTCAGCTTCAGGATCAGTCGTTCCATTGAATATCCAGGACTGATTTCCTTTAGGGTTGACTGGTTTGATATCCTTGCAGTCCAGAAGACTCTCAAGAGTCTTCTCCAACACTACAGTTCGAAAGCATCAAAAGCTACCCCATCACTCCTGAATATTTCAGTATATTTCCCATAAACAAGGACCTCTTCCTACATAACCACAAAACAACTTCAAAATCAGGAATTCAAGACTGATAGCCATCTAGTGTCCAACACACAGACACCATTCAGGTTTCACCAATCGTTCCAGTAACGTCCTTATAGAGAAAGGATCAAATCTAGAATCACACGCGGCATCTGGTCATCGTATTCCCTTTCTGTCTTGAATACTTCCTCAGTCTTTCTTTGATGATTTATGGCCTTGACACGTTTGATGATTACAGGCCAGCTGTTTTGCAGAATGTCTCTGAATTAGGATTTGTCTGATACTTTTTTTATAATTAGATTCAGGTTATGATTTTTGGCAGGAATATCACAGAAGTGACATAGTCTTCTTATTGAAACCTACTGGGGACACTTGATTTGAAATTGCCCCATTGCTAGAAATGTTAAACTTTTTTAAAGTAATTTAGTTTATTTATTTATTGCCTGTGCTGCGTGGGCATTTCTCTAGCTGCACAGAACAGGAGCTGCTCTGGTTGCAGTGAGTGCGCTTCTCAATGCAGTGCCTCCTCTTGCTGCAGAGGACGGGCTCTAGAACACAGGGTCAATAGTTGTGGCACGCAGGCTTGTTGCTCCGTGGCATGTGGGGTCTTCTCAGACCAGGGATCGAACCCATGTCTCCTGCATTGGCAGGCAGATTCTTTACCACTGAGCCACTAGGGAAGCTCTTACTAATGTTCATTTTGAACACTTGGGAATTCCCTGATTGTTCAATGTTAGGATGCCAAGCCTTCACTGCTGAGGCTGCTGGGGCTTTGAACCTTGGTCAGGGGCTAAGAGGGCTTTCCTGTTGACTCAGTGGCAAACAATTTGCCTACCAGTGTGGGAGACTTGGGCTTGATCCCTGGGTTGGGAAGATCCAGTTTAAGATCCCATAAAATATGCACTGCCCCAAAAAACTTTTTTTTTGATCACTTGTTTGAAGTGGTGTCTGAGTGTGTGTATATAAACACAAACGATCATATCTCTATTTTTATACCTATCTATATATACTGGAGATCATGTGTCAACAATGATGTCTTTAATTCCAAACTAGCATCACTGATTTGAGTTTTCCCTCCATATTTGTAACTCCTTGACTCCCACTATCCTTCATAAATGTACTCGCTGGCTCATCACCAGCTCCCCTACCTCCCACTGTCCCCTCCCTCACCTAACCTGTGCTCTTAACTTCCTGTTTGGGGCCACCACCACCACTACCCCTACATGGGTGCCCTCTTCAGCCTGCTTGGCCTACCAGGATTGCAAGGCCTCTGTTGCTGTCATTCCCTCAAACACACGGGTGCCTCCTCTGTCCTTTTAGGCTCTGATGCCATGCTCTGGTCCTGCCCCTCCTCCCACAATAGATGCCTATTTTGCACAGTTCTAGTGAACTGTGAACTGTGCAAAATAATTAGAATAATTTAGTCTAATTTGGACTAAATTATTCAGGAAAGAAGGAAGAAAGGAAGGGAGGGAGGGAGAAAAGCTTTACCCAAATGCTGGGGTGTGGGTTTCTGTGGTCTTTCTAATTCAGCCCAGAGCATATCTAGAATGAGTTCTCTCCTGTCTTGAACCTGGTCTCTAGAAGGGTCCTCACGTCATCTTTCCTTATCCTTACTCATCAACCCTGCTCTGTGTCATAAGCACCACCTGCATCCAACACACTGTTAAGCCCACCACAGAAAAGCTCAAGGCTGGGAGCCTTGGTGCGTGCCTGCCTCTTATGGGCTGGGTCCCATCCTGGCTCCCCATTTCTGCAGAGGAAGTGGTACTTGCAAGATCTCGAAATGGGATACCTTGAAGATCACATGAAAAGCCAGAAGGGATCTATTTAAACCCAAAGGAAGAAAAATGCTTTTTGGAGGGATTTTAGGCCCTGTGACATGCCTGTGAGGAAAGGAGGAGAGGACGGTTATTCCCAAGATCCCACACCTGAGACACCTGGTTAGTTGGGGTCAGGCGTCAACTCAAGGCTGCCTCCCCATCCCAGGTAAAGGGAGGCTCCTCGGGCTTGCTCTGTGCAGCTCAATTTCTCTCACCTGCACTTTGTTGCCAGTGACCCACCCTCTGTTAATACGCCATCACAATTTTTTCTTATGATAAGTAGTTATTTTAAAAAAATCAATTCTGGAAAGTGAAAGAAGTTACTGTGTTCATGGCTCTGGAAAAGGACTCTATTGAATGAGTCGTGTGTGTGTGCTCAGTCACTTTAGTTGTGTCTGACGCGGACTGTAACCTGCCAGGCTCCTCTGTCCATGGGATTATCCTGGCAAGAATACTGGAGTGGGTTGCCATTTCTTCCTCCCAGGGATCTTCCTGACCCAAGGATCAAACCTTCATCTCCTAAGGCTCCTGCATTGGCAGGTGGATTCTTTACCACCGAACCACCAGGGAGGCCTGGTACAGTTAAATGGAAAGGTTGGTTGAATAAACTATCTTAAAGAGGATTTTTGAGGGGAGGAAGAATAGTTGGGCAGAGGGGTCAGTGCATTTGTGTTTGTTTCACAAGGGTTAACTAGCCGGTCTAACACATTTCAAAATCATCTAGTGTCCTTATTAAAATCTTGATTCCTGACTTAACAGATTGATATAACTGGAGAATATCACCTGGAATATATGATGGTTATAATGGTGTGAAATAATTACACATTCAGTAGAAACAGTACTTTGGATTTTGAATTTTGATCTTTTCCTGGGCCAGCAGAATTCAGCAGCACTCTCCTGGGAGTGGCTGCCACAGCCCCCAGTCAGCCATGTGATCTCAAGGGCAAACAGTGGATACACTTACAACCATTCTGTTTTTCACTTTCAGTATTCAGTAAGTTACATGAGATATTCAACACAGTATTTATAAAATAGGCTGCATGTTAGATGGTTTTGTCCACCTGTAGGCTAATGTAAGTGTTCTAAATACTTTTAAGGTTGCTTAATTATAAGCCTAGGCAAAGTTATAATTTTTATAGGTTTAGGTGTATGAAATGAATTTTCCACCTTATGATATTTTCAACTTTCAGTGGATATATGGGGAGAGAAGCCCATCATAAGGAAGACCTGTATGGTTTAACAATCTTAAGTGATTTCTCCCATAATCCAAGCTTGAGAACCGCTGCTTTATATGGGAAATACAGTTTAAATATTTAAAGTTTATGAATTAATATATCAGGGTACCATTTATATTACATTATACATTCTAGTCTGTTGATTTAGAGTAATGTTTGTTACATTGTAGTCCACAAATTCTGAAGTGAACGTCTTTCACTTTTATCCATGCATTTGAATTTCAAATGTCTAACATTTCCTAGGAGTCATTAGTCCACATTTTTCTAAACTAATCGTCACAATCATCACACAGCTTCTTAGCTAAGCTTCTAAATCATTGTCTTTGAGGGCAGAACTGGTAATAGGGCTTGTCTCCCCTCCAACAGGGCTTTTAGTCTCTAATTGGCTTTTATGTTTTGAAATGTAAAGTCATTCTCCTTCAAGGAAAAATATTTCATCAAATTTCCCACTAGCTAAGCTTTTGAAGCCAATCTTTCCCAAACTTAATGTGCATCAGAAAAATCTAGAGAGCTGTGGAGTCTGTGAGCCCTCTGACTCTGTCAGCCCGGGATATGGTGAGTATGGACTGTGAAAGTGGATGGTCACATCACAAGCAAATCAAATGCATTAAGTGATGCCTTAAATCTCAGTTCCCTAGATTTCTGCCCATAGGATGATATAACAGTGGGCGCAGACAGTTGCTATACTCTTTGGTAACCCAATATTTCTCAATTCTGTTCCTACTTCTGGGCAATCAGGCATGTTTTCTTCCTGAGGCAAAACCCTCCACCAACCTTCCTTGGAACAAGAGCACAATGAGCAAGATTTTCACTGGAGATAAGGAAGCAGGGATTTTATCAACAAGTGCTATTTCTTCTGTTAGTGGTGAGCAGGCACTGAGACTTATTGGTATATTGAATATACCGAATGTATTCATTTTTGATCAAATAAACCTTGGCCTTGGTTTATGCAGTCAATTGTAGATAATTGAGATTCTAAATGGTAGATGCTTTTTGAAAATAGTGGCCACAGAAAAAAATTCAGAGTCCCACTTATATTTCAGAGAAAAGACCTGGGCTAAAGCTTTGACCTTTGCAGCCAAAATATGTATGAGAGCATTCCCACTCACCTACATGGGCATTCTCACCAGCCAAAGTATCTTTGAACAGGAATAAGGATCCAATGCTGGGAAAGATTGAGGGCAGGAGACGAAGAGGGTAACAGAGGATGAGATGGTTGGATGGCATCATCGACTCAATGGACATGAGTTTGAGCAAAGTCTGGGAGGTAGTGAAGGACAGGGAAGCCTAGCGTGCTGCAGTCCATGGGGTTGTAGAGTCAGACACCACCAACTGAACAACAACAAAAGGATCTAAATAATTGCTAGAAGGTGATGTTAATTCCCTGGTGGCAGTTTAGTCACTAAATCATGTCTCTTTGCAACCCCATGGACTGTAGCCCGCTAGGCTCCTCTGTCCATGGGATTTTCCAGGCAAGAATACTGGAGTGTGTTGCCATTCCCTTCTCCAGGGGATCTTCCTGACCCAGGGATTGAACCTGGGTCTCCTGCATTACAGGTGGATTCTTTACCATCTGAGCCCATTAATTCCCTACTTCTATTTAGACTCAGTCTCCATATCCCTCTTTTCTGCTCATTTCACTCCCCACTCCCCAGCTAAGAGCATAGTTATTTGATAAAGTAAGAGTTGGGTCCCATGAGCCCTGTCCCTTTCCTCTTGTGAATCAACTAGTCCAGGAAGCAGGTATTCTCTGCCTCACAGTGTATCAGGAGAGGGTTTCAAAGCCCTGACTGGACTGCGTGAAAGAATTTACTTCTGTCTTTGTAGAAAAGGGGCAACTAGCTAAGGTTATTTTAGCTGATTTATCTCAACCTTGTCAAATGTATGTCAGTCTGCATTTTTTAGCTGATTCTACTCAACTTCATCAAATGAATGTCAATCTGCATAAGAAGGGCAAGATTGCCCTCTGCTGCCTAAGGTAAAATAGCTGCAATGTTCATAGATCAGGCTTTCCCAGCATAAAATTCCTCACACTAGTAGCCAGAGGAGAGTCCCCTTTGATAAAAAAAAAAGTTCTGGCCTCACTGGAAATGCATGATGAACCCTGAGATAGTGAAAACTCCAAGAGGTCATATCTTGAAGTAACTCATTTACCTAGGTCTCTTCCAAATTGGGTGTCTTTAAGAGCCTATAGAGGGCTTCCCAGGTGGTTCAGTTGTAAAGAATCTTCCTGAAATGCAGGAGACTCAGATTCAATCCCTGGGTCAGGAAGATCCCCTGGAGAAGGAAATGGCAACGCACTCCAGTACTCTTGCCTGGGAAATCCCAAGGACAGTGGAGCCTGACTGGCTACAGTCCATGGAGATCACAAAAAGTCAGACAAGATTTAGTGACTAAATAACAAGAGCCTATAGGGAGCACATGACTTCTGATTCTCAAAGTCAACACATAAATGGCACTTCCCACAAGCCATTGTGAATTAAATGCAATTATCTATACCTCCCGGGGATGGCACCATCCCTCAATCATTCCACCCTCAATTCCACAGTAACCCTGCCTCTTACTCCCCCAAACTCCCCCATCCCATCTCCCTTCCAAGTCAAATATGAAATAAAACTATTTTATGACAAGACCAAGAAAAATTTAACTATAAAAAATTTCTCCATGTTTTGATCTCCTCTCCCCACCACTGTGCATTGCGTATATGCATTATGCACTAACCAAACCTCCCCCATCAGCAGAAATACCTGCTCACCCATAAAGAACAACATTCTTTCAGCATTAATAAGACAACTCCTTAAAGATAACATTCTTTTTTGATAGAGGTCGCATGGTGCTTAGATCTGGATTATGTAAACTGTCAATAATATATTATTTAAGGTACAGCCTCTGTCTCAAAAAATGTGAATAACTGTGCCTTGACTTCTAACAGGTAGAAGAGTTTCTTAGAGCTTTCTGAGATGCTCTTTCTGGGTTGCAGTCCTCACATGTGCCTTGAGTAAAAAATGTTCATTTCTTTCTTAGATCAACTGATTAATTTTTCATTGACACATGCTTGGTGTAGTAGGCAAGATATCAGAGACACCGAACAGAGACACCTGGATTCTACCTGGAACCGGCCCCTTGAGCCCCACAGGCTTCTTGGTATTCCTTGGGTGTTGTAGTGAGCTCTCTTGATACTCAGATCTTATTGTTTGGGTGATAATCTTAAAATTTTTATTGAAACTGGTTTTCACTTAAGACATGGAGTCTTAAGGCACATAGGTGCTTTTCCTAGGCAGGGACCAGGGGGTCTGGGCAAGAGAGCCAGGGAATCATAGATGGCTGGATTTTGTTAGATTTGGCTTAAATTGGGGGAAAAAAAAAAAAAAAGAGAGTTGATATATAGCCTGAACAAAACTTTTGCTAGTGAAACGAGACTTAATTATTCAGCTTTGATGAACAAAGAGACATTTTGCTCCTTTTGGCCATGAGGCTTCCTCAGACAACTGAGAACCTTGCAGAAGTGTCTGAGGATCAGCTCTGGTAACAGCAGAGGTCCCATAGGGAAAGCCCTCCCACCACCATTAAGTGAATATTGCTCCAGGGGCATGATGAAGACTGATCACCTAGTGGTAGCCTCTGAGCACCTGTGACAGTTTTAGACTGTCTGTCATTGGGAGAAACCAAGTCACATAAAAGAAGTTGAACTGACCTAAGGGTAACTCCTTGGGGAGTTAGACTCAGAGATAGCACACAGGTGATCCACCACACTGGGCTCAGAAAGTTGCTGAGATCATATCTCATATATGAATTAGGCTGTGAAAGTTGCTCAGTGGTTTCCAACTCTTTGCAACCCCATAGACTAATACAGTTCATGGAATTCTCCAGGCCAGAATACCAGAGTGGGTAGCCTTTCCCTTCTCCAGATCTTCCCAACCCAGAGATCAAACCCAGGTCTCCCACATTGCCGGTGGATTCTTTACCAGCTGAACCACCAAGGTGAAGGTGAAGTCGCTCAGTCGTGTCCGACTCTTTGCGACCCCGTGGACTGTAACCTACTAGGCTTCTCTGTCCATGGGATTCTCCAGGCAAGAATACTGGAGTGGATTGCCATTTCCTTCTCCAGGGGATCTCCAGGGGATCTTCCCGACCCAGGGATCGAACCCGGGTCTCCCGCATCAGAGGCAGACGCTTTAACCTCTGAACCACCAAGGAAGCCCAAAAATACTGGAGTGGGTAGTCGGACACGACTGAGCAACTGAACTGAACTGCGCCTATTCCTTCTTCAGCAGATTTTCCCAACACCAGAAATAGAACCAGGGTCTCCTGCATTGCAGGGAGATTCTCTACCAGCTGCGCTACCAGGAAAGTCAGGCTATGAAAGTAATCCTGGGAAATTGTGCCTCAAAGACCAAACAGATCCCTTGCAAACAGTCACCTATGAGAGCACCAGCTGGGTTTAAGTATGCTTGCAAGTACTTAATTGGAAAATAAAGATCAGGCCCTGAAATGGCCACGCTGGGGTTGTGACACTCCAGAACAATTTTCAGCTGGCAGTTAAATCTATCAGCCTTCTGGATATGTGCCTGCAGGATCTACTGGAAGCAACAGTGGTGTTTTCATCTTCTCTAAATTTAGATTAGCAGGGAAAAATATTTATAGAGCTAACTCCATGGATCCTTTGAGTTGGAGAAACATCTGAACTGTTAAAATTTTAGAGCCCTCATTTTAAACTAATGTACCTATTTTAATTGGTAGGTATAAGCCCCTAAAAGCTTCAAAATTCCAAAATAAAAGATTTGTTGTAGAAGGCTGCACATGTGCTAAGTTGCTTCAGTCATATCCAACTCTTTGCAACCCTATGGACTACAGCCCACTAGGCTCCTCTGTCCATGGCATTCTCCAGGTCAGAATACTGGAGTGGGTTGCCATACTCCCCTCCAGGGGATCTTTCCAAGCCAGAGATCGAACCTGCGTCTCTTGCATCTCCTGGATTGGCAGGCAGATTCTTTTCCACTAGCACCACCTGTTATTCAGTTGCTCAGTTGTGTTCAACTCTTTGCAGCCCCATGGACTTGAGAGACTGCAGCCTTCTGAGACACCAGGGTCTGAGGAGGACAAAGATGAAGTGGGCTTGGATATCGGGAGAGTAAGTTACAGTCGGCATATTGAATAAGACTTCCTCTGCCAAGCCCCTTCCTGCATGCAACACCAGCAGGCTTAAGTTGCAGGGAGATTGGAAGAAACTTCTCTAAAGAAACTTAACAACCCCTACAGAATGTTATTATAAAAGGGATAGGCTCAGAACAGAGAATAATCCTGGAAACTTAAAAAAAGTGGCAGTTGAAACTTTTTTAAATCAATAGAATGAATGGGAAGATAAGGAGAACGCGAATGTAAAACAACTAAATGATAGAAATTAGTTCTAAATGATAGAAATTAGGCACTAAGAACAGAAGGAAAAATAAACTGCCCATCAGATTGTAATTCAGTAAAGTTCTCCAATCTGTACACACACACACACACACACACGTGAAATTATAGAAAGAAAAGTTAAGGAAATCTCCCCTAAAGTAGAACACCTATATAATAGAAGACTCATTAGGACCAAGATATGGAAGAAAGTCATCAAAGACAACACAAAAAGCCTTTCTCAGAACTGCAGGGCACCAATTTCCAGAATGAAAAGGCTGCTCACCAGGATGGAAGGTAAAAGACCCACACCGTCATCATGTAATTTCAGAACAGTAAGGCTAAAGAAAAAGAGATCTAAACTTTTCAGAGAAAAAAAGTGACAGGTAACCCACAAAGGACAGAGAATAAGAACAGATTCTTCAGAGAAATACTAGAAAGCAGAAGAAAATGAAAGCAATGTCTTCCAAAGCCTCAGAAAAAAAATTTATTTTCAACCAAGATTCTATACCTAACTCCACACATCCTTCTTTGAAAGCAGCTGGAAAATCCTGCCCACCAACATGAAGCTGTGACCCAAGTGAAAGGAAGACATGGAATTCAAGGAAGAGATCAAATATGGAGTGGAGATGGGAGCTGCTGATCCAGGTGAGGGCTGCCATGAGCCCAGGTTGCAGCAGAATGCTGGAAGCTTCTAGAAGAAACTTGTCTTGAAAAATGGTAGTAGAGGGTATGGAGATGTAAATTATCCTTACTGCAGTAAACCATTTTGCAGTATTTACATGTACCAAATCATCACATTGTGCATAACTTACTACATTATTGACATATATGTATTGACATATATGTATTTGCAGCAGAATGCTGGAAGCTTCTAGAAGAAACTTGTCTTGAAAAATGGTAGTAGAGGGTATGGAGATGTAAATTATCCTTACTGCAGTAAACCATTTTGCAGTATTTACATGTACCAAATCATCACATTGTGCATAACTTACTACATTATTGACATATATGTATTGACATATATGTAACATATTTGGACACAAGAACAGAAGCCTACACAGGCATGGTTACGTGGTTGCCTGGCACAGTGGGAATCAGCTGAAGGTCCACAGTACAAGAGCCTGGTTTCCTTTCAGGCCTTCTACTACAATTTGATTTTCAGAGTGTGCGTCTCAGCATCAACTAGGAACTCGTTAGACACAGGATCCCAGGACCCAGACTCACAATGTAAGTGCACATTTTCACAGCATCTCCTGGAGATTACTGTGCCCAGTACAACTCAAGCAGCACCGTCTGGCAGTCGCAGCACAGGTGTGTGGGGATGTAGTAAAGATCAGTGAAGCAGGTGGGTGCAGTGGGCACAGGAGGTCACCAGGGGTTCAGGTGTGACCTCAGCCGGCCATCCCCGGTCTTTCAACCTTTCACTTGTCTAGACCATCCTAACCGCCTGCACAGTACAGACTTCATCTCTACAGATTTTGGCTTCATTTTGGTTTTGGTATATACGTTACACATTTTGGCACCTATTTTATTTTTGTACCTAATTTTGTGATTTTTATACCACAAAATCTCTTTTTGCAGATGTCATTGTTCTTATGTCATTCCTGTCTGTATATTTTATGACAAAGATCATGTAACTCTTGATACAGTCTAAACAATTAGGCTCTATCACTTCTTTTTAGGCCATGCTGTGTGGCATGTGCATCTTAGTTCCCTGACCAGGGATCGAACCTGTGCCCCATGCAGTGGAAACAAGGGGTCTTATCCATTGGACTGCCAGGGAAATCCCAGAAACTGGGTTCTGTCAATTCTTCATTATATGCCAGAAGAGATCAGAGGGGTACAATAAATAGAAGTCTGCTCTCTGGGAAAGAGAAGGAAAATAAACTACAGGCATAAGAGCTTTGCTGGGATGCATGCTAAGTTGCTTCAGTTGTGTCTGACTCCTTGTGACCCTATGGACTGTCATCAGGCTCCTCTGTCCATGGGATTCTCTAGGCAGGAATACTGGAGCGGCTTGCCATGCCCTCCTCCAAGGGAGGTCCTGACCCATGTCTCTTACGTCTCCCGCATTGGCTGGCAGGTTCTTTACTACCAGTGCCACCTGAGATAAGAGAGTGGTCCCCTAATACTTCCACTGAAATCTGAGGACTAAGTTAAGAAGGAGTCAGTTACAAAGAGTAATCTGATTCCCAGTCCTGCTTACCTATGTCTTTATTATATTTTTATATCTTACATTTTGTAGTATTTCCAAGTATTGCAAGCAAAGCCATTTGTTGCTTCAAGAGTAAAAAGGGGGCTGGAAAAAAATCTAGATAAATCATAGCTGGTCTTTGAACTGCATTATGAAAACCATTTAAAATAATTCTTTGTAATATGAGTTTTTTTAAAAAACTGAGGGAAAAAATCCAAACTCAGATTTTAAAGAAATAAAAGTCAAGTATAGTTGTGAAATGAATCAGACATTTTGGTGTTATGACTTGTGAATACAAAGTTTTGGTTCAAATGCCAAATGAATTTCCCAAGATCAGATAAGATGTTAATTACAAATCTGTCAAAGGCTGTCTTAAGACAGTCATAAGAAAGGCTTAATTACGAAGTTTCAAAAGAAAAACCCCTATGATTAAAGATCGTATCTCCTTTATTAAAATGGGGATTAGTAGATGCAAATTGGCTCTACTTTGAAGTGATCCTAGCAAACGAGCTACTGGAGTTACTGGAGAACTGGCAAGATGTTACATTTTTAGAATCACTAATGAGGAATTAATAAGTCTCCGTTTATTAATTAAAAATAAGAAATGCCTTGTGTTCTCCCAAACACCATTCATTGGCAAAAAAGAAACTCATAAATTATTCTTTATGAGAGAATACAGAATTTGTATATAGAATTCTAGGGCCCAGAAGAGTCTGCCATAAACACACATTTTTTTTTTTAATTGAAGTACAGCTGATGTACAACACTAAATAAGTTACATAGTGATTCACAATTTTTAAGATTATCCTCCATTTGTATTCACTACAGAATCCTGGGTAAATTCTGTAAATTCCGGGAGGTGGCAATATAGAGAGGCCTAGCGTGCTACGGTTCACAGGGTCACAAAGAGTCGGTCACTACTGAGTGACTGAACTGAAACTGAAATAGATATCTATATCCATGACTCACCCTTCTTAAGAATTTGTGCAAAAAAAAAAAAAAACGGGCTTCCCTGGTGGCTCAGATGGTAAAGCGTCTGCCTGCAATGCGGGAGACCTGGGTTTAATTCCTGGGTCGAGAAGATCCCCTGGAGAAGGAAATGGCAATCCACTCCAGCACTCTTGCCTGGAAAATCCCATAGACGGAGGAGCCTGATAGGCTACAGTCCATCGGGTCGCAAAGAGTCGGACACGACTGAGCAACTTCACTTTCACTCTAAAATAGCTTCATGGTTGGTTTTGAAAGGTTTGTGTCCCCAAAACAGCTACAAGTGACATTCCTACAAGATGTCATCCTATGACTGAGCGGCAGGCCCCTGGTTCATACTGCAGTTTGAGAACAGCATACACTATGGACTTGACCTCTCCACCCAACTTACATCATCTGTGTTACAAAACATGAAAGATAAATATTGGATCATGTGATTTGTTCCGGGTAGGTGCGTATGGACATGAAGGACAGACTGGTTGAAACTTATGTGAACAGAAGTTTTTATTTTTATATCATAATCCAATTCTAATCTTTCCCATTGACCAAATCTGAAAAAACTTACATTTTAGCTGTATTACATTTACAAAAACATTCTTCCACATTACATTAGCACATTCCTCATGCTTTTATTCCAGTGTTCAGAAATTTAATGAATAACATCATGTTACTGTGTCACTTTTAATTACCTTCTTCAAATACATATAGTCTAATGTCTAAATTAAAAAACATTGATCTGCAGTAATCTCCAAAGGCTCTGCCAAATTATTCTAAGGTCAGTGTAAGCTGATATTTTCCATCATACAAAGATCATGGTAGGCAAGCATGTTCACCCTTTTCTACTGAGCCAAGCTGGGCCAAGTTCTTCCTTAAAATTCTTCTTCTGCCTGTTTGCTGCGGGAATGCTTGAGCTGCTGGAGCCGCTCAATGGTTTCAGAGATCGTACGCTCTCCGTGCACCTTATTGTCTCTGGTGCGGATATTGACGGTGCCGCTGGTTTTCTCTTTTTCACCAACAACTAAACCAAAACCCACAAAACTTTGGTTAGGTGAAAAGATTCCTACTGAATATTCAAACAAAAATCCACTCTGTAGCTTCTGATTCATTAAAATGTACAGGTGACCAAATCTACTCATGAAAAAACAAAACCCAACCCACCGTTCTGCAATGACTAGAACTGCTGTGCTTATTACCAAGTCACTTGATCCAGCCAACTTAATAAAAATTCACCAAACGAAAAGTAGGAGGTGAAGGGGAGAAGATTTTTAGACAAACCTTTCAAGATTACTTGAATCTTTCAAGTTTCCAAACCAAAATGTTCCTTTGTTATATCAACAGAACAAACATACAGTTTGAGATCAGGACTGGAAAGACTACTGATGATCACAATTCCCTTAAGCCTACATCTCCAAGTTTCAAGTTTTCCTAAGGTTTGGCAGGCTGTCTTTGGTAAGTCTCCTTTCTTACCTAGGATGAAGTTATATTGTGCCAACTGTGCATTTCTGATCTTCTTGTTTAATGTACAGCCTGGATCCAGATCAATGTCCACCATGAATTTAGCATCGTGGAATTGTTGCTGTACCTATTTAAACATAGAGAATTCTTCAGATCTCAAGGAGAATTATATTTTGATCTTAAATAATTTTATTTAGCAAACAATTTGGACAATTACACAAACATTAAAAAGGAATGTTAACAAATATACTGAAGCATATATTATCGTGATGTGGAACTACAAAACGATATATTGTTTGAGAGATAAACTGTGAATTAAATAAACCAGGTTAAAGTTTCCATCCGACAACCCATTACCACTCAATAAGACAGAATGATCTGAACGGGTCATTTTTATTTCACTAATAGGTTGTTACGCTTTAGTGACCATTAACAATGAACCTCCTGGGATTTTATAAGTATGCAAATTTCAGAAAGGTTCTTACTTAGTTCATTACAGTGTCAGGATAAGACTACACTCTCAACTGTAACCTATGTTAAAGTACAAAGCACCAGTGCTTTTTTCTTAACACGAGCCCTGTGCACATGTTAGCTGAGTTATTCTGCCACTGGCTAAGAAGCCTGCTAACTGCAGGCTATTTAACATCTCTGGTCTCTAGTCATTAAGGATTAATAGCAGTGCCCTCCCCCATTTTTTAGTATAATAAAAAATCCACCCTCTACATAATTTGAAATGCCACTCCATCCCCATATGGAGAAAGTCAGTGTTACAGTTGAAAAGTGAGTTAACTAAAACTGACCTTTTTTCTACTGTGAGCTTTCATAATGCATATACAATAAAGTAAAATCCATTAACCATGGAAAGCATAACTGATTAAAACTACTGTGTGAGGTGATAGGAGTACAGTATATCTTGAATAGTCTGCCTATCAGTTGTTTTTTTTTAATGTTTCTTTATTAAAAGGCAGTTGAGACTCAAGTGCGATTTATTCTGATCCGAACACAGGCTGGTTTTTTTTTTTTTTTTGGTTGCACAGTGCAGTCTGTGATCTTAGTGCTGCAACCAGGGACTGAACCCGTGCTCCCTTCAATGCAAGCGTGGAGGCTTAACCACTGGACTGCCAGGAAAGTCCAACGTGGTGGTTTTGATGTTACAATGTTATTCATTGATATATAGATTTTTGTCTAGCCAATTTATTACCTTCAGCTTGCAATTATGAAACAATGCTTTCTATTAATAACTCATCTATTCATAATTTGAGATTCCTTAGCATGGAATTGTTGCTGTGTAACAGAATAGACTGTTCTATTCTTTAAGGTGTGAGGTATGAATGGATGTTTGTACATCTGTTAGTAAGGTGACTTTTTGGTAGGGAGGGCAAAGATTGCTCTGTCATACCATCAACTTGAAAAAAAGTTTCAAATTAAAGAAATGTGCATTAGAAACAAACCAAAATTACTCTGAGTCAAAGAGCAGTTTACACATTATGCCTTTGAATTTACATGTCACACTATTTGCTAACATTAAAAACTAAAACATCAGGTGTGTGTAAAACTTTCCATATTAAGTCTACTCACCACAGAACCACATAAAAAAAAAAAAAAAAAGGGGTAATAGGCTTACCAAAGGCTGAAAATGCAAACACTTCTCTACATCACAGCAGCTTGACTTACAAAGCATGGATATAATTTATGAGATCTGAAAAGCTGAACAATAGCTACTAGATTTAAAGAAAGTCATACTTGAGGATTACCTTTTGGGCATATTCATCACATGTTGGTCCCACTGGAACTACCATTACCTGACGGGGGGACAGCCAGAAGGGCCTTTAGAAGAAATACAAAAATATGTAATGTGAATTTGGGAACTTTCTTCAACAAGGATAGCACATTTCTTAGTCTACTATTCAGTACCTTTTCCCGAAACATGCAAGGACCACTTCCAAAAACCTGGCTTTTTTTAAACATCCAATAAGGACTGAAGGGCGATTCAGAAGCAGAAAAAAGGGAACATCTGTAACTAAGACTTGTCTTGCTAAGCAGAGAGAGCAAAGCAAGTAGAGAGCTGGGACCATGCCCCATAATTCAACATAGAAGCTAACAGAAAACACCATGCACCTGCTGCTGGAGGGCTTAACACATCGACAAAGAAAAGCACTTGATGATTCAAGTTATTTTACCCCAAAGGTTATTTTATTCAAGTGTTACTGTATTACTCATTCTTCATGGAGGGACAGAGACTGTGCCTTCAGTTTATTCAAGATCCATTTTGCAGGACTCAACAAATAGAAACTGTTAGTAACTGGTGATGGTACTTGGTAAAAGTGAGTGTGTTTTCACTGCTTATAAAAAGGTGAGCCCATCTGCAGTTCTCCTTTCAGGGATTTCAGGTACCCAATCCCCACCTAATGCAGACTCAAGCCAGTGCTGCTCCTGGTCCCGCCTCTATTTTCAAGTTATTTTGCTACAATTAAGGGAGTAATTGCTACAGTTAGGCTGGAGTAAGCCCCAATTGCTTCTCTCTTGGCTCAGGTGGTAAAGAATCCACCTGCAATGTGGGGGGATTCGATTCCTGGGTTGGGAAGGTCCTGGAGAAGGGAAAGGCTACACACTCCAGTATTCTGGCCTGGAGAATTCCATGGACTGTACAGTCCTGCTGCTGCTGCTAAGTCGCTTCAGTCGTGTCCGACTCTGTGTGACCCCATAGACAGCAGCCTACCAGGCTCCCCCGTCCCTGGGATTCTCCAGGCAAGAACACTGGAGTGGGTTGCCATTTCCTTCTCCAATACATGAAAGTGAAAAGTGAAAGTGAAGTCGCTCAGTCGTGTCCGACTCTGTGCGACCCAATAGACAGCAGCCCACCAGGCTCCTCCATCCATGGGATTTTCCAGGCAAGAGTACTGGAGTGGGGTGCCATTGCTTTCTCCACTGTATGGTCCATGGGGTCGCAGAGTCAGACACAACTGAGCAACTTTCATTTTCACTTTCAAGCACCAAATTAGACTGAATTTGGTGAGCACCAAATTCCACCCCAACTGTGGGCTCTCCCCCACCTACTACAGGTTTGGTAAAGCATCAGCTGAGGACCTCCCTATTCTCGAGATTGTGCAGAGAATACTGCCCATATTTGCTTTGATTTTGTGAAATATAACTGAAAAGAAATTAGCTTATTTCATTTATACATATGACATCCCTGACCTAAAATGCCTGAACTAATCAAATTACAAACAAAACTGAAGTGACTGCAATGTAATGATGCAGGCTGTACAAATGGGTGTTTCATAACCATTTCCTGTTTTCAACTGCCTTCCCGAAATGGGGCCCAGACAAAGGTGCTGAGAAAATAAAATGCATGTAACGTGCTTATTATCTTGCCAGCAGAAACAAACGTTTCTATAAATGAGACACAAAAATGTTAATTGGTTTGGACTCTGTACTTTCAATCCAAAAAAAAAAAAAACTCAAAAACTTGACTTCTAAAGGGTCCAAAATGCTTCTTTATTATGATTAGCAACACTGATCATAATAAGGTACTGCTGAAAGCCTACTTTTGTTTACTCAAAAAACAAAGTTTTATAAGTTCCCAAAGTTACTTAGAAAGCAATCAAAACAATAAGCTTCTTACTGATTAATAACTCCTAATTAGAAAGCATTTATATAACATTTGAACCAATCAACTGCTAAAAATAATTACAAACATTCTTCTAGCTAAAAAATTTGGGTTTAGACTGTGATTCCTTACTTTTTAGTAAACACTTGTCATTAATTAGAAGTCAACAACTAGAATCATTCTCCCTTTCCATCACAGAACTAAACTGGACAACAGACATTTCTGACAGTTAATTTACACAGTCTGGACAAAAACACAAGAAAATAATGACAGACATTACCATTTTCCCCCATAGTTTTCAGTGAGGATAGCAATCATTCTTTCCACTGACCCCAAGATGGCTCTATGGATAATGACTGGCTTTTTCTTATCATCACCATCATGGCTAGAAAGAAAAAAAAAAAAATGTTTTTACTTTGTATATATGTTCCTTTATGTCCTTATGGAAGAATATTCAGAGCAGACACTTAGAAACTCACCTTACAAAAGTAAGATTAAACCTAATGGGCAACTGAAAATCCAACTGTATTGTTGCACACTGGTGGTACCGCCCAATAGCGTCTTTAATCTGGATGTCAATCTAAGATGCAAAGATTGGGCTCTATTAGGGGTGAATTTTTAAAAACTTTAAAGTAATCTCTTCTTCACCCGAACAGAAAAGACATATTACTCTCAATTAGACTGTGGTACTGACCTTTGGACCATAGAAAGCTCCATCTCCGGGATTTAATTCCCACTTTTCACCAAACTCATTCAGACTGTTTTCAAGTTGCTAAGGATAAAACAAAATGATTTAAATTTTTGTTCAAATGCAACTTCTTCCATCCTAATTTGAGACTAAAAATATTATAACTACTTTATGGGTTACTATTCTTTGCTTTACAATTTTGTCCACCACCTAGACATACTCATACACAAACCCTTTTAAAGGTTACAGCTTGATGACTAAAAAAACACACTCGACCATGTCTAAAATACAAAATCACAGAGGAAAAAAATTGACTTACACAAGCCTAGAAACCATTTCCAATTTTCTTTTGCTTTTATCCATTTAAAGAAGCTTGGCTTTCTCACATTTTATGGCGCAAGCCAATTTCACTCAAGTAATACTGAAGCACACTGAAAACCACCACTTACTTTCTCAGCTTGATTCCATACTTCAACATCTCCAAGGAATTTTTCTGGGCGAGTAGACAGGTTCAGTTTAAAAGAAAATCCAAATATGCTATATACTGTACGCAGAAAATCCAAACAACCTTTTATTTCATCCTCAATCTTAAAAAAAAAGGGGGGGGGGAACAGTGGTAATTTAATTTTCCTCGATTTTCTTGACATGTCTCAAAGTGTTTCACCCCAGAGCCTCATACCTGCTCGATGGCACAGAATATATGAGCATCATCTTGCTGGAACCTTCGGACCCGAGTAAGTCCTGTGAGTGCCCCTGACAGCTCATTCCTATGAAGCACCCCAAAATCAGCAACTCGCAGAGGCAACTCTCGCCAGGATCTTGGCCGATGATCAAACATGAGGCTAAAGAAGAGAGCAAAGTAAAATCCACTGACATTTAATTTCACAAGAACACAACTGCTTCTCTGATACTGCTAAGAAAGGCTGCCAAATACTGGACTTAGCTGTTCACACATCAAAAGTCTGGGCTTTTCTAAGCACTTGCATGAATAAAGTAGCAAATAAATTATAATACAACCATCCATGACCAAGCCAGAATAAAAAATGTTTATTTCCATTAAGTCTGAAGTCCTATCCTTGTGCTCTTTGAGGATGGCCTTTAAGGCTCATATTGTAAAGAAAATCTGAGCTATAGAAACAGTGGAAATGAAAGTCTGTACTTAAGCTGTTGTACTATGCAAGTCACTTCAGTCATGTCCATCTCTTTGCTACCCTATGGACTGTAGCCCACCAGCCTTTTCTGTCTGTGGGACAGGCAAGAATACGGGAGTGGGTTGCCATTCTCTTCTCCAGGAGATCTTCCCAGTCTGGGGATTGAACCCGCGTCTCTTACGTCTACCTGCATTGGCAGATGGGAGATTTACCACGAGTGCCTCCTGTACTTTCTTACTGCTCCCCAAAGTGCTTTAGTTCCCGGTTAGTCTGAACGTGCTTCAGAAACTTTGAAGAACCTGGGAAGACTAAGAATAAACTTGAACTTGGCTCCCTGACTTACAAGCCAGGGCCGACGCGGAGACTCCTCCGTTTCATGCCCTCTGTCCTCCAGACCTGGTTGCTGGGACCGGTGCTAGGAGCTATGTCTCAGCCACCTGCAGCCAGCCACAGCTATCCCTGGTTTGCCCTACGCTGCTCCTCACCCAGCTTCCAAGGATAAAAAGTGAGCTGCCTAAAGGCAAGGAGGATTTTCCAAGGATGTTGATTCATCAGCAGGAGGTTTTGATGCATGTATCTTACAAAAAAATAAATAAATAAAAGTCTGCCTGTTCTGTATCCCGTCTGTCCTCGGATGCTGCCCCAGTGCCACTCTTGAGTGTCCAGAGATCTGAGAATCCAGCTGGGCACAGACCACGTTACACCACTGCACTTATGATGCATTTAAATACTCTTCTGATTACATCTTTTTTTTTTTTTTTATATTTTCAAAGGAGGAAAAACAATCTAGGACTGATTGCTAGAAAATCTCTGAGAGAAACTCAAAACTGCTGAATACCAGTGTCCTGGGCAGTTCATGGGTTTCAGAGCAAACAGCTCCTTTTCCACTTCAAAGGAGAACATGTTCTCGCTGTAGTGCTGCCAGTGGCCCGAGGTCACCCAGAGCCGGCTGTTATAGATGTTCGGGGTGACCACCTCCTGGAACCCTCGTTTCCTGTATTCACTCTGTTAGGGAACAGACACAATACATGTGTAGGGAATACATGCTTACACATCAGGTGCAAGGAACGATTTCACGAGCCATTTTGCACTGCCTAGTAAAGTTCAAGGTGCACATCTTAAAATCTCGAAGCTCTGCTGGGAGGTATTCACCAAAGAGGAAGCCCCTGCACATGTACAAGAGGAGGGTACTCCAGCACAACTGGTCACACGGGAGAAAGGAAAATGACTTCAGTGTGCCCAGTAAGGACACGGGCACACTGGAAGTTATACGATGGATTAATACTGAACAGGTGAAAATGAACTGGATGTGTACTTCTCTGAAATGAAAATCACAGGGCAGACTAATATACATCAAGACTTCATGCATGTAATACTTTGAAGCATACAAACACATAATTTAGATACATATTTATACGGTAGATGTAAAAACAACAGGCACAAAAAGGATCCATCCATGCTAACTTTAAAATAGTATATAGTTTCTTCTAGGAAAGGAAGGAAGTAGATCAGAAAGGAGTCTCAAAAGAGAGTTTCTCCCCCCTTACCATGTATGTATTACTTTGTTGTTAGTTGCTAATTAGTGTGTGACTCTAACCCCACCAACTACAGCCTGCCAGGCTGCTCTGTCCATGGGATTTCCTAGGCAAGAATACTGGAGTAGGTTGCCCTTTCCTTCTCCAGAGGATCTTCCTGACCCAGAGGTCAAACCCATGTCTTCTGCATTGGCAGGAGGATTCTTTACCTCTGAGCCACCAGGGAAGCCCATGTATTACTCTACCTCAATAAAAAGCTCAAGCAAATATAACCCCATTTGGATATGTCTTAATTAGGAGATGAGTACAGAGATACAGGTGGTGTTATTCTCTATAAATGTATGGTTGTCACAGTTTACAAAGAAAAAAGTAATGTAAAGATTAACTTGTTTTTCAAAGAAAACACAAATGAACAGTCAGAAAGCCACAGATCTCCCACATAAGGGGTTACAGGCCCCATTTCAAGCTCACCAGCTTGTCTCATGCACATATACCCAACTATATGGACTAGATCACGTATCAGGAGGAAAGAATTTTTTATACATTTTATGAGACCTAATACATCCATTTTCATTTATTCTTTAAAATGTTTCTTCTCAAACACAAGGTTATCTTTCCCTCTGGCAGAGCTTATCTAATAAAATCAACTTATATCTTAAATCTCTAGAAGAAAAGGATGAATATGGCTTACCCTAATGAATTCAATAAGTGTGTTATAAATGTAGGCTCCCTTGGGCAGGAAAAAGCAACTCCCAGGGCTGAGTTCATGGAAGAAGTAGAGTTCTTGGTCCTGGGTATACAAAAGCAAAAGGAAGTTTATACATATATATATATGGATCATGCCCAGCACCAAGTAAACACACTTGTAGAAATGAGTATTTTTTACCAAACTTAACTTCCAGTTTAGAAAATATTCAGGGGTAGAGGAATAAAGAAAAGGACACCACAGAATCCACTGGTGATGCTCTGTGTCATCTTGGGCAACAAGCAGATAAACGTTTCTGGGACTTAAGTTTCCATGTCTTTCAAGTAAGTCAGTGAGAGCAGAGAATTTCAAAAGCATCTCCCAGCTCTACGAAATGCTGTTATACTTCCTTTACAGAAAAATGTAGGCCATCAACATGTGTTCTCAATAAAAGGAGCGGTTAAAATGAATTTCTGCACAGTACTGAACACACTCTAGAAAGACAATGTGGACAATGAGTATGTAATTTACACCTTTTCCAGGACAGTACAGTAAGTCCTTGAAAGCTACAGCACTCCTTCAGAATTAAATTCCCATTACCTGATACAATTATTTCAAATGACAATCTGGTCTACACACATTATTCTTTTAAACATACCCTTCCAATTTTCCTATGATCTCGGTTTTTAGCCTCCTCTTGGAACTTCTCCCATTCTTTCAACATCTTAGGATCTGGAAATGAAATGCCATAAATTCTCTGTAGAGTCTCCATATCTGACTTGCCTTCCCAGTAGGTGGAGGAATTCTGAAAAAAGGGAATTACCATGAGCTAACGTTCAAATTCTTAATATCTCATTTAAGAGTTACATGTTATTTCTCACAGTTACATTATGAGTCAAATTCGTATTTAGCCCTTATTTCAAGAAAAATGGCACAAAAAGCCAACATACAGTATATAAGCATCTCCCAGTTGGTGAGGTCTGTCTAGAGTGGTTGTACTCATTCCACAGGACGAAGCTAGTTGCTTAATCCTCTCAAAATTGCCCAGTTCTCAACACCCATTGACATCACAACTCCACAAACAAAACTGACTTTTGAGGCACCTTTCTTTCACAAGAAGATTGAGCAAAAATGGAAAATCAACCAATCAACCAACAACAAAAACCTTACTGGCATGACTAGTTTGGTTAAAAAAGAACAACTTGGCTAATTACCACCTTAGACATAACAAAAGGCAAAAGCATCACCCTACAGAGAGTCGGTCTCAAAGCCTGACTGTGATTTTGTAAGTTCCCCAAAATCCACCACCATGTGCTCTGGTGATGGGTGGTGAGTCTCAGTTGCTGTTTGAGAGAATTTGCTGTTTAAAAAAACAAAAAACGGCTAGTAACACACAGTGCCCACAGTCAGCAGAGAGCACAAGAAAAAAATCCACCCTTACATATGCAAGAGAAGCATGGCTGAAAAGAGAAATGAATGCAAGTTTAAGTAAACATTACATCTTTAGTAGACAAGTATGTCTATACAGAGCCTCCAAAGTTATACTGCTTACTTTGTGTATTTTCAAAGTCTTGATTTTACCAGTGTGTCTGACATGAGGACCCCGGCAGAGATCTATCAAGGGGCCACACCTGAAGAAAAAAAAAAAAAGGAATTTTAACAAAGACTTAAAATGACACATACAACAGTAGCATTTAATGAAACTTGATAGTCTCACCTATAGACTGTGGTAGTTGGAGTATTCACTTTTTCATTCAAAATCCTGCATTTGAACTTGTTGTACTGAAAATAGAAAACATTATTTTAAAAAATGACCACTCTTTAATTTTTACTTCTAAAGACTGTAGCTAAAATACAATTTGAAGCATGTCTAAGCATTGTATGACTATAAATGTCATACATGTTTTAAAAACATTTGTTAAATTTTTCTAAAGAACAGGATAGGCATTGACTTAGTACACTAAGCCCAACGTACTTTAAGTAATGTTAATGAGTGAAACAGAAGTGGAGGCCATGTTACAGTTCAATTTACCTTAAACATTTCCAGTAAAGTTTCCTTCTTAACTTCTAATCTTTCAAAAGCTTGCTTTTCTTTAATGATTTTCTTACATAAAGTCTCCAAAGAAGAGAAATCATTGCTGGACACACCCCTGAAGAATAAAATAGAATTAATCTCTTTCTACCCCATTCTACTCACACCACAGCTTGGGGGAACATGTCTTTAGAATACCTCAAAGGTTTTAATATAGAAGATTAGACCTCAGCATCATATATTAAGAATTTTAGACCCTTGCATCATATATTAAGAATTTTTTATAAACTATTTTTATATTTTCAGTGACTTTGAGCTTGCTCTTCATGAAGACCATTCCCACACATCCCACTAGGAAAGGAGAGTTTCAACCTTCATTTCATTTCCCGACATACAGTTTAGGTCTATTATCTAAATCACCTTCATTGATCTAGAACAGAGCTCTCAAGAAAGTCTTTACTACTTCAAGAGTTACTACAACACTTCAAGTTTTCTTAGCAGGAATACAGGGTAACTGTGAAGCAATAAGCTTTATATCATTTCTCCTTTAACTGTAACTGTGAAGCAATGAGCTTTATATCATTTCTCCTTATTGACAAATCTTTAAAAATAAAGTATGAACCCACAGTAATTCAGATTTTACTTTCCTTTATCCAGTTACACAACTTACCCTTCTTCAAGGTACATGTCATAATAGAACCCATTTTCTATCGGTGGTCCATAACACAAGCATCCACCATAGACTCTTTCCATGGCCTCACCCATTATGTGAGCACTTGAGTGCCAATACACCTGAAAATTCAAAGGAAAAGAAGGTGGTTTGAGTCTGGGAGTACAAGTTGTAAATTAATTGTTTGTTTTGAAAGATACATAAAGTTTAATATAGAATAAATTTAAGACAAGACCGAAATTTATAAATCTACAGATTGCAATGTGATTCTATTCATCCTATAGACTGTGGTAGTTGGAGTATTCACTTTTTCATTCAAAATCCTGCATTTGAACTTGTTGTACTGAAAATAGAAAACATTATTTTAAAAAATGACCACTCTTTAATTTTTACTTCTAAAGACTGTAGCTAAAATACAATTTGAAGCATGTCTAAGCATTGTATGACTATAAATGTCATACATGTTTTAAAAACATTTGTTAAATTTTTCTAAAGAACAGGATAGGCATTGACTTAGTACACTAAGCCCAACGTACTTTAAGTAATGTTAATGAGTGAAACAGAAGTGGAGGCCATGTTACAGTTCAATTTACCTTAAACATTTCCAGTAAAGTTTCCTTCTTAACTTCTAATCTTTCAAAAGCTTGCTTTTCTTTAATGATTTTCTTACATAAAGTCTCCAAAGAAGAGAAATCATTGCTGGACACACCCCTGAAGAATAAAATAGAATTAATCTCTTTCTACCCCATTCTACTCACACCACAGCTTGGGGGAACATGTCTTTAGAATACCTCAAAGGTTTTAATATAGAAGATTAGACCTCAGCATCATATATTAAGAATTTTAGACCCTTGCATCATATATTAAGAATTTTTTATAAACTATTTTTATATTTTCAGTGACTTTGAGCTTGCTCTTCATGAAGACCATTCCCACACGTCCCACTAGGAAAGGAGAGTTTCAACCTTCATTTCATTTCCCGACATACAGTTTAGGTCTATTATCTAAATCACCTTCATTGATCTAGAACAGAGCTCTCAAGAAAGTCTTTACTACTTCAAGAGTTACTACAACACTTCAAGTTTTCTTAGCAGGAATACAGGGTAACTGTGAAGCAATAAGCTTTATATCATTTCTCCTTTAACTGTAACTGTGAAGCAATGAGCTTTATATCATTTCTCCTTATTGACAAATCTTTAAAAATAAAGTATGAACCCACAGTAATTCAGATTTTACTTTCCTTTATCCAGTTACACAACTTACCCTTCTTCAAGGTACATGTCATAATAGAACCCATTTTCTATCGGTGGTCCATAACACAAGCATCCACCATAGACTCTTTCCATGGCCTCACCCATTATGTGAGCACTTGAGTGCCAATACACCTGAAAATTCAAAGGAAAAGAAGGTGGTTTGAGTCTGGGAGTACAAGTTGTAAATTAATTGTTTGTTTTGAAAGATACATAAAGTTTAATATAGAATAAATTTAAGACAAGACCGAAATTTATAAATCTACAGATTGCAATGTGATTCTATTCAGAGCCAAAAGGATTTAAAAGGATTCTAATTACTAAATTGTATTTGTATTTTAGAAATTATCTGTTCAAATGAATTAAAATACAAATTAGCATCATTAATTAAATGGGATGGATTTTGTTCTCTGAAAACAACAGGCACCCACAACATGACTGTCTTATTAACTGCAACGGCCCCGGGTCTTTTGAGTCAACCCCACGGGCTATGCTCTGGCCTTTACTTGGCTGTGGAACATCACTCACGAGTTATACCTGCTTTTTTTCTTATTGTGTTTAGTTGCTCAGTCGTGTCCAACTCTTTGCGACCCCATGGACTATAGCTCACCAGGCTCCTCTGTCCATGAGGATTATCCAGGCAAGAATACTGGAGTGGCTTGCCATGCCCTCCTCTCTAGGGGATGTTCCTGACCCAAGGATCCAACCCAGGTCTCCCACATTGCAGGTGGATTTTTTACCATCTGAGCTACCATGGAAGCCCTTTTTTCTTCTTGGCCCCGAACAACACACAACTAGAGCCTATAATACAGTTTAAAACCAAGAATAAACATATGGACCTTGAAATCAAAATCAAAAGTAATAAGTAATTTAAATTCTCATAAAAAACTTAAGGACTCTAGAGCACATTTGGAAACTGTTGATTTATGTAAGCAAATCACTGTCACTAAAACAAAATATTTTATTTTGTCTTATACGGTATTCCACCTTGGAGAAATAAGGGGAAAACTCTGCTGTCAAATGCAGACTGATTTTTATAGTGCTTTCAGCATTTTAAAGTAAGAAAGATAGGAAAATCAATTGTCCAAAAGGAACGGAAATTTGAATCAGGAACAGAAATTTGAATCATTTTCACATTTAATAGAGACATCTTGATTAAGTGTTGACTAATAGTGTAGAGAAGAGTTGACTCATTGGAAAAGACTCTGATGCTGGGAAGGATTGGGGGCAGGAGGAGAAGGGGACGACCAAGGATGAGATGGCTGGATGGCATCACGGACTCGATGGATGTGAGTCTGAGTGAACTCCAGGAGATGGTGATGGACAGGGAGGCCTGGCGTGCTGTGATTCATGGGGTCGCAGAGTCAGACACGACTGAGCGACTGAACTGAATAGTGTAGAGAACAATTTTTACTTGCTTAATCAATTTCTAATAAAATTCTGAGCACTTTTCCTTCACTGAAGTATACTGAGTAAGGATAAATTTGAATTAAGTGCACTTCTGCACTTCTTAATTTTATAAAACACTTTTATTCTGTCTCCACATGAAAGACAAAATCAAGACTTCAGAGACGACAATGAGACATCAACCAACTTTAGCCACCTGCTGGCTTAAATAAGCTGGAACAGACTGTGAATCTGAATAAAAACTTACTGCTTGAGCTTCCTCGTCCTCAAACTTGAGCAGCTCCAAGGTGCAATCTTCCTCCAGAGGACGGTCTAGGTCCCAGACGGCTTTATTCACCTTAGCAATGACAGTGTTGTCGGCCAGGCCTTGACTTAAAATATATACACACGTGTAAAAACACAAGACTCTATATAAAAAAGAATCTTCTGCAGCACAACAGCTGATGTGAGAACCGAAATAAGAAAATATTATATACAGGCATATCTCGTCTTTTATTACACCCTGTAGATACAAACACACACACACACATGTATATTTTTATGTGTAACACTGCATCAAGTCTGTCGGCACCATTTTCAGAACAGCATTTGCTTACTTTGTGCCTCTCTGTCACATTTTCTTAATTCTCACAATATTTCAAACTTTTTCATTATTATGATACTTGTTGCTATGGTGATCTGTGATCTTTGAGGTTAGTATTAAGATTTGCTATAGGTTCAGATGGTTGGCATTTTTTAGTGATACAGTATTTTTAAATTAGGGCATGTACTGTTTTTTCAGACCAAACTATTGGACACTTAATAGATTACAGTATAATGCAAACAATTTGAATATGTACTGTGAAACCAAAAAATTCACATGACTTGCTTTCCTGTGATGGTCTGGAACTGAACCTGTAATGTCTTTGAGGTTTGACTGTGTATTATTATGGTGATGTACATTTAACTTTTTGAAATAAAATTAAAAAGCAACAAAATTCAAGATAGTCTCTAAGAATATAACTAAAAGATTCTGAAAATTCCAAACACTATTATTTGACATCTAATGCTTCTTGTTTAAGCAAACATGGCAACTGTAATAAACAATAACAACTTCCAGTAGTTTACATTTTAATTTCTTCAAAATTAGCTTTCCATAAAACCAAGCTATTTAGACTGCAAAGGAAAAAAAAGGCGGGGGTGGGGGGGCGGAGATAGGATGGTTCTAAATAACTTCTCTGCTTTTCTCCTGTAAGAAAGATCTGTAACGGATCTTTCCTTTGAGAGGTGACACTAATCTCAGAATTCTGTAAATGCCTAAGATGATATTATTTACAACAAACATATATGTGAAATGAAATACTATCTAATAAAACATTTTATATATGGATAAAAATGTCACCTAAATATATAGTACAAAGCACAAGTGATGAGATGTCAGACCACACCAGGTACAGAAGTCACAGGAGTTCTGAGGAAGAGAAGCAGCAGAGATCAGAGCAGCCTGGACAGGCTTTAAACATAAAGTGACCAGGTAGCCTAGTGGTTAAGAATCCGCCTTCCTTCCAAAGCAAGGGACACGCATTTGATCCCTGGTCGGGGAATGAAGATCCCACATGTTCTGGGCAACTAAGCCTTCACACCACAACTACTGAGCCTGCACGCTCTAGAGCTGGCATACCACAAATAGAGAGAAACCCACACATCGCAATGAAGAGCCCATGCGCCATACCGAAAGATCCACGTGCTGGAACGAAGATCCATCATGCCAGAACAAAGACCCGATGCAGCCAAAAATAAACAAATATTAAAAAAAAAATAAAGTACCCAGGGGCTGAAGGATCAGAAGATTTGGACAAGAAGCAAAGGAGAGGAGATGGCATTCCAAGTGTGAGAACAGGCATGGATGCAAGCCAAGATATGTTAGGAAAGGTACAGGAAGCTGTGTGGCTCAAGCAGGATTGAGTATGGTTAGTCAGATTACAGATGAGAACATGCAGCTGGAGAAACAACAGCCTATAATACTCTAACCTGACAAAAGCAGGCGACACCCTACACCACAAAGCCCTCACATATGAGTCTTAAGTCTACCACCAGCAGGCTTGGGCTAGCTGAACTGGCTGTGGGAGCTGGTTCACTCCTTGTTCTGTTTAAGGGTTTACAGCCTGTTTATATATCCTTCCCCGCTGAAGCATCAGAACTGAAGAACAAAAGAAAACACATTCCTATCCCATCTTCAGTGTTCCCACTGAATGTCCCATGTATTATATCCAATGTTTCCTTTCTTCCTGAGATCAAAAGGATCGAATCAAAAAAAAAAAAAGTGTACATTCTAAAAGGTACTCTGAGATGCTAACAATTTTGAAAATGTAGATTATGCATGAATAATACTCGATCATTTCAATTTTTCAAAGAAGGGGTAAAATAATCTACAAAGTAAGATTTGGAACAAAATTTCAAAGAAAAACATTCTGAAGCAAATGGAGCAGCCCCCTTCCCCTTTTCCCTTTCATATATTTACCACAAATCACCTGAACCTATAAATAGCCTGTTATTTACACTATACAGTTTCACAGAACAAGAGGTTATTCTGGACTTTTGTAAAAATGTCATAAAACACTCTCACTTTCATCACTAACTTAATTCTAGGCCTAGAGTTCACCAGTGTCTTACATGATTCAAGCTAGAATTTTGACGTTTCCCCCAAAATATTTTCCAACTAGTTAGCCGCAATGGAAGCATTAATTAAAAAAAAAAAAAAAAAAACGGAAAATTATTTTCCAATTGGCCACTTGATAAAGTACAACATAGAACAATGTTGTAGTATGTAGAGAACGAGTTCCTGGACTGACAGGACCCTGGATTTTAAGACACAGCTATAATCTCATTGCACAATAATGGAGAAATCACTTAAACAACCAAACTGTAAAATTCTCTCTCAAATGAAAGGCTGAACTGATACTTAAAAAAGTCTGTCCATATATCCAGTTATATATGACCTCACATGGAAACTTGCTTAATATTCTTACCACCTTTGGAGTAAGGTAGAAGTACTTTTCAGTTCAGTTCAGTCGCTCAGTCGTGTCCGACTCTTTGCAACCCCATGAATCGCAGCACGCCAGGCCTCCCTGTCCATTACCATCTCTCGGAGTTCACTCAGACTCACATCCATCGAGTCAGTGATGCCATCCAGCCATCTCATCCTCGGTCGTCCCCTTCTCCTCCTGCCCCCAATCCCTCCAGCATCAGAGTCTTTTCCAATGAGTCAACTCTTCGCATGAGGTGGCCAAAGTACTGGAGTTTCAGCTTTAGCATCATTCCTTCCAAAGAAATCCCACGGTTGATCTCCTTCAGAATGGACTGGTTGGATCTCCTTGCAGTCCAAGGGACCCTCAAGAGTCTTCACCAACACCACCGTTCAAAAGCATCAATTCTTTGGCGCTCAGCCTTCTTCACAGTCCAACTCTCACATCCATACATGACCACATGGGTTTGTCCAATTAAGAGCAACATTCCCCTGGTAAGAAGGCCAGGGCATACTGAACACATGGCTCATGGGCCTAACTGCTCCTACTCCCACTAGCTGCATAGTGGGCTTGCCAAGAACCAGCTGTGTGTGACGGCTCCCAAATCTGTTTGTGCACTTGTTATTGTATCTCTTAGGTTCAACAATATGATAGTGATGATAATCATTTTTGACAATTCATATGATGATTTCAGTGGTTTCAGCTCAATATGTAATCATCATAAGTAAACAGAAACAGGTAAATAATACAACAAGGGAATTACAGTTTCTATGAAAACCAAGTTCAATGTTTGGGAAGGCTTGATACAAGTCACTTAAAAGTCACTTAAAAAATTGTCAAGTCAGGTGTGGATGAAACAACTACATAAAAATCTGGAAGGATTTTGCACTCAGATGGCTTCTCCAGTGTGTTTAGATAATGTAAAAGTTTACTTAGCACTCCACCTACCCCCAACCTTGGCATTATAGTCACATTAGTCAGTTTTTTATGACCATAGTTTGCCAATACCTGGTAGAAAATATACGTATCGATTTATGCCTTTCCAACTTTATCATTTTTTGATAAACTTACCAGCTATTCATCCCTATCATATCAGATTAAGAAAGCATTGACTTTATTACAAAGTATGCATCTAATTCTCACTTACCTGAAATAACTAACACAGCCCAACAAAAGTTTTAACATTAGATTTACAAAAATAATATAGTTTTTCAAGTGTCATGTTAGTTTTTTAACTTTTCCATTTGAGATGAGCTACTTTCATTTTTACTTTTAAAACTGAGAATTTTAGTCAAAATAGATGAAGCAGTCTGTACTTGCTTATGTGACATTTTATGATCAAAGTAGAAGAAATATATGAGGATATGCAATCCATTCCAGTATTCGTGCCTGGAGAATCCCATGGACAAAGGAGCCTGGCGGGCTACAGTCCATAGGGTCGCACAGAATTGGACACTACTGAAGCGACTTAGCATGCATGCATGAAGAAGAAATATATAATCTTTTGTAAAATAAGACCAAAGTCTTCAAGATATTCACTTTGAATCTTGACCACAAAGCTCTAAACTGTTTTTATTTTTTAAAAAACCCGAATAAAGTAAATTAAACAATAAAAGCATTGAACAGGAACATAACTGTTATGAGGATAAAACTTGGCAACATAAAAAAAAAAAGTTTAGTTACAAACAACAAATGGTCAAGACAGATATAGCTCATACCTAATTCCACAAGCAATCTGATATGGTGTAGTTTTCCAGGATTCTGCGTCTACCTGTTTGCCATCAGGCAGGGTGACTTTAATGGGCTTACTATCTTTTTCGGCCTTTTCTGCCAGAATGGAATCATGTTCTGCTTTGAGTTTATTGTACATCTCAAGACGTGTGTTAATATATTCAGGCCAAGGATTCAACTGCAAGATAACAAATAAACAGTCAGTAAATACTTGCATTCCTTTTCATATAGAAAAGCAAAAGAAATAATAATAAAAAGATTTATCTTATGTGAAGTAGTGCTTTATTTTTTTCCCTCTTAAAAAATTTCCTTCTCATTTCAATCTTATTTTTTTCTTGGCTTTTAATTTTTTTTTTTAATGGAAGAGTCTTGATCTCTTTATAACTCCCTCCTACCACAGTCTTTCCTTTCTTTAGTCATTCAGCTGCTCTTAGGGGGCTTTTCATTAAATCATTACAGAGGTCCATAAGCCTTGATAGGGAAGCACCAATAAATTGATCATTCGATTAATACAATCCTGCCCACATTACTTGGTCCCACCTACTCAGAAGCATCAGTATGGTCCTACCCACCAACATAACCCTCTGCATCTTTTGGCCGTTTATCTCCACATCTGTTTGGCACTTCCTGATCAGAAGCACTTAGTGTTAACATATTCACCACTCATGGAGCAGATACTCTCTGTACTTATCCCTGCAGAGGAGAATAAGACCTACCGCTGCCCTTAGAAGGGGAACCAGACAAGTACATAAATGATGGGAGTACAGAGGAGGAGGAAAGGTCTTGGATACCTCACTGTACACTTTTTTTCCAGACAGATCACTTAACGTACATATTCAATCACATCATACACACAATTCTTAATTCAGTAAAGTCCTCGAATTACATCCCTTCTTTCCTATTTCCAGGCTAATTCTCAAACTTAACAGAACAGCATGTCCTACTCTTACAGTATAACAAAGAAATTAGGGAACATATGCATTTTCTTACAAATTCTGAAATTCAGTCAACAATTCCCCCCACACTTACAGTGGGATACAATGGACAAAACATAACAGAAATGGTTATGCAGGGGTCTAAGCAACACTTAGTGGTGCTTGATCACCTACAAACTGACCTTTCAGTAAGTGCAAGTGCTCTAAGTTTAGCAAAGCAACGTTTATAAAAAGAGCCCTTAAGTCAGTTTACTGTGCTATAGGATACTTCTTAAGAGCCTATTCCTTTGTTCTTCTGTCTTTTGGTCGTTTTCTAAAGAGTCTCTAATAAAACACTTGCAATGACAAAAGCAAAAAGTGAAGCCTAGTTCATAGCACTTCAACTTCAAAGACAAAGTAGGAAGACGGGTCTCACTGCCTCCTGCAGCACCCAGGAACTAGGTGGATTCTGGGATGCTCCTGGGAGGCCAGTTCCTTCCAGTGTCTGCCTGGTGAACTGAAAGCATTTTCGCTACACTTGTGAGGCCTCCAGGAGATTTGCCCTGGCTTAAAAGCAGTCCCTGGGACTTAAAACCAGTCCCAGGTCCAGGTGGACACAGTGTGAATGGGGTAAAGGAATGGGGCTTTCTTTGGTTTCCCTTGTACTCAGTATAAGCTCAAACACCAAAGTCTCTCAATGTCTCATTGAATGAAATGGTCAGAGGGCTAGCACCCAATCTGGCAACTGAGTAATTATCACAGTCCTCTTTTTAGCAACGTTTGTTCTGTTTTTCATATCTAATCCCACAGATTATCTTACAATCATACTTCAGCTGTTTTTCTTTTTCAATAACAAGTAACCGCCAGTCTTTCTTTCACTCTTAGACTTTCCTGGCTCTTCTCCCTGATTTTTCCATCTGTGCCATCTTACAATCCCATGGAAACCATAAGACTCTCACATAGGACGAGTCTAAGACAGTTCCCTGCCCGTCAATCTCTGATGAGAGTGCCCTGAAAACATTTACCTCTGCTCGACCTCCATCCCCCGATCCTTCTTTATTCTTCTTCTTGCTTCCTTCCTTTTGTTTCTCTTCACCAGCACCTACCTAAAGAAGCAAAAAGGACATGAAGGCTCTTTATTTTAATCTAATTGGATACCTATCCAAGCTACCCCTAGGAAAGTTTTGAGGGTATTATTTTAGCATCTGTTTTTTAAAAAAGCAGAAATCTGATTTTGAAAGAGGAGGAAATTTCACCACTGTCAAAGAGAAGTTCAGTTCAGTTCAGTTCAGTTGCTCAGTCGTGTCTGACTCTCTGCAACCCCATGAATCGCAGCACACCAGGCCTCCCTGTCCATCACCAACTCCAGAGATCACTCAAACTCATGTCCATCGAGTCAGTGATGCCATCCAGCCATCTCATCCTCTGTTGTCCCCTTCTCCTCCTGCCCCCAATCCCTCCCAGCATCAGGGTCCTTTCCAATGAGTCAACTCTTCGCATGGGGTGGGCAAAGTATTGGGGTTTCAGCTTTAGCATCAGTCCTTCCAATGAGCACCCGGGACTGATCTCCTTTAGGATGGACTAGCTGGACTTCCTTGCAGTCCAAGGGACTCTCAAGAGTCTTCTCCAACACCACAGTTCAAAAGCATCAATTCTTCGGTGCTCAGCTTTCTTCACAGTCCAACCCTCACATCCATACATGACCACAGGAAAAACCATAGCCTTGACTAGACGGACCTTTGTTGGCAAACTAATTTATCTCTACTTTTTAATATGCTATCTAGGTTGGTCATGACTTTCCTTTCAAGAAGTATAAGCGTCTTCTAATTTCATGGCTGCAGTCACCATCTGCAGTGATTTTGGAGCCCCCCAAAATAAAGTCTGACACTGTTTCCCCATCTATTTGCCATGAAGTGATGGGACCAGCTGCCATGATCTTAGTTTTCTGAAGCTGACCTTTAAGCCAACTTTTTCACTCTCCTCTTTCACTTTTATCAAGAGGCTTTTTAGTACCTCTTCAGTTTCTGCCATAAGGGTGGTGTCATCTGTGCCAGAAAGTCACAAGAAAGTTTTAAAGTAGTAAGTCTTGTGCAAGAAGACACCAACGGAAAGAACTAGTCTTAAGCAATGGTTCTCACCCAGAAGCAGTGCCCTGTTCAGTGAACATTTGGCGATGTCTGGAAACCTTTTTGCTTGTCACAACTGGGGAGTACAATTGGCATAGACTGGGTAGAGGCCAGCGTTAGTGCTAAGCATCCAACAAGGCACAGGACAGCTTCCCACAACAAAGAATTATCCAGTCTGTAGTGTCAAGAACACTGAGGTTGAGAAATCCCGAACCACATTAAGGGATACTACAGGGAACGGCTACCCACTCTAGTGTTCTTGCCTGGAGAGTCCCATGGACAGAGGAGCCTGGTAGGCTGTAGTCCATGTGGTCGTGAAGAGTCAGACACGACTGAGTGACTTCATTTTCACTTTTCACTTTCATGCATTGGAGAAGGAAATGGCAACCCACTCCAGTGTTCTTGCCTGGAGAATCCCAGGGACAGGGGAGCCTGGTGGGCTGCCATCTATGGGGTCACACAGAGTCGGACACGGCTGAAGCAACTTAGCAGCAGCAACTAACAGTCAGACACAACTGAGCGACTTCACTTTCACTTTTTACTTTCATGCATTGGAGAAGGAAATGGCAACCCACTCCAGTGTTCTTGCCTGGAGAATCCCTGGGTCTCTCTGGAACCCTGAGGTCCACTTCACCTTTCCTGTAACAACTGGAAACGAGATGGGGCAGCCGTTCTTTATTTCCAACGAAAACAGAACAAAGATGGGCAAGTGTACATACTATATATTTACGTAAAAGTGATCTGAACTTTCAACCCAAAAGTTGGCCCACTGAACAGGATTGGGAAGATGTTCCCAAGCATAGTACACCACTAAAGTGAAAGTTCAGACGTGAAATGATGAACGTTTCTCAATGTGGTAAGGCAAGCCTCCAGCATCGGGCAGGGGGTTGTGTAACTTCTCTAGAGTTTACCAGGTGGGGTGGTCTCCACCGTTTATTATACACTCGGGCAGATATCGGTGACTTGGTTTTCCCTTTCTTAAACTGGGTCTTTTACCCATACGTGGTTTTACAATTAAATGACGATGGGCCGCCGTCTATGGAGTTGCACAGAGTCGGACACGACTGAAGCGACTTAGCAGCAGCAACTAACAGTGTTACTCTACTACAAAGAGTATCGTCTCAGAAATGAACGACTTACCTCCCTGTCACTCCTCAGACCGAAACACCCTCAGGCAAACTTCACCACAGAAAAGTTTTACCATCTACAGAGTTCCTCCACAATCACCTCGGATTCTCACAGAAACACTGTGAGATGGCTATCATTATTCCCATTTTATACATGGTTCAATTAGAAAAAGTTAGATAATTTTTCTAGGTTCAGTAAACATGTAAGTGGTAGGAAGAAAAGATCCCCACCCAGAAGTTGACGGTGGTCAACTCTAAGGGAGGAAGTGATCTTCAGCAGTGAAGGAGTGTGGCAGGGGGGCACAATACTTTAGTTTTGCAAATGTTTTTGACCTTTGAACTTTTTAAAAACAGTTCAAGATATATTCCTATACCATAAAATGCACCCACACAAAAAAATGCATAATTCAATGGTTTTTCAGTGTATTTACAGTTGCCCAACTATCACTACAATCAATTTCATTATCCCCAAAGGAAATCCTGTACACATTAGCAGTTATTCCCTCCTCCCCCATCTCCCCAGCACTTGGCAACAACTAATATTTCTGTTTCTATAGCCATGCCTATTCTGGGCATTGCATACAAATGGAATCATACAATAAAGTTATTTGTGACTGGCTTCTTTAAGCCAGTATACAATTTCAAAATCATCCACATTACATGTATCAGTACTGCACTCCTTTTTACTGTCAAATAACATTTCATTATTTATCCGTTTATTACTTGTGGACATTGTGATTGCTCTTTTCAATTTCATAAAACTTATGACTTGCATCACTTAAAACACAAATTGTAAAAATATTACTCCAAATTTCCTTCTGAGCTAACACTTCCCCTACTCTGGGATTCAGGACTTAATGAACTTTTAAGGTTCATCCACAGCCGACAGTTGAACAATGAATACACCTTAAGTCCATTCTAGTCAAGTAAAGTACTGACAGGATTCTAAGATTACCTGCATGCCTTCACTATATGATTAACATTATGTTAATTATAATATGATAGTGAATATTATGTTATATTAGATATAATAATATTATATATACTACATATAAGTAATATATAATAATATACTAGTGAACATTAATATTATTAATAACTAGCCAAGTATTCAGGTAAAAAGATGGATACAAAATTAATTGCAGGTCTATCTATGAAAATTCAAAATGGAAAGAGAAGGAAACAATTCTGTTTTTCGGATTAAATGTTTTTGGTCACATGGATACTGCTCAATGAAAGCAGTAATGATAAAGGAGAGAACTAACATCAAGGTTTTTTCTGTATTCTAAAACACCACTCCATTTGACAAATAAGGCTAGTGGCTCAAAAAGAGTAACTTTCCATTTGCATACAGCTAGTAAACGGAGAAAGCAATGGCACCCCACTCCAGCACTGTTGCCTGGAAAATCCCATGGACGGAGGGGCCTGGTAGGCTGCAGTCCCATGGGGTCACAAAGAAATGGACACGACTGAGCGACTTCACTTTCACTTTTCACTTTCATGCATTGGAGAAGGAAATGGCAACCCACTCCAGTGTTCTTGCCTGGAGAATCCCAGGGACGGGGGAGCCTCATGGGCTGCCGTCTATGGGGTCGCACAGAGTCGGACACGACTGAAGCGACTTAGCAGCAACAGCAGCAGTAAACAGGATTTCCCTTGGGAAGATTCCCTAGAGGAGGGCAAGGCAACCCATTCCAGTATTCTTGCCTGGAGAAATCCGAGGACAGAGGAGCCTAGTGGGCTACAGTCCATTAGTTCAGTTCAGTCGCTCGCTCAGTCGTGTCCGACTCTTTGCGACCCCATGAATCTCATCCTCGGTCGTCCCCTTTTCCTCCTGCCCCCAATCCCTCCCAGCATCAGAGTCTTTTCCAATGAGTCAACTCTTCGCATGAGGTGGCCAAAGTACTGGAGTTTCAGCTTTAGCATCATTCCTTCCAAAGAAATCCCACGGTTGATCTCCTTCAGAATGGACTGGTTGGATCTCCTTGCAGTCCATAGGGTCGCAAAAAGTCGGACACGACTGAGCGACTAAGAACAGCACAGTGAACAGTAGAGGCACGATACTAAAATGGGTCTCTCTGGAACCCTGAGGTCCACTTCACCTTTCCTGTGACAACTGGAAACGTGACGGGGCAGCCGTTCTTTATTTCCAACGAAAACAGAACAAAGATGGGCAAGTGTATACTATATATTTACGTAAAAGAGATCTGAACTTTCAACCCAAAAGTTGGCCCACTGAACAGGATTGGGAAGATGTTCCCAAGCATAGTATGCCACTAAAGCGAAAGTTCAGACGTGAAATGATGAACGTTTCTCAATGTGATAAGGCAAGCCTCCAGCATTGGGCAGGGGGTTGTGTAACTTCTCTAGAGTTTGCCAGGTGGGGTGGTCTCCATCGTTTATTATACACTTGAGCAGATAACGGTGACTTGGTTTTCCCTTTCTTAAACTTGGTCTTTTACCCGTACGTGGTTTTACAACTAAACGAGGCTCCGCAACATTCTTCCCGACTACAGTGAGCCAAAGACGCCAGTCAAGAAGCCCAAAGCTCTAGATTCTAATTCTGTCTCGGTTTCTAATTAGTTGTGTGGCTCTGAGCAAGACATTCAGCGTCCTCATCTACAAAAAGAGGATGGACCCAGAGATGATCTGCAAGGCCCTGCCCTGCTTTATGAATCTGCGATTCCTCTTCAAAGGGGACCCTGACTTGTCCGGGAGTTCTATCGCGCCCCCGCCCCAGGGTTCCTCCACGCCTCCCTCTCCCCACGTCGGGCAACACGGGTACAAGAGCGCCAGCGCTGCCTCTGTGCTCCACTCAGCCCACTCACCGGCTTCTCCTCGTCTCCCATTTTCGCTGAAGGGCTACTGGCCTGCTCCTCGGACATCCGCAAACCACCAAGAAAACACTAAATCCCAGATCGACAGCCAGGAGCAAAAGACAGCCGTCCCCAAGCAGAAGTGGTCAGAAGCGCCTGGGAGCACTGCGCTTGCGCCACGTGGTCCACAGCTGATGCAATCGGAAAGCGCCCAAACTCCGCCTCCTGACCATGGGAGAGCAGGCAGCTAAGCGACAACGCGGAATGGCGGGCCCCGCTTTCTCTAAACCAATGGAAAAGCGTCTTTGGCGATAGCCCTTCTAGGAAATCAGGCAGCGGCGGGGCGGGAGGGGAAACTACAGAATCTGCGCTCACTCCTGGCGGGTTATAGGGTCATCTCCGGAGCCCAGAAGTCCGCAATGCGCGTGCGCCTTCTTCCGGGCTGACTCCGCCTATTACTCCAGGGCCCTTTCGGCCGCCGTACTAAGCAAGACGCGCTAAGTCTGAGCTTCCGGGAAGTTTCGGGTAGCCTGCTTGTTCCTGGCCCCGGATCAGACACTGGGGTAGAGGCCAGACTTCTTTGCTGCTTCGGCGCTACCTGACCTGGCGTGACTGCTGAGCTCTGCGGACTTTTCCCGGCTCTCAAGACTATGGCGGTGAACCGAGCGAGGCCCTCCTTGCAATCCGGAGTTCCCAAGACCTAAGCCTTCATCTGAGGACGAGCGCCTTTCTTCGGACATTCATTATTATTACACGCCACCTCATCTATATTGCGTCAGGGAGCATTTCCACAGAGCCTATGAAAATGCAAGGAAACTTTACTTAAGGAAATAACCACGCCGACTCTGCGGATTCTCCCACACAGAGGTCTCAGTGTTTGGAATCGAATGGCTTTATTTTCATTTATTTTGTCAGTCAATTTAAAACAATCGCTGTTTTGAAATCAGAATCATAATGAGCTTGTTTACAGTTTATGTACTCCACCGAGTTTCATGGGTTATACTTTCTAAACATCAGTCCTCGACAACTTACCTCCTTCAGAGTCATCCTTTCACGAAGCTCAATCAATAGCCTCCTAACCCGATTTCTCGGGTTCATTTTTTTCGCATGCCAGCAGTTTATTTCTCAGTGAATTTCCTTTTATTATCCTTCCACAAGGGAGAATGCTGCTGCTGCTGCTAAGTCACTGCGTCGTGTCCGACTCTGTGCAACCCCATCGATGGCAGCCCACCAGGCTCCCCCGTCCCTGGGATTCTCAAGGCAAGAACACGAGTGGGTTGCCAGTTCCTTCTCCAATGCGTGAAAGTGAGAAGTGAAAGTGAAGTCGCTCAGTCGTGTCCGACTCTTAGCAGCCGCATGGACTCTAGCCCACCAGGCTCCTTCATCCATGGGATTTTCCAGGCAAGAGTACTGGAGTGGGGTGCCATTTCCTTCTCCGACAAGGGAGAACAGTCTTTTAAAAAAAATACAAATATGATCATGGCAACTTCTAGATTAAAACTCTTCTTTAAGTGGTTTTCAGTGTAAAGAAAGTCATGGTTTTGAAGGCCTCTGACTGCCCAGCTTTTTCACTTCCCCACCGTACACTGAGCTGCAACCTTAGTGACATTATTATTTCTCGGGTCTGCCTACTGGGGCTATACTCATTGATCATGGCAACTTCTAGATTAAAACTCTTCTTTAAGTGGTTTTCAGTGTAAAGAAAGTCATGGTTTTGAAGGCCTCTGACTGCCCAGCTTTTTCACTTCCCCACCGTACACTGAGCTGCAACCTTAGTGACATTATTATTTCTCGGGTCTGCCTACTGGGGCTATACTCATTCTCATCTCTGCCTGCCCCACATACTTTTTGCCTATTTAGCAACTACGTATTAGATCTCAGAAATTGTTTTCTTTGGGGGAGAATTTCTTGACCACTCTTACTGGGATGGAGTAAGTCTCCCTGTTACATATTCTGGTAGCTTTCTGTAGCGCTCTTTATAGTGCAATCGTAAAACCACTTCAGCTTTACAATTAAAATTTTTTTTCTCAATTTGAAAACGTCACAAAAGCACAACTTGTGTATTCTTGCCAGCATCTAGCAGATAAAAGCCTGGCACACAGTTGATGTTTGGTAAAGAACCCGCCTGCCAATGTAGGACTGTCTCTTATACACATCTCATAGTAACTTTAATTTTTTTTATACTTTTTCTTTTCCCCTTATTTTTCTTCCTCTCTGCCCTTCTTTTCTATTCAAACCCCTTCTTTCAATGTAGGTGCTAACATTAACAGTCTCTTTGGAGAAGGAAATGGCAACCCACTCCAGAACCCTTGCCTGGAAAATCCCATGGACGGAGGGGTGTGGTAGACTACAGTCCATGGGGTAGCAAAGAGTCTGACACGACCGAGCGACCTCACTTTCTTTCTTTCACTTATACAATTTTCTGTACCTTCTGTGATCAAATTTAAAAATCTATCTATTCATATTTTAATCTTTTAATCTATATTACTTTGTATCTATGCATCTATGTCTCTATCACCTATTTATATCTATCAATCGCTTTACCTATTAGTGTTTTAATTAAAAATAGACCATATATTTTATTACCTTCTCAGAAACCTGCTTTACCACTTAATATATTGTGGAACATCTCTAGAAGCCAATTGATGAGCCATGCCTTGTAGAGCCACCCAAGACGGATGGGTCATGATGGAGAGTTCAGGCAAAAGGTGGTCCACTGGAGAAGGGAATGAAAAACACTTAAGTATTCTTGCCTTGAGAACCCCATGAACAGTGTGAAAAAGCAAAAAAATTGGACACTGAAAGATGAACTCCCGAGGTTGGTAAGCGCACAATATGCTACTGGAGAGCAGTAGAGAAATAACTCCAGAAAGAATGAAGATTCGGAGACAAAGCAACAACACCACCCAGTTGTAAATGTGACTGGTGACAAATGTAAGGTCCAATGTTGTAAAGAACAATATTGCATAGGAACCTGGAATGTTAGGTCCGTGAATCCAAGCAAGTTGGAAGTGGTCAAACAGGAGATGGCAAGAGTGAACATTGACATTTTAGGAATCAGCAAACTAAAATGACTGGAATGGGTGAATTTAACTCAGGTGACATTATATCTACTATTGTGGGGAAGAATCCCTAAGAAGAAATGGTGTAGCCATCATAGGCAACAAAAGGAGTCCATAATACAGTACTTGGATGCAATCTCAAAAATGACAGAATGATCTCTGTTCATTTCCAAAGCAAACCATTTAATATCACAGTAATCTAAGTCTCTGCCCCAACCACTAATACTGAAGAAGCTGAAGTTCAATGGTTCTATGAAGACCGACAAGGCTTCCAAAACTAAATGCCAAAAAAGATGTATTTTCATTATAGGGAACCTGAAAGCAAAAGTAGTTAGTCAAGAAATACATCAGTAACAGGCAAATTTGGCCTTGGAGTACAGAATGAAGCAGGGCAAAGGCTAGTAGAGTTTTGCCAAGAGAGCACACTGGTCATAGCAAACATCTTCTTCCAACAACACAAGAGAAGACTCTACACATAGACATCACCAGATGGTCAATACCAAAATCAGACTGATCATATTCTTTGCAGCCAAAGATGGAGAAGCTATATACAGTCAGCAAAAACAAGACCGAGAGCTGACTGTGGCTTCAGATCATGAACTCCTTGTTGCCAAATTCAGACTTAAGTTGAAGAAACTAGGGAAAACCACTAGATCATTCAGGTATGACCTAAATCAAATCCCTTTCGATTATACAGTGGAAGTGAGAAATAGATACAAGGGATTAGATCTGATAGACAGAGTGCCTAAAGAACCATGGACAGAGGTTTGTGACATTGTAAAGGAGGCAGTGACCAAGACCATCCCCAAGAAAAAGAAATGCAAAAAGGCAAAATGGTTGTCTGAGGATGCCTTACAAATAGCTGTGAAAAGAAGAGAAGTGAAAGGCTAAAGAGAAAAGAAAATATATACCCGGATGCAGAGTTCCAAAGAATAGCAAGGAGAAATAAGAAAGCCTTCCTCAGTGATCAGTGTAAAGAAATAGAGGAAAACAATATAATGGGAAAGACTAGAGATCTTTTCAAGAAAACTACAGATACCAAGGGAAAATTTCATGCAAAGATGGGCACAATAAAGGACAGAAATAGTATGGATCTAACAGAACCAGACGCTATTAAGAAGAGGTGGCAAGAATGCGCATAACAACTATACAAAAAAGGTGTTCATGATCCAGATATTCAGAATGGTGTGATCACTCACCTAGAGCCAGACTTCCTGGAATGCAAAGCCTAGCGGGCCTTACAAAGCAACACTATGAACAAAGCTAGTGGAATTCCAGTTGAGCTATTTTAAATCCTAAAAAATGATGCTGTGAAAGTGCTGCATTCAGTATGCCAGCAAATTTGGAAAACTCAGCAGTGTCCACAAGTCCAGAAAAGGTCAGTTCTCATTCCAAATCCAAAGAAAGGCAATGCCAAATAATGTGCAAACTACCATTCAATTACAATCATTTCACACGCTAGCAAAGTAATGCTCAAAATTCTCCAAGCCAGGTTTCAACATTATGTGAATCGTGAATTTCCATATGTTCAAGCTGGATTTAGAAAAGCCAGAGGAACCAGAGATCAAATTGGCAACATCCGTTGGATCATGAGAAAGGCAAGAGAGTGCCAGAAAAAATATATATTTCTGCTTTATTGACTATGCCAAAGCCTTTGACTATGTGGATCACAACAAACTGTGGAAAATTCTTCAAGAGATGGGAATACCAGACCACCTGATCTGCCTCCTGAGAAATCTGTTTGACGGTCAAAGAAGCAACAGTTACAACTGGACATGAAACAACAGACTGGTTCCAAATTGGGAAAGAAGTACACCAAGGCTGTATATTGTCACCCTGCCTATTTAACTTATATGCAGAGTACATCATGAGAAATGCTGGGCTGGATGAAGCACAAGCTGAAATCAAAATTGCTGGGAGAAATATCAATAACCTCAGATACGTAAATGGCACCATCCTTATGGCAGAAAGCAAAGACGAACTACAGAAACACTTGATGAAAGTGAAAGAGGACAGTGAAAAGTTGGCTTAAAACTCAACATTAAGAAAACTAAGATCATGGCATCCAGTCTGATCAGTTCATGGCAAATAGATGGGGAAACAATGGAAACAGTGACAGACTTTCTTTTCTTAAGCTCCAAAATCACTGCAGATGGTGACAGCTGCCAAGAAATTAAAAGACACTTGCTCCTTGGAGAACAGCTATGACCAGCCCAGACAGCATATTATAAAGCAGAGACATTACTTTGCCAACAAAAGTCTGTCTTGTCAAAGTTATGGCTTTTCCAGTAGTCATGTATGGATATGAGTATAGGACTATAAAGAAAGCTGAGTGATGAAGAATTGATGCTTTTGAATTGTGGTGTTGGAGAAGACTCTTGAGAGTCCCTTGAACTGCAAGGAGATCCAACCAATCTATCCTAAAGGAAATGATTCCTGAATATTCATTAGAAGGATTGATGCTGAAACTGAAACTCCAATACCTTGGCCACCTTATACGAAGACCTGACCTAATGGAAAAGACCCTGATGCTGGGAAAGATTGAAGGCAGGAGGAAAAGGGGACAACCAAAAATGAGACTGTTGGATGACATCACTGACTCAGTGGACATGAGTCTGAGTGAAACCCGGGAGCTGGTGATGAACAGGGAGGCCTGGCATGCTGCAGTCCATGGGGTCACAAAGAGTTTGACTCAACTGAGTGACTGAACTAAGCTGAACTGAGCTGATTGCTTCAAAGGTTGCTAAATATTTTATGTAATATTTATGAATTTTTCAAGTTTGCATTTATATTAAATTTTCAAATGCAATTTTTGAATTTGCCTTGCTTAGTGAAACAGTACAGCCACTTGTTTTCAAGTTTCTTTTATTTACTTATTTTTGACTATGCTGATATCTTAGTTCCCAGGCTAATGATTGAAGTCATTCCCCTGCAGTGGCAGCTCAGAATCCTAACACTTGGACTGCTAGGGAATTCCTTGTTTTTAAATTTCTGAATTTTAGTGACTACACTCTTCTTTTCTGCTATTGTCTTCATTGGGATATGTTTCATTTGGATATCAGGAAGGAAGCATATATATTTGTGTTTACTTCTCAGAGTAATGCAGGCTCTATGTTTAGGTTTGAGTTTATTGATTTATAGAAGAACAAATTATAGTGGCATTTGCTCTACCAAACTTGAAAAAAAATATGAATTGAGAAAGTTTAATATTGAAAAGGCTGGTATTAACAGTTTAGTTACTAAAAGCAGGGATTCTTAAATCAAAGAAATTTGTTATAAACAGTATCTCAAAGCTTCAAAAGAGGAGGCTGCTCATACAAATAACAGAAGCTGTAAAGAATTGAAAGAAGAAAAATGTTTCCTCAACAATGAATCTAATAGCTGTTCTATGTGTGTCTCATGTTTTGATTTCTTTAATAGCAATTTCTAATTGGTGGTTCATAAGGATGCTTCCATCCATGCCATTAATATAAATGTCTTGCAAATCATTCAGCTGCTAATGTTCTTTTTAACTTTTTTCCAAAATCTTTTAAAGGTAAATGTAACTTGTATTATCATTCTTTTATATTTTTAGTTTTTTTAAGTTTTATATAGTCTTAAATTTATTTAACATTTGCAAAATTTTATATTATGTATTTTACAAAGCATATGATATGTCAACATATTCTGAAACATTTTACAATCATAGTAAACATATTATGTATTGTACAAAAATTATAGTTAACATATTATAGGATGCTATACATATATCTTAAATGCACGGCCAAAAAAAGATTGAAAGGTCTGGGTTGAACAGTGACTTTAAAATCATCTCCATAAATAAGTAAACCTTTAAAGAATATCTTCACATACAGTACTTTGCTAGAAGCACAAAACACCAGAGTGGAAAGTTTGAGTTTCTTAAGACATGAAAGGGATAATTTATACCGTGCAAAGTGAAGGTGACCTTGAGTTTTCTTTTAAACCAATAAAAAGGAAAGACTTTTGACTCTTATCTCATGCCTGTTAGCATCTGAAACTGGTTGGAGTAACTAGATCAGTGGTGCTTGACCCTGTTCATGCATGAAAATCACCTGAGGGTAGGTTTCTCATCCTGAAATTCTGATTTAGTTGTTCTAGGCTGAATACAGCCCAGATCCTGGCAGTTCCCGTGGCTTGCCTGGTGATTCCAACTTTGCAAACAAAAGCTTGGGAGCTGATCTGAGAAAGAGCTTGCAGATTCACTCCTTGGTTACGTTCAGGAGAGGGTCTAAGCATTTGATGTCTTGACAGCTCCAAAGACTCTAGGCTCCACTGCTTCCAACATGATATGCAGTGCTCACGATAGATGTAATTTTTCATACTTCCTTAATGAAGTCCTTATTGTTCATTTGTTTTAAATACTTGCATATACCGTTCCTTCTGCCAGGGAACTCTTACCACTCTCAGCATTTTTGTTTGTTTGTTTGTTTTTTAATCTTTCAAAAGAGTTTAAATGCCATCTCCTCTGTGAGGGTGTTCCTCATGCAAAGGTAATTCACCACTCCTCTTTAGATAGGCAGTGGCACCCCACTCCAGCACTCTTGCCTGGAAAATCCCATGGACGGAGGAGCCTGGTGGGCTGCAGTCCATGGGGTCGCTAAGAGTCCGGCACGACTGAGCGACTTCACTTTCGCTTTTCACTTTCATGCATTGGAGAAGGAAATGGCAACCCACTCCAGTGTTCTTGCCTGGAGAATCCCAGAGACAGCAGAGCCTAGTGGGCTGCCATCTATGGGGTTGCACAGAGTCGGACACGGCTGAAGTGACTTTAGATATTACTAATGGGCAAATGTTTCTTTCTGTTTCTCAGGGAGAAATAGACCCTGCTCCCTCTATCAGAGAGCAAGTTCCTTGGAGGCTAAAATCTAGTCTTATTTTCACAGTGTGGCATTACCACCACATGCATTATTACATGTCTGCCACATCAGTTCAGTTCAGTTCAGTTCAGTCGCTCAGTCAGGTCTGACTCTTTGTGACCCCATGAATCGCAGCACGCCAGGCCTCCCTGTCCATCACCATCTCCCGGAGTTCACTCAGACTTACCTCCATCGAGTCAGTGATGCCATCCAGCCATCTCATCCTCTGTCGTCCCCTTCTCCTCCTGTCCCCAATCCCTCCCAACATCAGAATCTTTTCCAATGAGTCAACTCTTCGCATGAGGTGGCCAAAGTACTGGAGTTTCAGCTTCAGCATCATTCCCTCCAAAGTAATCCCAGGGCTGATCTCCTTCAGAATGGACTGGTTGGATCTCCTTGCAGTCCAAGGAGCTTTCTAGAGTCTTCTCCAACACCACAGTTCAAAAGCATAAATTCTTCAGCGCTCAGCTTTCTTCACAGTCCAACTCTCACATCCATACATGACCACATAGGTAAGCTCAGAAAAATGATTGTCACTCAGTTTGTCCAACTCTTTGTGATCCCGTGGGGTGATACCCGCCAGGCTCCTTTGTCCATGGGATTTCCTGGGCAAGAATACTGGAATGGGTAGTCAGTCATTCCCTTCTCGAAGGAATCTTTCCAAGCCAGGGATCAAACCCAGGTCTCCAGCATGCAGGTAGTTTCTTTACCATCTGAGCCACAAAGCTCATAAAAGGGGCCCTCTAATTTTTAAAATGGCCAATTGATTAATTTATAAGACCTCAATTTTTTTCTAAAAGAAAAAATTTGTCTTCAGTCATTGCATTATCTGTAAAAAATAGCTAACATCTATACAGCATAATTTAACAGATAAAGCTAGAATAACATAGACATGTATTTATTGAAAATACACATTTAAATACACATTTAATGTAACATTAGTCAAGCTTTGGTTTTATAGTTTCAACTATTGTGTATGAAGATTAGTATCTTAGTAACTATATATTAACTTTCGGTCTTTAAATGAAAAATGAATGCAGGAATTAAAAAAAAAAACACCATTATACGTACTTTTTTTTTTTTTTTTTTTGCTTTAAGTATAATTGATGTTATTCTGTAATGACAGTTTGAAAACTAACCATGTTGGTTACTGCACTAGATACCTTCTAAATTTACCTCATCTGATCTTCTTTTCTTGTGTGTGTGTGCTAAGTCACTTCAGTCATGTCTGACTCTTTGGAACCCTATGGATTGCAGCCCACCAGGCTCCTCTGTCCATGGGATTCTCCAGGCAAGAACACTGGACTGGGTGGCCATTTCCCTCTCCAGCAGATCTATCCGACCCAGGGATGGAAACCGTGGTTCTTACATCTCCTGCATTGGCAAGTGGATTCTTTGCACTGGCGCCAACAGGGAAGCACCACCTGAATTTTAGAAATGGTCAAATGTAAAAACCAAATCACACAGCTCATAGGTAGCTCAGCTGTGCTTGAACCCAGATCTGTTTTACTCTGATAGTTTTGTTATTTTTAGTGCACTGGATGCAAGAACATCAGATGACATATTCTGAGTGCATTTATCTTGCTTCACCCTTTGAGAGAATGGGTTTGATAATTTAGATAATAATACTGTGTTTTCCTGTGTGAATCTGAGAGAATTACCCAACCTCTTACAGCCTCAGTTTTCACACAACAAAGGAAGAAAGAATCATAGGAACTCTCTGAAGGCCCCGTGAGGCAATAGCATTGCTATCAGTTCAGTTCAGTTCAGTCGCTCAGTCATGTCTGACTCTTCAACCCCATGAATCGCAGCACGCCAGGCCTCCCTGTCCATCACAACTCCCGGAGTTCACTCAGACTTGCATCCATCGAGTCAGTGATGCCATCCAGCCATCTCATCCTCTGTCGTCCCCTTCTCCTCCTGCTCCCAATCCCTCCCAGCATCAGAGTCTTTTCCAATGAGTCAACTTTTCACATGAGGTGGCCAAAGTACTGGTGTTTCAGCTTTAGCATCATTCCTTCCAATGAACACCCAGGACTGATCTCCTTTAGAATGGACTGGTTGGATCTCCTTGCAGTCCAAGGGACTCTCAAGAGTTGTCTCCAACACCACAGTTCAAAAGCATCAATTCTTAAGCACTCAGCTTTCTTCATAGTCCAACTTTCACATCCATACAGGACCACTGGAAAAAACATAGACTTGACTAGATGGACCTTTGCTGACAAAGTAATGTCTCTGCTTTTGAATATGTTATCTAGGTTGGTCATAACTTTCCTTCCAAGGAGTAAGTGTCTTTTAATTTCATGGCTGCAATCATCATATGCAGTGATTTTGGAGCTCCCCAAAATAAGGTCTGGCACTGTTTCCACTGTTTCCCCATCTATTTGCCATGAAGTGATAGGACCAAGTGCCATGACCTTAGTTTCCTGAATGTTGAGCTTTAATCCAACTTTTTCACTCCTCTCTCACTTTCTTCAAGAGGCTTTTTAGATAACTGCCTTAAGTGACTGATGTCAAATTTGTAATTTTGACTTTTAGGAAGGACAGAAGTACACCTACAGGGACATGGCCCTGGTCTAGATCTAGCATTCTTCTGGTCCCAGTGGCCGACTTATATCATCCTATTTGACACTGGCTATTTCTCTACTTTGGCTACTGGGTCAAGACTAAACATCTGGTTTTGCATCATTTCACTGACAGCTGAAGTCTCAGGTGCCTGGTGTTTTTACTTTGGGATTCCAGAAAAACATTGAGAGCTAACACTGACTAAGCCTATGCATGGAATATTAACTGTTATGCCAAGTGTGGAAAAGACAAGATGATGGGAAAAAATTCACTCTTGCATATAGAGGAGAATGCAACACTGTTAAATGGAAAGGCTAAAGGAGAAAATGCAAATGATATTTACTGAACCTTTGCAAAATGCAACATGAGAGCACATCTCCTAACTAGTAGCAAAGCACAGTAATAAAAAATGGGGTAATAATGTCAGTAGTATTAGATTTGTGTTTTATGTAACACACATTGTTAGAAAAGGGCATGATTCTGCTGGGTATGTTAGTTTCATATATAATTAATTATATTTAACATGTGTATGTGTTTAAAACAACTGGAGTTATCTTTTTACAAATCCTGTGTGGCGATCTTTGTGTTTTAAAATAAATGTTTAGGGACTTCCCTGGAGGCCCAGTGTTTAAGAATCCATTTTACAATGCAAGGGACACAGGTTCGATCCCTGGTCAGGGAATTGTCCCACATGCAGTGGAGCAACTAAGCCCATTTGTGCTTCAACTACTGAAGTCCAGGGTCTCTGGAGCCCAAGCGCCACAACTGCTGAGCCTGCGAGTCACAAATAGAGAGCCCTAAGTTCAGTAATGAAACATCCTGCATGACGCAACAAAGATCCCACATGCTGCAAGTAAGACTTGATGCAGCCAAATAAATCAGTAAGTGAATGTTTAGATAATTCATGTATAGCTAATACAGTTGAGTTCAAATCTACCATATTGCTCTTTGTTTTCGCTTGTCATTTTCTCCTTATTCTACCTTTCCTGCCATTCTTTACATTGTGCTGTCTATAGCTTTTCAAGATGTACAGTGGTAAGGAGTCTACCTGTCAATGTAGGAGATGCAGGTTTGCTCTCTAGGTCAGGAAGATCCCCTCGAGGACAAAATGGCAACCCATTCCAATATTCATGCCTGGAAAATTCCATGGACACAGGAGTCCAGCTAGCTACAGTCCATGGGGTTGCAAAGCCATTCTTTATATTAGTTACTTGAAAAAATTTTATTTATTTCATGTTCCATTTTCTACTAGCTCTTTCATTATACTGTTTGTTATACTGGTTATCTTAGAAATAGAAAATGCAGTTTTAACATATTAGAGACAACAATATATATTTTTTATTTCCAGAGACTGCAAATTAGTATTTTTAAAACATGTAAAACAATGGAACATATAACTAAATAGAATAACCTCATGCACTGTGCCTAAATTTTGTGCAATTGTTACCTATTCTACATTTTTTATAAAGCACAAATATTTAGTATTACTTCACACAGTGAATAGAATGTTATATTTAGTCATGTATTTACGATTTCTAACATTGCTTATTCCTTAGATTTATCTGCTTCCATCTGAGATATAGCATTTCCCATAGTGGAGGTATACATGAAAATAAATCTCAGCTTTTGTTTTTCTGAGCCTATTTTTATTTCATCTTTATTTTTGAAGGATATTTTTGCTTTTTATAGAATTCTTTTTTAACCATTCTATCTTATTTCATTACTTTTCTTTGCCTCCTGCTGAGACAAAGTTTCTGTTGAGAAGTTGATTTTCTTTCTATTATTAATCATGAAAGATAATATTTCTTTACCTCTGGGTGATTTTAAAATTTATTCTTTCCATTTCATTCTCTGTGATTTGGTTACGTTTGTCTTAGGTGTCATTTTTTCTGTTTGTTTGTATGGTTTATTTATTCACTCTCTTAAACACATGGTTTGATATCCATTTTTATATTTGAAATATTATTTTTCATTATTTCCTTTAAAAGTTGCTTCTAGCCCATTCTCCCTCTTTCTACTTATTCTAGGACCTCAATCACATGCATGTTAATTTTTGTATCATATGCTGCATTTCTCTTATATGCACTCTCTTTTTCAATTTTTTCTCTGTGTTTCAGAAAGGATACTTTCTCTTGAATAGTCCTCTAGTTTGTAATCTTATTTTTTTGTTTGCTAATACCAGCCTGGTGTTAACTTATTAAACCATTTTGTCAACTATTTTCTCTATTTAAAAAGCTAATCCTCACTATTTTGATGCTTGAGCTTGTTTCAACATCCGCATTATTTTCAAGTGTAGTTCTATTGACAGTTTCACCTCCTGAATATCACTTGACTGTTTTATCTCCTAACGTGTCTAGTTATTTTTATTGCGTATTGAACATTGTGGATAATATGTCCTGAGAATTGGGATTATACTGTCTTCTTCTGATGGATATTGATATTTGTTCTGTATAAGCAGTCTTATCCCCATGGAGCTCCTTGATTCTGTTGAAACTTGATTTTAGGCCCATGAGAGCAAATTTATTTCTGTTTGATCTTGTTCCTACTGCATTTCAGAGCTTCAGCTGAATACTCAAAATCTTCACTGTTATGTCCATTCTAACTGGATCCATATACAAATATACTTCAGCACTACGAACTCTCTGATTTTTCCATTTGACTCTGCCAGCCAGCATTTGCTCTGTCCTAGATAGCCAAAGTTTTCCAATGAATATCATAGTCTGAGTATCAGCAGAATTTTTATACACATTTTGAAGAAAACTTGTATGCAGTTTTTGCCTGTCTTGGGTTCTTTCTTCAAAACTTTGTTGCCATGTCTACCTTAGTGTCCAATCTCTTTCATCTGTGTAGCAATATAGCTACTTTCTTTGCACACTCCATTTTCCTGAGTACCTTTGGAAAACACGCCCAGGAAAAAAGCTAAGATAAATGTGGAGCTTACTTTTAATGCTTTCCTTATCTCAAGTATCATAGCCCTGAATTGGCTATTGTCCTAGAGAAAAATTGGTGTCTCAATTAAATTAACCTCAAGTAGGGAAGAGGTAATTCACAGATCTGCAACTGTTATCTTTTTATTTTTTTCCACAGATGCCTTATGTGAATCTTTATGGTATAAAAGTCTCATCTCTTGCACACATGCCTGAATCTAAGCCATGTGCTCTTATTTTCAGGTAGCTGAATATGGCAGTTTATTTTTTACTTCCTTATGTTGGTTGGTTTCTCTGTCTAGAAAGCTTCCAATTCAATTTAGTCTCTCTCTCCCTGCCCATGCTACCTTCAGACTCAATCTACCTAAAGAAAACATACTCAACTCTCAAGACATAGTTCAAATACCACATTTTATTTGAACTCTTCCCCTCCAAGCTCAAGCAGAATTAAAAGGTTCTTTCTATATTTTTCAAAAGTCACTGAACATAATATATTTTTATGTTTAATATATCACATACTAGGCTATATGCTTTTGAAGCAGATCATATTTTTCCAAATTGTTTGTATTTCTCTCTCTTCAAAGGTAATATGTGCATGGAAATGAAGGTAATTAATTCTTGTTAGGTAAAGAAGAAATGGCCATGTGAATAAAACATGTAATAAAACATTTGGTTTCATAAGCAATATTGATATGATATGCTTAGTGCATTAGGTAAAATATCTCTAATTATTCTAACCACATTCAAAGTAAGATTAAAAC
>SJYT01084026.1:267184-314224 GCA_006410635.1 Cephalophus harveyi | reverse complement strand
GATATATACAAGTATAAAGTAATTATTTCATTTGAATAGCAATTTATACCATGTAGGTAAAATCATTCTTTTGTTAAACACTAACTTAGAAGTAGAAAAGACACTGTGACAATGTATTTAATCATTGCAATAGTGAGACAAATTTAGGCAGAATTATACATCTTTATTTTTCTGTTACTGTGAAAGTGGAATAGGCTCCTTACTGATATTATATTAGATGATAGACTTACATTTTCTGTTTCAAACAGATTTTATCAATTACAATTAATAAATCAAACAGTTTCCAGTTTCAGAACCCTGAGAGTTTTCTCTTGGCATTATATAATACTTCTTATTAAGCCAAAAATGCAGAAATACATTTTATAAGTGATTGTCTAAATTAAAATACCAAACACACTGAGACTACACTTACTATTATATTTATTTTTCAAGTAGATGAACACAGTTTCTAAATTCTTTGTGCAGAAGTGTCACTGTCTTTCTCTTTTACTTCTTTCTACTGTTTACCTTCTTCACTCAGGTTGATTTCTAGTTTGGGACACATTATTGGCAAATAGCAACTAACCATGAAGTCATTGCAACTATGGTGGCAGTTTAATTTCTACGTGCAAATAGAAGAATTTCTCCAGTTCCTATGTATACCAATTTTTGTACCAAGGTACAAAATGTCACAAAATTATGTTATTCCCATACTTTGGCCACCTGATATGAACAACTGACTCATTGGAAAAGACCCTGATGCTGGGAAAGATTGAAGGCAGGAGGAGAAGAGAACAACAGAGGATGAGATGGTTGGAGGGCATAGCTGACTCAATGGACATGAATTTGAGCAAGCTCTGGGAGTTGGTGATGGACAGGGAAGCCTGTCATGCTTGGGGTCACAAAGAGTCAGATATGACTGAATGACTGAACTGAACTGAATCAACTATTTGGAAACTGCTGCTGCTGCTGCTAAGTCGCTTCAGTCGTGTCCGACTCTGTGCGACCCCATAGACAGGAGCCCAACAGGCTCCCCTGTCCCTGGGATTCTCCAGGCAAGAACACTGGAGTGGGTTGCCATTTCCTTCTCCATTTGGAAACTAAGAAACTAAAAAACTAGAAAAAAATTTTTTTATCTTACATTCTCTATAATCTTACTGAAAGGCCACAGTCTGTGTAGAATTCTATGGAAACAGCTTCTAGGATATAGATAAAGAATGAGACTACAGTAAAAATTAGTACACATGAAAAAATGAGGTTGTATTAGCCCCATTTAGTTCTTGAAATAGCAAAATACCAAAGGGAAATATCTTCATATCTGCCTAACTGCAGTCTGTTTTGCCCCCGAGCAAACAGGAATGCTTTTTCTTCTATATTGCATTATTTCTTTCAAAATTATATGGGACTGACCATTCAGTTCAATTCAGTTCAGTCACTCAGTCGTGTCCGACTCTTTGCGACCCCATGAATTGCAGCATGCCAGGCCTCCCTGTCCATCACCAACTACCAGAGTTCACTCAAATTCACGTCCATCGAGTCAGTGATGCCATCCAGCCATCTTATCCTCTGTCGTCCCCTTCTCCTGCCCCCAATCCCTCCCAGCATCAGAGTCTTTTCCAATGAGTCAAGCCTTCTCATGAGGTGTCCAAAGTACTGGAGTTCCAGCTTTAGCATCATTCCTTTCAAAGAACACCCGGGACTGATCTCTTTTAGAATGGATTGGTTGGATCTCCTTGCAGTCCAAGGGACTCTCAAGAGTCTTCTCCAACACCACAGTTCAAAAGCATCAATTCTTTGGTGCTCAGCTTTCTTCACAGTCCAACTCTCACATCCATACATGACCACTGGAAAAACCATAGCCTTGACTGTTTAAATCAGATCAATTTATGTATGACTATTCCTTTCCGTTATCTTAAAGGAAACAAGCATTAAACAGTGATCTACCAAAAAATGTTGCTAGTTTGAAGTTCTTTGTAGCAGAAATGAATAATGTGCATCAGGATGATAAAAGCCTGTCAGCAATTATTACACACTTAACTTTGTCATGACTATTGTAATTCAATTGAAAAACAGTTGAAATTTAATGTTCTAATGCTGTAAATTAAAAGTAAATTAGAGAACCTAGGAAATGCTTCTTTTATTCTAGATCAGGTAAATTCTCAAAGTGGAATTTAAATTCTCACAGTAAGTTTAGTTTTGAGTGTGAGCTTCTACATTTATTGAAATCTCTAACTTTCCAAAGATTTTTTTAAACAATTATATTGAATGATCTGGTAGCCCTTTAAGTACTAAAGGGAAAAAAAGATGTTATTTTTTTCAAGTTTATGGTTAAAATAAATTTTATAAAACGGTTTGTCTACCCAAAAAATTTAGAAGAAAAACATTTCCAAAAATCTTTATAATATATTAAAGTGAATAATAAATTCACTCTATCTCTTCTTTCCTTGATATTTTTTGCAATTTTCTCTCTTCTCACTTCACATGTGAATAATAAAATGGATCCCCAAACACAAAGACTGATGGATTTTCAGAAGTTGAACTTGTTAAATGTTGACTATGTTTATAACTACATATTTGAGTGTGAAAAGAAGAAGCTTGTTTGCTCCCTTTAATCAAATTCTATATTTAAACAGAGGTTCTAAGATCCACATAGTCAAAGGTATAGCTTTTCTGGTAATCATGTATGAGTGTGAGAGTTGGACCGTAAAGAAGGCTGAGTGCCAAAGAATTGCTGCTTTTGAACTGTGGTGCTGGAGAAGACTCTTGAGAGTCTTTTGGACTGCAAGGAGATCAAACCAGTCAATCCTAAAGGAAATCAGTCTTGAATATTCATTGGAAAGACTGATGTTGAAGCTCCAATACTTTGGTCCCTGATGTGAAGAGTCGACTCACTAGGAAAGACCCTTATGCTGGGAAAGATTGGATTCAAGAGGAGACGGGAATGACAGAAGATAAGATGGTTGTATGGCATCATGAACTCAATGGACATGAGTTTGAGCAAGCTCTGGGAGCTGGTTATGGACAGGAAAACCTAGCATCTTGCAGTCCACAGGGTAGCAAAGAGTTGGACATTCAGTTCAGTTCAGTCACTCAGTCATGTCTGAGTCTTTGCAACCCCATGAATTGCAGCATGCCAGGTCGTAAAGAAGGCTGAGTGCCAAAGAATTGCTGCTTTTGAACTGTGGTGCTGGAGAAGACTCTTGAGAGTCTTTTGGACTGCAAGGAGATCAAACCAGTCAATCCTAAAGGAAATCAGTCTTGAATATTCATTGGAAAGACTGATGTTGAAGCTCCAATACTTTGGTCCCTGATGTGAAGAGTCGACTCACTAGGAAAGACCCTTATGCTGGGAAAGATTGGATTCAAGAGGAGACGGGAATGACAGAAGATAAGATGGTTGTATGGCATCATGAACTCAATGGACATGAGTTTGAGCAAGCTCTGGGAGCTGGTTATGGACAGGAAAACCTAGCATCTTGCAGTCCACAGGGTAGCAAAGAGTTGGACATTCAGTTCAGTTCAGTCACTCAGTCATGTCTGAGTCTTTGCAACCCCATGAATTGCAGCATGCCAGGTCTCCCTATCCATCACCAACTCCTGGAGTTCACCCAAACTTATGTCCATTGAGTTGGTGATGCCATCCAGCTAACCCATCCTCCATCATCCTGCTCTCCTCCTGCCCCCAATTCCTCCCAGCATCAGTCTTTTCCAATGAGTCAACTCTTCACATGAGGTGGCCAAAGTATTGGAGTTTCAGCTTCAGCATCAGTCCTTCCAATGAACATCAGGACTGATCTCCTTTAGAATGGACTGGTTGGATCTCCTTGCAGTCCAAGGGACTCTCAAGAGTTGTCTCCAACACCACAGTTCAAAAACATCAATTCTTCGGTGCTCAGCTTTCTTCCCAGTCCAACTTTTACATCCATACATGACCACTGGAAAAACGATAGCCTTGACTAGATGGACCTTTGTTGGCAAAGTAATGTCTCTGCTTTTGAATATGCTATCTAAGTTGGTCATAACTTTCCTTACAAGGAGTAAGCGTCTTCTAATTTCATGGCTGCAATCACCATCTGCAGTGATTTTGGAGCCCCAAAAAATAAAGTCTGACACTGTTTCCACTGTTTCCCCATCTATTTCTCATGAAGTGATGGGACCAGATGCCATGATCTTCGTTTTCTGAATGTTGAGCTTTAAGCCAACTTTTTCACTGAGAAATTAAACTGAACTGAAATACCTTTATAAAGAATTCCATGCATACATTTTATTCACACTCCTGTTTTGCTTATATGTTTTAAAATTTTTTTAAATACTCACTTATTTATTTGTCTGTGTCGGGTCTTAATTGCAACACACAGGATCTTGGTTGAGGCATGCAGGTTGTTTCATCACTGTGTGTGGGCTTCTCTCTATTTGTTGCATGTAGGCTCTAGAGCCCGTGGGCTTAATTGCCTCATGGTATGTAGTATCTTAGTGCTTCTCTAATTAGGATCAAATAGGCATCCCCTGCATTGGAAGGCAATTCTTACCCACTGTTCAACCAGTAAAATTCCTAGATTTTTCTTAAGTATGATTATGGCATTGATTTTTTTAAGAGATTTATGTCAGCATTTCCTTATCTTGGCTCCTGAAAGCACCAGTTTAAGTACTTTGGTAGCTATCTCTCGCTCTCTCTCTTTTTTTATTTTTTTTCCCCCTTGATACTTTTTCAATTGTCTCTCCTCACCTGTCCTTGTTCCTCTATTCTCCACTCCTCTGGTCCCTTCCCTCTCTTCTCTTGTATGTAATTGTGCAACAAGCTTTTGTATTTAGCTGTGATGGCTGGACATGAATGTTTGGCATTACAATTCCACTGAATGGATACAGAAAAAGTTAACTATTTCTCACTGATGAACATCTAATTTCTATCTCATATTCTTCCACTACAGTTTATCAAAGCATATACCTACTGTTCTCATGTTTGTTGGAATTCTAAAAGCAGATTTGATGTGTAAGGATTGTTTATACTGCCAGATATTTTCTCAAACTTTTGTCACAATTTACATTCCCACCATGCATGACTGAATTGCTTTCCAACACTATTGCAGGTACCAGAAATTACCAAGTGTAAGTATGTGTGTGTGTGTACGTGTGTGGGTGCATATCTGATCAGCCGTTCTGCTCTGCCTCCTAATATTAGTATTTAAACTTCATGCATGATTAAGCAAATTTAAAACAGAAAAGTTAGAAGTTTGGACTTTAAAACTGGACACACCTCACTTACCATAACCCTAAACAATATTTAGACTGTAGTTAATGTATTCAAAAGGCTGTTTTTATTTATCTATAGCTAATAGAAAGTGGTAAATAATCCACCTTCCAATACAGGAGATGCACGAGACATGGGTTCAAATCCCTGGGTCAGGAAAATCCTCTGGAGGAGGAAATGGCACCCTAATCCAATATTCTTGCAGGATAATCTTGTGGACAGAGGAGCTTAGAGAGCTACAGCCCATAGAGTCTCAAATAGACAAATGTGACTGAGCAAACAATAGAAAGAAACGAAATGAATCTTTAATTACGCATCTCATATTAACAGAAAAACAGTGGATTCCCTTTTTTCATAACTTTAGGTTTGCTTCTTTACTTATCTCCTCGTTTTATTGCTTATAATTAGTAAACTGATTTTCCTATCACATGTGTTATCAAACTAATTTAGGTAAAAATCATTTTTTCCCAGAGTTTCGACTATTATATGTATACTTTGACTACCATATGTATACTTTATCACATGACTGTCAGCTGGCCCTCTGGATCAATGGGGTCCAATCTGCAGATACAGATACAGATACAGAGCACCAACTTTACCAAGTCATTAAATAAGAGACACAGATTTTATATAACATCCACAGATTTTCGTGTTGGGGATGGTGCTCTGGAACCAATAATGTCAGTACCAAGGGATAACTGTATACTGAAACCGTGTTATCATCAGTCAAGTACCACTGTAAATTACTTAGAGCCTAATCCCACTGGGGAAGTCGAGGAGACAATAAAACACCTACATAGGCATTATCCTGCTGAAAGGGAGTGAGCTACAGTATGCCTCTTCTGTCTTCCTTCAGTCTTTAGCTGAGCTCTGCTCCTGAGGAATGAGTGTCCATCCCACAGTGTTTCCAGGCTGTTGAATGTGTAGCCAAGTATTCTCAGAAAAGCATTCAGACCAGCGGTAGTAAGTTTGATAGGTGTTCAAGGATGATGTGGCAGTAGTGATTAGACCTGGCGACTGCTACTGCTAAGTCACTTCAGTTGTGTCCAACTCTGTGAGATCCCATGGACTGCAGCCTACCAGGTTCCTCCACCCATGGGATTTTCCAGGCAAGAGTACTGGAGTGGGGTGCCATTGCCTTCTCCAGACCTGGTGACTGAAAATTAGTAAATACCTTACATGCCTTATTTAGAAGCAAATCGGACACGACTGAGCAACTTCATTTTCACTTTTCACTTTCATGCATTGGAGAAGGAAATGGCAACCCACTCCAATGTTCTTGCCTGGAGAATCCCAGGGATTAGGGAGCCTGGTGGGCTGCCGTCTATGGGGTCACACAGAGTCAGACACGGCTGAAGCGACTTAGCAGCAACAGTATGAAAAAGAGTAAGAAATATGACCCACGAAATCAAAGCTAGTAAAGTTTCTATGCTTCTAGTGGTCTAGGTTGAGTTTCAGACTCTGTCTACTTTTTTAAATTTAATTTTCAGTACTAAATGATAACTCCCTATTTGTCACTTAAAAAACTGGCCTCACTATCCAAGCAAATAAACTCAGCAAGAATCATTAAACATTTCCACTCTATTAAATTAGTATTTCATTTCTTTATTCAAAAAGTGTAATGAACCTGTTTTATGCTGGGAACTGAACTAAAATCTGAAGATACAAAAATGAATAAGACCTCTCTTGTCCTCAAGAAGATCATGCTCTAATATATAAACCAGTGAAAAAACAAAACTAGCACATGTGCTTTGTACAAGATCAATGATAAGCAGAGAAAATTATCATGTGAAATAAATGACCTGTCACTGAATTCATGAACCAAATAATGAATTACCCATTGAATAGAGAATCAAATCAGATAATTCATATGGCTAAAATAATTCTTTGCCTATTCCTGGCATAGAGAGTAAAATTAAATTCTCCACCTAAGCCTACAAGAAAACATGTAATCTGCTTCCTTCCCCTATTTATAATTTTTATCTAGTATTCTTAACCTTCCTAGGTATAAGGAACTCACCTCCCAATGCAGGAGACATAAGAGTCACAGGTTCAATCCCTGGGTTAGAAAGATACCCTGGAAGAGGAAATGGTAACCCATTCCAGTATTCTTGCTTGGAGAATCCCATTGACAGAGGAGCCTGGCGGGATGTAGTCCACAGGGCCACAAAGAGTCAGACATGACTGAAGCCATGTAGTATGCATGCACATTCCTAACCTACACTAGTCTCTTCTCAGTTTCTAGAGCCAAGCAAACTAGTTTTCCATTTTATTTTTATGTGGTTAGAATTTTCTTTTCCTATAGCTAAGGGGAAAAATAACCAAAAAGTTCATTTGATTTTTTTCTTAGGAAGATGGAAGATCTTATGGAAAACCCTAAAACAGCTTTTTGACCCACCCAATAGCTATGCTTGATTTATCTACATAATTTATTCCTCAAATTAAATTTAATTATCAAAAAACTTATTTTTCTAACCACTCAACTCAATAATACCCATAAAAATATTGGTGTTGTCCAGTTATTACTATGGTACATGAATTGACACTATTCAGGGGAACACCAGAAATTGAAGGTGGTAAACAAACAGTATGCTTCAATTTTTTTGAAAGAGAGTGGAGGACACTTTTGCAGATTAAATCTAGTAGGCCCTTATCTTTTGTAGGAAGAGGACACCACTGATGGTGTGTTCAGAATTTGACAGTTATAATTTCAGACTTTCGAAGATTGATTTGTCAGCCCAAACAAGCCTGTTATGCTAAAGTCAGAGCCTTGATAGAGAAAACATGAGACACTTAAATATGAGTTGGAAGTATCTGGATGGATCTCGATAGAACTATGACTCTTATGATTCCTCTGAACCATTAGATTATGAAGAAGAAATACATCCTTTGCTAATAAGAAGTAACACTGCCAAAGGGGATCTCTTGTGCACAAGACAAGAGCTACTCTCACCCTCCATCCTATCTTGCAGGCCTATAGCAAATGTTGAGGCAAAGATTTGCAAGCTTGAAATATTGTGTGACTAAGGAGGGAAAGAAGAGATTACATATCAAACTAGCTGGCAAGTGGGTAGCACCAGAGGGATTGAATTTTGAGAATGTTTGATTGATGGATTTAGTACATAAAACTAAATGTGCAAGAGTTCACTGATTTGAGAACACTCTTTTGATATAGAAGATTTAACTCCCTAGCCGTGAAAGTTTTAGTCACTCTGTCATGTCTGACTCTTTATAACCCCATGGACTATAGCCTGCCAGACTCTTCTGTCCATGGAATTCTACAGGCAAGAATACTGAAGTGGGTAGATATTCCCTTCTCCAGGGGATCTTTCTGATCCAGGAATTGAACCCAGGTCTCCTGCATTGCAGGCAGATTCTTTACTGTCTGAGCCACCAGGGAAGCCAACTTCCTAGCAGAGACCCCAGCAAGTAAGGTAAACTCACTACTAGAGAAACTCTGAGAAGCCTGGAGTAAGTAATGGTCTATACTGAAAGAAGTTGAAATGCTTGAGTTCTCATCTCAGATGAAGGTGAAATGACCCAGGGATATAAGCATGCAAGAATGGACATGTTACATAGGGTCAGAAGAAATACCAGAAGATTTTGTTTCACAGGAAGGCTCAGAGAAATGATAATTTACTAAGGCCACCAGGATTATGCTGCCAAGAGGATACCAGCTTCACTAAGAAGTCTGGTATTGGGTCTCTGCTGCTGGCCAGGGTTAAGTTTGGGAGATATAGTTTCGTGGCTCATTAATAGCAAAGGGTATTTTTAAGTTCTAAAGCAACTGAAGCCATATTGTAGGCTGCCAGGAATCAGAGGGCTTTGGTTACTTTAACAGCCTAGGAGGAACAACCAAATAGCTTAAGGAGTTCTGCTTCAGATCATAATTCTCTATGTGATCAATCAGCCTAACTATAGACAACTGAAAAAGCTTTACCTTCTAAGTCTCACAGGAAAAGATGCCCTGCCCATAGCAAATTTGGTGCACAGCTAATGTGTGCACTGCACACATTTTTCATCAATGCCTCTGGCAGCCCAGGCACCTCTTCCTCATTCTGCTTTGTAAGCCTAATATTGAAGTAATTGAGCAAAGTGATATTCTTTGGGAGGTCCAGACAAGCAAAACTCGGAAGAGTCAGGAGCCCTTCCCCAGAATGTCATGGATTAGCACAAATATTAGTCTAAAGAAGACAAGGCTGATTATCTCCATCAAATCTGTATTTAACCCACCAGCCTGGTTACAATGGCAACCAGATGAATCCTGGAGAATGACCGTAGACTCAGTTCAGTTCAGTTCAGTCGCTCAGTCGTGTCCGACTCTTTGTGACCCCATGAATCGCAGCACGCCAGGCCTCCCTGTTCATCACCATCTCTCGGAGTTCTACTCCTTTTCCTATTTGGAACCAGTCTGTTGTTCCATGTCCAGTCCTAACTGTTGCTTCCTGACCTGCATACAGATTTCTCAAGAGGCAGGTTAGGTGGTCTGGTATTCCCGACCGTAGACTAGAACAAACTAAAAGAGTTTGCAGTCCTGATCTCAGATTCATGCTGAATTTAATATCATTGCTAATGTCAACTAAAAGGGCTTAAAGTCTATGACATATTCTATTTATTTAGCAAATATTTTCTTTCTATTCCAACCAGTGAAAAGAATCAAAAATAGCTTGCATTCAAGGAGTAGTCAACAACGTTCCTTTACTATTTTGCTCTATAGCTATGAAACTCTCCGGTTTTCCTTTCAAAATGATCTGGCTTGTCCGGACCTCCCAAAGAATATCACTTTGCTCAATTACTTCAATAATATTTGGCTTACAAAGCAGAATGAACAAGAGGTGTCTGGGCTGCCAGAGCATTGATGAAATATGTGTGCTTCAGAGATGAGACACAAACCTGAGAAAGTTTCACAAGCCCTCACTTCTATAAAAGTAAGAGAGAAATTTTTACTTCAAAGTAAAAGAGAAACAGTTCCTGGCATCTTGCATCCTCTAATATAAAGAAGGTAATGTGACATTTATAGGTTCTCTTGGTTTGTAAAACCAGTACGTTTCATAGCTAGTAATTCTGCTCTGATTCATAATCTAGGTGGCATGAAAGATCTGAGAAAGACCAAATAACAGTAGGTTCAGGCTATGACCCCATCAGCCCTGTTGTTAACATGCAACCTGGCTGAGCCTAATGAGATTGTCAGTAACAAGAAATACTGCAATGTAGAGTTTATGAAAAAACTCTGGGAGAATTGTCAACACAGGTTCTTGAAAATCTGAAGCAATCCTCTGTACCTGCCTCAGAGGATCATATGTTTCTTCAGAAAGTTCCAGGATACTACTGTAGGTAGCATAGATTTCTGCTTACCAAAACTGAGCTGGCTATTGCCACAGTGATGTGACAAATTTACCAGCAAAATAGACTAATGCCAGGCTCCAAGTTTAGCTCGGGGCCCCATCCGACAAGAAAAGGTATTCCAGGTGTGGATGTAGCCTTATGTCGTGAAGAACCTCCGACAGCACCCATCTAGGGGGATATAGGATATCTGACCCATAGACATGGATTTCCACACAATATATCACTTAAACAGCAGACATATTTCACAACAAAGGAAATGCTACATAATCCAGAAGTAGATGGCTTCAGAATAGCATACTGTAGGAGCTGATGAGGTACCAGCAGTGAGGCAGTACTCTGTGAGGTTGGGATGTCATTCTCTAGAATGTAGGATATTCACAGCATCAGAAGCATTTGAATGGAGCAGTGTTCCCAATTGGAAAGAATCCATGGGAGCATGCCTAGGTCTACATCCTCCACAGGTAATGCCCTGACAACTGAATCTGTTGGGAGTACTGATTTCTGAACATGTCTGCCCAAAATAGGACTCCTCTGATGGAACATCTTTGCTTTTGAATTTTCCATTGTGCTGGCTCAGATGTCCTCAGAGCTTTATTGCAACCAGAGTTCTTTCAATGTTTCAATAGTCATCGGTCATATTTCAATAGTCAAAATTGATTGACTACTGTGCATGCATGTTAAGTCGCTTCAGTCGTCTCCAACTCTGTGCAACCCCATGTTCAGCAGCCCACCAGGCTCCTCTGTCCACAGGATTCTCTAGGCAGGAATACTGGAGTGGGTTGCCATTTCATTCTCCAGACCACCTACTGTACTAGAGCAGAAAGTTCTATAGGAACTGTGCTGATATAGGAGTGCTGAAATAATCAATAATGATCAATCAATATAGAAAGAATCTTTCAAAGAACATACTCAAAATACTAAAAATTATAAAAATTTTATATAGCAGATAAAGTTATATTAACTAAATCAAAGAAAATCACAATGAATTCAGATTGTTCAACTAAAAATATTTAAATGAAAAATGCCCAGTATTCTTAACAATTTAGTATCATCAATATTTAACAGCATCAATATTTGATAACACTGCTCAGTTGGCATATGCAATACCTCGTGTCTTTTCATCTCCTCTTTTAATTGTGTATTTTCTCTCTCTCTCTCTCTCTCACACTGATATTCCTTTCTACTTTTTCTACCTAAATACCTGCCACTTATTTTACAGTCCTTACCATTCCATCTATCCCTTCTCCAGCTGATCTTCCCGATCCAGGAATTGAACCAGGGTCTCATGCATTGCAGGTGGATTCTTTAGCAGCTGAGCTACAGGGAAGCCTACAATCCCATCAGCAATGTAATTTTCAGTAAGATGATAAAGACCTCTAACCTTCAGTTCTTATGTTGATAAAGTGTAGGTAATATTAACCCTTGTGATATTTTGAGAATCTAAGTTAAATTATAATCATTTTTCACTGGATACATTTCTTATGAAGAACTGAAGTGTAGACTCCCATGAAATATTTCAATGCAGAGTATAGGGAAAGCTAAATTTTTGAGGCAACGATAGTTGTTTTTTGGACTTGAGGAAAACTTAACCTTTCTAGTGTTACTTATTGGGGGATAGGAAAGCCAAGAGAAAGGAAAATTGTGATGACAATTTTTAAGCCCTGAACTCTGAGGCAAAAGCAGCACATGCCAATAGAAATGTCCTGTAAATTTCTTGAGAGATAGGAAACTAGGCCCCATGTATAATAAGGTCAGGGCCAGTTGGATGGAGGCCATAATAGTGAATATTGGGCAGTCATAATTTGGGGATGCGAATCAGTAAGAAACTTTGTGTTAAAGCATAATTAAAACCAAGTTTAATAGACTACATCAAATTTTTTTTTTTATTTGTCTTGAACAGTTCTGGCTCTTGTTCATCAGTAAAATAAGGTATAAATAAAGTCTTATTTGCCATGGATATAAATATGCTACTATGGAAACAAATTCAGAAAACATAATGGCTAATAATAGATGGGAAAATTAGCTAATTGTACTTGAGGAATTTACTTAAAATAGTGGATTGCTATTGATATTAATGAAATCCACTAATATATTTGCTTGGATAGTCAATGGGCATTAAATATTCAATGGCCATTGCAGAGAATTTGGCCCAATAATATTTAGCATCAATCAGTTGTATTGCTCTCTCATGAGCAAAAATGACACCAATAAATATGGCAATTTTATAATACACAAAGAGGATATTATATTAATTTTTTATATTTTTGGGGTTCTTTTAAGCTCCATGATTTTTCTAATATTTAATAATATAAGGATTAAATATTTGATAGTGTAAATTTTAAGAGTGAAACTTGGTATGCTAAGAAAAATTTCCATTATAGTCCATGAGATGTGTATAAGAGACAGATATTAATTTTTTATATTTTTGGGGTTCTTTTAAGCTCCATGATTTTTCTAATATTTAATAATATAAGGATTAAATATTTGATAGTGTAAATTTTAAGAGTGAAACTTGGTATGCTAAGAAAAATTTCCAATTCCTACCTGAGACATAATTTATTAAAACTAATTTCAATAAAAGTAAAATTCCACATCATTTTTATAAACTGGTCTTTCTCATATATATCTATGTTAATAAATAAATAAATACAATTATAGTTGATAAATATAAATTTTCCTGAGCAAAAACAAAACTCTTCTAGATCATTTCCTATTTCTGATTTTCTATACCAGTATGCCTCTTGGATCCCACAGGAACAAAATCCCTGTTTCAATTGTATTCTCAATGTGCCAAAGAACACTTTTTTTCCCATGTGATTTGTTAATGGGATGTTAACAGTGAATAATAACAAAGGTTTGCATATTCTGATTAGAATAAAGAATATCAGCAGGCTATAATGAAATATGAATATTAATACTACAATCGACTACTAAAATAGCCTCTAATTTACACAAATAAATGTGCTTCTAAATAACTTTATGCAGACCTTTTGAAATGCTAAATTAAAATATGAAATAAACTGAATTTTCTGAAGAAACTTCTAACTTACACAATAAAATTTATTGAAAATGTCAGCATTATACCTCATGCTTGGCTGAGAGTATCTACTTCAGAGGCATGAAAACCTTGTTTATATAATGTATATCTTAACTAAATACATTTTTCCATTACAAATCTTGGTGGTGGTGGTGATTTAGTCACTAAGTTGTGTCCAACTCTTGCGACCCCATGGGCTGTAGCCTGCCAGCCTCCTCTGTCCATGGGGATTCTCTAGGCAAGAATACTGGAGTAGGCTGCCAATTCCTCCTCTTACACAGAGTTATCAATATTAAACACAAAAATTAGCATTACCTGGTGGAAATAGTGCTCTTCCCAGGTGGCTCAGTGGTACAGAAGCCTGCCGCCAAGCAGGAGACCCAGATTTCATACCCAAGTCGGGAAATCCCCTGGAGAATGAAATGGCAACCCACTCCAATAGTCTTGCCTGGGAAATCCCATGGACAAAGGAGCTTGGTGGGCTATGGTCCATGGACCTGCAAAGAGTCAGACACAACTTAGCAACTAAACCATAATCACAATGGGAATAGTTTCAATTTTTTTCCTTCTTATGTTATAGACTCATCAAATTGTACAAACTATTATCAATAAACGTGGATGATGGTATGCATCATTCATAGTGTGACATGCAATAGTATTGTCACTGAAGGATGTACATTAATCATTAATTTCATAGAACCAGAATCCTTTTAATGAAGTTTACACTTTGCTAGCAACAGGATCTACATTACTAAATTATCATTTCTCTGAACTAAAATATTAATAAATGTTCGCAATGGAAAAAAAAACATTATTGCATTTATCTCTTCAACATACACTTATTAAGTCCATAGCATGTGCCAAGAACTTTGTTTGGTACCAGTTACAAAGTAGTAAACAAAATAGATATGGTCCCTTTGCTACAGATGTTATTGCTGGTGAGGAAGCCATACTCTAAAACAATTATTAAACTAACTGTGGTCCTTGGACCAATCTGGCCCAGCCCCTGGTTCTTCCATAAAAATATATTTTAACACATACAATCTATAATTCATTTATATTTTAACTAAGTCTGTTTCACTTGAAACGGCAGAGTTGAATAGTTGAAACAAACAGCATATTGTTCACAAGCCCATAATATATACTGACTCTTTAGTAAAAAAAACTTTGCAAATGTTTACTCTAGAAAATAAAATATATCTTAAAAATAATTTTTAGTCTACATTTTATTAAATTAAACAAACAAACAAAAAAAAAACCCTTTCCCAATAGAATATAAAGAAGAAAAAACTCAAAGACTTGACACTACCCAACTTTAAAACTTATATAAAGCTTATATAAAGTCAACATAGTGCAGTATTGGCAAAAGAATAGGAAAATAGATCAATGGAACACAACAGAGAGCCCAGAAATAGACCCACATAAATACAGTCAGTTGATCTTTGAAAAAAAACAAAATGCAATACAATGGAAAAAAGTCTTTTCAACAAATGGTCCTGGGACAACTGGACATCTGCACGCACAAAAGTGAATCTATACACAGACATTACATCCTTCACAAATATTAACTCAAAATGGATTGCAGACCTAAATGTGAAATGAAAAAAATATAATACTATTAAAAAATAGCATAGGCTAAATCCTAGGTAACCTTGGAAATGATGATTTTTCAAATACACATCAAAGACATATACCAAGAGAAAAAAATTAATAAGCTCAACTTCATTAAAATGCAATTTTTTACTCTGTAATAGCCATTGTCAAAAGGATGACAACAAGCCATAGACTAGAAAAAAACATTTGCAAAAGACATACCTAATGAAGGGGACTGAAAACCAAAATATTCAAAGAACCCATAAAACTCAACAATAGGAAAAGGAACAATCCAATCAAAATACGGATAAAAGACTCAAACAGATACCATTTCAAAGAGATATGCAGATGGAAAATAAGCACATGAAAAGATACTCAAGATCATAAGTCATTTAGGAATTGATATTGAAACATACCTATAAAGAAGACAAAAATCCAAAACACTGGGCATTTTCAAATTTTGGAAAAGGTATGGAGTTACAAAAACTCTCATTTATTTTTGGTGAAAATACAAAATGGCATAGCCATTTAGGAAGACAGTCTGGTAGTTTCTTAGTTAAACATGTTCTTATCTGTACTGCATGCATGTGTGCTATGACACTTCAGTTATGTCCGACTATTTGCAACCCAAATGATCCATCAATTGTACTCCTTGTTATTTATCCATAAAAGCTGAAAACTCATGTCTCTTCAAAAATTTCCATATGTATGCTTACAGCAGCTTTACTCATAATTTCCAAAACTTGGAAGCAAACATGATGTCCTTAAATAGATGAATACATTAATAAACTTTGTTAGATGCAAATAATGAAATATTATTCTGTACTAAAATAAACATGATACCAAGAAATGAAAAGACATGAAAGAATCTTAAGTGAGTATTACTAAGTGAAAGAAGTCAATTTGAAAAAGCTACATACTGTACAATTTCAACTATATGACAGTCTGGGTAAAGCAAACCAATGGGAATAATAAAAAGATTAATGATTGCTTGGAAGTGTCAGGAAGAAATGAATAGGCATTGTGTAAAGTAAATTGTTTGGGGTTCCATGGTGGCTCAGGCTTCGCTCCTGACTCAGCTGGTAAAGAATCTGCCTGCAATGTGGGAGACCTGGGTTCAATCCCTGGGTTGGGAAGATCACCTGGAGAAGGGAAAGGCGACCCACTCCAGTATTCCGGCCTGGAAAATTCCATGGACTGTATAGTCCATGGGGGTGCAAAGAGTCAAAGACATGACTAAATGACTTTTTCTTTCTTTCTTTCTTTCCCTAGTGGCTCAGATGGTACAGAATCTGCCTGCAGTGCAGGAGACCTGGGTTCAATCCCTGGGTTAATAAGATTCCCTGGAGTAGGGCATGGCAACCCACTCTAGTATTCTTGCCTGGAGAATCCTCAAGGACAGAGGAACCTGGAGGGCCACAGTTCATGGGGTTGAAAGTGTCAGACATAGCTGAGCAACTAAGCACAGCACAGCACAGCACAGCACATGATACTATAATGGTGGCTACACATTATTATACATTTGTCAAAACCTACACAACGTGCAATACCAAGAGTGAATTCTGATGTAAATTAAGGGATTTGAGTAATAATTTTTTTTAATGTGAGGAAAAATGTAGACCCAGGTAACAAGAATTACTTTGTATAAAAAGAGACTTTCTTTAATTTTTGTTGAATTATAGATAGTATACTAACAATACACTTGTAAAAATAAAAGTGCTTATTTCTATTTATTGACAACTGACAGATATCATTTTAAGCCAAAGCTATCTATCACAATGTATATAAGACTTCCCAAAAAATACATGCATAGCCCCAAACAAAAACAAAACAGACAAAAAAACAAATCAGTGTCAAAGAACACTTTCAATATAAACTATTAACATGCTTATCTTCATTTTCAAAATATGATGTATTTCCCTTTTCTATGCATTTACCTTTTATTGGGCTGATATTCACATGATTTATAATAATTTTCACTTACTGACAGTTCATTATCAACATCTATTTTGATTTGACCATGGCTAATATCACTGCAGATGATAACTGCAGCCATGAAATTAAAAGACACTTACTCCTTGGAAGAAAAGTTATGATCAACCTAGATAGCATATTCAAAAGCAGAGACATTACTTTGCCGACTAAGGTCCATCTAGTCAAGGCTATGGAGAAGGCAATGGCACCCCACTCCAGTACTCTTGCCTGGAAAATCCCGTGGACGGAGGAGCCTGAAAGGCTGCAGCCCATGGGGTCGCTGAGGGTCGGACACGACTGAGCGACTTCGCTTTCACTTTTCCCTTTCTTGCATTGGAGAAGGAAATGGCAACCCACTCCAGTGTTCTTGCCTGGAGAATCCTAGGGACGGGGAAGCCTGGTGGGCTGCTGTCTATGGGGTCACACAGAGTCGGACACGACTGAAGTGACTTAGCAGCAGCAGCAGCAGTCAAGGCTATGGTTTTTCCAGTAGTCATGTATGGAAGTGAGAGTTGGACTGTGAAGAAGGCTGAGCGCTGAAGAATTGATGCTTTTGAACTGTGGTGTTGGAGAAGACTCTTGAGTTCCTTGGACTGCAAGGAGATCCAACCAGTCCATTCTGAAGGAGATCAGCCCTGGGATTTCTTTGGAATGAATGATGCTAAAGCTGAAACTCCAGTACTTTGGCCACCTCATGCAAAGAGTTGACTCATTGAAAAAGACTTTGATGTTGGGAGGGATTGGGGGCAGGATGAGAAGGGGACAACAGAGGATGAGATGGCTGGATGGCATCACTGACTCAATGTACGTGAATCTGAGTGAACTCCGGGAGTTGGTGATGAACAGGGAGGCCTGGCGTGCTGCTATTAATGGGGGTCACAAAGAGTCGGTCACGACTGAGCAACTGAACTGAGCTGAATATCCTACCAGTTTCCCTGGTGGCTCAGACGGTAAAGTGTCTGCCTGCAATGCCGGAGGCCTGGGTTGGGAAGATCCCCTGCAGAAGGAAATAGCAACCCACTCCAGTACTCTTGCCTAGAAAATTCCATGGATGGAGGAGCCTGGTGGGCTAAGGTCCATGGGGTCACAAAGAGTCAGACACGACTGAGCGACTTCACGACAATGAATATCCTACCAGTCACAAAACTTTTAGTATAACCCTATTTCATGGTGACTTATTAGTTAAGTTATTGTAAACACTGATTTAATATTGGAAGCAAAAATATCTTCTCCATTTGAAGAAAGGAACAGAAGTGGATAAAAAGCAAACACTTCCCTGATAGATCTTCCTGACTGAATAAGGAAGATATTTCTCTGGACTAGTCAATTATACTCTCATTAAATCTGGAAAATTATGTCATATAGTCATCATAACAATTACACTATATCCTTATGATAGAAGGAAATTGCAACCCACTCCAGTATTCTAGCCTGGAGAATCCAATGGACAGAGGAACCTGGTGGACTACAGTCCATGGGGTGGCAAGAATTGGACAGGACTTAGCAACTAAGCACCACCGGTATTATTTTACTTTTAGTGATCAAGAAATAAAATAGAGGGACTAGATTACATGAAAAAAAGTTATTTGCTAGTACTTGTAGTTAGAACTAAATATGTTACTCCGAGTCTCAGTAGCTCAAAAATCTCTATGCTCTTGACCACACTATTAACACTTTTATGCTAGTTGGAAATTATCTTAATGATCCAATCATTGGAAAGCTACTCTTAGCACTAGAATTTTTTTGTGATATATATATTAAAAATTTCTAAGAATATACTATTTCCCAAATTTAGACACTGCCTGAGACTTAAAACATCCATCTACTAGATATCTCAAATAAATGCATAATATAATCTGGGGGCTTCCCTGGTAGCTCAGAGGTTAAAGTGTCTGCCTGCAATGTGGGAGACCAGGGTTCGATCCCTGAGTTGGGAAGATCCCCTGGAGAAGGAAATATTCTGGAATATGTGAATATTCCAGAAGGACTATGAATAATTTCTAATTTCCTTAAATTTAAATTCTTGTATTATATCTTGGAATAATAGGAATAGAGGGAGGTAGATAGTACTATATCTAAAAATCTAACAATTCAGAAAATGCATAATCATATATAATGTGATCACTGAAGAAGTCTTCTTAGCTTATATGTGACAGATTTCTTTTCTTGGAGTCTTTTGAACTATCGTACAAAGTCTCTAAATCCTTGAATCAACTTTTGTCTAAAAGCAGCAAAATGAGAATGATAATAATGTGACCTCCAGAGAGTTGGCATCATCACTACACTCTACTGATTATACTTTTCACCGAACTACAGAATAAATTCAATTTTCCAATTTTCAGAATGACAAGCTATATTCTCTTTTAAAAAGATGATGAGTTTACACAATGGAAAGTCATTTTCTTGTTTCTTTCTAAAGGAACTCTTTAGAGACCCTTCAAGAATATTAATACAGAAAAATGACTAGTATCACCATTTATATGTCACCACTTTCACTTCACATTCCTAGCTCTGATGATATTAACACTGACCCCTCCACTTCACCAACCTGGGGATTGGGTTCCCTATGTTTATTCAACAGAGAAAATTCTGAAACCAATGTGTAATTTTTCACTGAAAATGTGAATCCAAACAAATAAAATGAATAAAAATGGCTATCAGAAAGATTTCTACCCTGGAAAATTCCTTTCACACAAATCCAAATAGAAACTCTGTTCATAATTTCTAAAGGAAGTGAATTTAAAACATATACTACTCTAGAAAAAGTAATCTCTTCATGTTTCATATATTCATTGTACAACTTGCATGGAAATTATGCCCTTACCCTGTGTTTGATGTTATTAACTTCTGAAACATTAAATTATCCCTATCTATATTTTTATTGCTGCTGCTGCTGCTGCTAAGTCACTTCAGTCGTGTCCAACTCTGTGTGACCCCAGAGATGGCAGCCCACCAGGCTTCCCCGTCCCTGGAATTCTCCAGGCAAGAACACTGGAGTGGGTTGCCATTTCCTTCTCCAATGCATGAAAGTGAAAAGTGAAAGTGAAGTTGCTAAGTCGTGTCTGACTCCTAGCGACCCCATGGACTGCAGCCTACCAGGCTCCTCCACCCCTGGGATTTTCCAGGCAAGAGTACTGGAGTGGGTTGCCATTGCCTTCTATTATTTCTAAAAGACAATAGTAGGTTATTTCATTTGATTGACATAGGAATGCTATCCAGAATTATTTCTGTTGATAATTCTATTAAACAAATGAATAAAAGATTATTTTCAAAATGCTTTAGAAACTAAATCCATCAAGTTATTTGATTGTAAAGCATTTTAAAGAAATACTTTTGGTTGATTTATAAAACACTAACAATTTTGTATTATATATGTGGAGTCACTCAAAAACTAGGAAGATGTAGGAATACTTAATTTAGGTACAGATTTCCTTAAATGAGCTAAGAAAGGTCCCTATAGTGCTTACTGTCTCAAGGATTTATATAGACCCATTAGATGATCACATCAGCTGTATTACATAGGAGCTATGATTGGCTTCTATTTCTAGTTGATAATTTTTTACACAGAAGTTAGCATCTTTTCAAGATAATACAGCTTCTAAGTGGCAGAAAGGGATTTGAACCCAGGGACTCTATTCCCATAATAAACCTTTTCCACCACTATATATCACTGCCTCACTCCAAATACCGCAAAAACCGTTGCTGAAGAGGTATACCATGCATTTCCCAACCAGAAGTTTAAAGTGCATTTCTCAAGCCAGTAGAAAAAAAAAAAAAAAAAAACTATCCAATGTCTCATTATCAAACATTTATTGAGGAATTATTGTATGGCAGGAATGTGCCAAGGACAGAGCAGTGAACCAGGTGATGCTTCAGTCCTCAGAGATCCTAGGTTTGAGAGATGCATTCTCTATCTTCATGTTTATCCAAACCACCATCCAAAGCAAACTATATTCTATCTGCCATTACCAGAGCAGGAAAGAAAAACCTGACACAGTGATTTTTTTTTTTTTTAAATCACCATCTACAATGACAGAATCACAGCCATGACAAAATTTACAAACTAATAAATAAGCATGTCTTGAGTATAAAAGATACAAAACAATTCAAGGTTGCAATGAAATTCAAATATTTTAGCATTCTTTGTATGTATGGAAATATTTTCTGATTTTCAATTACATTTGCTCTATCAAATACAGAGCAAAACATTCAAGAAGAAACTGAAAATCAGGGATAATATCTCTCTGCTTAAACTGAACATTTTTCTCTTGTGAGGAAATCTTTAAAAATTAAAGAAAAGCTTCTTTTATTCCTGATATTTTTGCTTAATTTTTAAGTTCCTATGACTTTCTTTCTTCATAAATATAAGTAAAACAATGGCTATATTGTTGTTATTATTGTTCAGTCTCTAAGACATAGCTGACTCTTCATGGCCCCATGAACTGCAGCACATTAGGTTTCCTTCACTGTCCACTAAATCCTGGAGTTTGCTCAAATTCATGACCATTGAGTCACTGATGCTACCTAACCATCTCATCCTTTGCCACCCTCTTCTCCTTTAGCCTTCAGTCTTTTCAACCATCAGGATCTTTTCCTATGAGTCAGCTCCCCACATCAGGTGGCCAAAGTATTGGAACTTCAGCATCAGTCCTTCCAATGAATATACAGGGCTGATTTCCTTTAGGATTGACTGGTTTGATCTCCTTGCAGTCCAAGGGACTCTCCAGAGTCTTCTCCATTACCACAGTTGGAAAGCATCAGTTCTTCAATGCTCAGCTTTCTTTGAGGGGAAGGCAATGGCACCCCACCCCAGTACTCTTGCCTGGAAAATCCCATGGACGGAGGAGCCTGGTGGGCTGTAGTCCATGGGGTCGCTGAGAGTCGGACACGACTGAGCGACTTCGCTTTCACTTTTCACTTTCATGCATTGGAGACGGAAATGGCAACCCACTCCAGTATTCTTGCCTGGAGAATCCCAGGGACGGGGGAGCCTGGTAGGCTTCCGTCTATGGGGTCGCACTGAGTCAGACACGACTGAAGCGACTTAGCAGCAGCAGCAGCAGCAGCTTTCTTTGTGGACCAACTCTCACATCTGTGCATGACCACTGGAAAAATCAAAGCTTTGACCATACAAACCTTTTTCGGCAAAGTGATATCTCTGCTTTTTAATATACTATCTAGGTTGCCAAAACTTTCCTTCAAAGGAGCAAGCATCTTAATTTTATGGCTGCAATCATCATCTGCAGTGATTATGGAGTCCAAGAAAATAAAGTCTGCCACATCTTCCACTTTTCCCCTTAATATCTGCCATGAAGTGATGGGAACAGATGCCATGGTTTTAGTTTTCTGAATGTTGAGCTTCAACTCAGCTTTTTCACTCTCCTCTTTCACCCTCACCAAGAAGTTGTTTAATTCCTCTTCACTTTCTGCTATTTGAGTGGTATCATCTGCATATTTGAAGTTGTTGATATTTCTTCCAGCAATCTTGATTCCAGTCTGTGATTTATTCAACCTGGCATTTCGCATGATGTACTCTGCATATAAGTTCAATAAGCAGGGTGACAACATACAGCCTTGACGTACTCCTTCCCCAGTTTTGAACCAGTCAGTTTTCCATGTCCAGTTTTAACTGTTGCTTTCTGATCCACATACAGGTTTCTCAGGAGACAGGTATGGTGATCTGGTACTCCCATCTCTTTAAGAATTTTCCATAGTTTGTTGTTTCTATATAGTCAAAAGCTTTAGCATAGTCAATGAAGCAGAAGTGGCGGTTTTCCTGGAATTTCCTTGCTTTCTCCACAATCCAATTTAAGTTGGCATTTTGATCTCTGGTTCCTCTGCCTCTTCAAAATCCAGCTTGGACATCTTGAAGTTTTCAGTTCATGTTTTGTTGAAGCCTAACTTGAAGGACTGTGTTAGAAATGGGTGAAGATTTCTATTTTTATCACATTGATATATAGTTCAGTTAAGAAACTGTCCCCACCTCTGACTGGAAATCTAGAAAATGGCCGCATCTTTGCTGTGTGCAAGAACTGCTGGCCTCATAGCATGTCATTGGTTGGACTTTGGTTTCCCAAATGCTGTTTGGTTCTTGCAGTATTTTCTGTGTTGGCAAGAGTTTAATTCTAATGGTTAATAGTAGTCAGCTTTAGGATGAGGACTATTTTTTTAATTGCATAAACATCTCCATTTTTTTATTTTCAAATGCATGAATTCTTACAAATCTGTAGTTCAAGGTGTAACAACATGATAGCCAGTTATATTATCAGTGTCAAATTTATGATAAATTGTCTGGAAACTCGACACCTAATTCCCCTGTGGTTGACTGTTAGCAATTACTGGGTTGAATTCCTCATGTTTCTTATATTCATATTCAGAGTCAAATAAATATTACAATATAGAATAAGAAACAAGGCAAAGTTAAATAAAAACACCTGTCTTTTTCATAATATAGAAATACCAATCTCTATTTTCAAATAGAAACCTATTCAGAAATATCTAGCAGCAATATGAAAGACTTATAAAGGTCTGAAGAAAAAAAAATTGAGTATTCATTACCTAATTATAGAATATTTTATATTGCAAGAAGTATTTTTACTAAGCATAAGGGAAAGTAATCCTAGTTTCATGACATGCATTTGCATCTAACCTAAAATTATTTCTTCATTGTACAGAAAGCTTTGATAAGAAATCTTATTTTGCTTTGAAATATGTAAATTAGTAAAAATTTCAGATCCAGAATTTGAAAAATATTTCTCAGTCTGGCCCTTAAAATGTTAGGCAATCAGCAATTATTAAAAAAAAAAAAAAGAAAAATTCTAACTCATCGTCTTGTACTGAAATCTTCTAAAGACTGCTTTATGAGTGAATAAAAGGTTTCTATTAATATTTGTCTTTGATTTTAACTTTATCATTACTTATGATCAAAACACCCTTATGGGCTGGGCCAACCAAGTGCTATTATCCACACTTATAGATGAAAGAGAGACCCAGAAACGGTTACTTTTTTTTTTTTTTTTAATTGAAGATCATATTGTAAAGGGCAGAATCTGGACTTTTCTGAATATTATTGAAAATGGCCAAACCAGAATGTCAGTGTTTGCAAATGGTGGAATTTCTCTTCAATCATGGTGAAAATGCAGAAGAGAAGATAAAAACTAAAAGATAGCTAATATAAAGACTATAAATATAAACAGTGGGGGAGTGTTATAAGGTGAAGTGATGTATTAAACTTTTCAATACTAATCTTTATTTTTCTGAATATTATTGAAAATGGCCAAACCAGAATGTCAGTGTTTGCAAATGGTGGAATTTCTCTTCAATCATGGTGAAAATGCAGAAGAGAAGATAAAAACTAAAAGATAGCTAATATAAAGACTATAAATATAAACAGTGGGGGAGTGTTATAAGGTGAAGTGATGTATTAAACTTTTCAATACTAATCTTTACAAGATGAGAAAATTAAATCATGTCAAGGGAGTTTAATTATTGACAATACTTTCTAAAAAGACAACAACAAACCTTGTAATCACCAATTAACTAGAAAATGTGCTTATTTGAAATATATTTTGAAATATTTGAAAAGTTGATCCAATATAAATTAAACTCTTAATTCAAATGCAGTACGTTGAATGAGTTTAAAGAGTAAAGTTCAGGACCTTGTTTAAGTACAAGAAAAGAAAAAAAAAAAAAAAGATCACCAGCAAGGACTGTGATATTTGGAATATTTGTCATTTTCTTCTCATAATGTCTTAAGAACCAACTTGGTGCCATAACATTTCCCCAATTCAAATATTTCTTTGTAGGATCTAGTTATAGTCATGAACACACACACACAAAAAAAAACCCCACAAGTGGCCAATCTGTTCTCCACATCTATCTGATGGGAGTGTATCCTCTCTTAATCAAAACTAGGTTTTTAGTCCAGGCAAGTGGTTGACTCTGCTAGAAGTATTTCATTCTGGGTTTACTAAATCCCAAACAGATTACACTCTACCTAATTACCTGTCTACTGGTAACAGTATTAGATACATAAGATTCTGTACCTAGGAATCTTAACAATGAAACAGTGACACGGTTTCCCTAATATTCTTTTTAAAAGCCTGTGTCCAAGCACCTTTATGAATATAAGACATAAATTCTGACTGCTAGATAAATTATCCAAAGTTTTAATTATCAGTACATTTTTAAATATTGAACAAGACAAACAAAACACTTTTTAGACATATGGAACTTCTTTCCACCCATTTGTACCTGAATTAATTCTTGGGTACTCGGAGCCAGTTAACTAAGCCATCTAGAACAATGAGTCAAGTTGACTCAATTAAAAACAAAATAAAAATAAATTTCCATGGAAATAGAGAGCTGCATTCACACAAATGCCAAAATAATGTCTTATGAATAACATTATTACAATGAATACAAATGAAATCATGATTTGCCATTTGCTTAATTTGTGCTATTAAATGCTTGAGAAGAATGTCAGAAGTGTTTTTAAAAATATTCATTAAAGTGATTTATTATAATCATGAGGTAGAATTAATATTAAAGGATTAATATGAATTAGGCATGTAATAGGGAAGGATTACATGGAAAATTATAAGAAGAGATAATATGATTCCAAAATATAGATTATAAATACTTTTATGAGAATGTCATTTAATTTTTTTTTTTATTCTTACATGACCTACCTATGGCACTTAATGGAATGATCACAGTTTCCCTCTTGAAATACACATACTTCCTATCTTCTGACATCATAACGTTGTAAATTTCTTGCAACTAACAGGACTTTTCTTTTTGCTGCCTTGTATTCATTGTGCTAGAGACACTCAGAGCTTCATTTTATATCTTGAGAGATGTGTATAAGAGACAGATGTACCATAGAAATGTATATTACTACATAAGCATTTATATCATGTTTTGTTTTCAAAGAAACTTTATCATTAGCTATTTATAATTTATGCTTTAACAGTGTAAGGACACTTATCTTTGCAGTATTTTTAAGAAGTATTTTATATTGAAGGCATAATAAACACTCTACATGTATACATACTTTTAGTTTGTGATATTCAATGTCCATTGCCCTTGAATTTTATGAGAAAATTTTAGTCTAAAATATTCTATTCTTTATAATTTAAAAGTTTTGTTTCCAGGAGGCATCTTCACAAAGAAAGTTAAAAGGAGAAGTGAAAAATTATCTGCTGAATTTGGCTCTTGTGTTTTGAAAAGCATCTTATGCAAGCCAACTCAAAATTCTTCTATCATCTGCTAGAATAACAAGCATGTTTTCACACATTGAATGTTTTAATCCTATTTGTCAGGTTGTTAGCTTGTGTTTCCAAATCTCTGATTTAAACTGGCCCACAGAATCTCTGGTTAACTAAAGTCTAGCAAAAGGAAATGAGTCTCTGTCACCAGCCTGTTAAAAGGTCAGCAAGAGTGACAGCTTCACCATCTCAATTGCAGATTTGCAGCTAAAAGCCAACTGATGTCAAGATTAAGTCAAAGCTGAGACCTCATCATAATAAACAGATTGTCAAAACAGCAAAGCACTGCATAGCTTAAAATTGGCAGCATAGGAGCCTGGCTTTGTATCAATTTGAGGACATGACAAAAAATGGGAGGGCTATCAAAAACCCAGTCTACTGCTGTGTCATTCTAACACTACTCTTAATCTTGAAGGTTTGCTGGTCTTCCATACACAATTCCAAAGAGAAACTTTGAGAGAGGAAAGACTGTGTGTTCATATGTCTCTTGTTTTCAATTATCTTATTAATTTTCATCTATGTGTTAATAAAAGGAGTAGAAACAGGCAGTAGAAATTTGGCAATAGGTAATAGCAGAATCAGCAAATGGAAAATAAAACGGTAGTGGACATGAACACTTAGAATGAAATAATTTTATTTGTGAAAGTGAAAGTCACTCAGTCATGTCCTACTCTTTGTGATCCCATGGGCTATACAGTCCATGGAGTTCTCCAGGCCAGAATACTGGAGTGGGTAGCCTATCCCTTCTCCAGGGAATCTCCCCGACCCAGGAATCAAACCAGGGTCTCCTGCATTGCAGGAGGATTCTTTACCAGCTGAGCCACAATTTTATTTGTAGTTATTCTTAATTAAAGCTTAATTAAATTCTTAATTAAAGTTAGATCTCCAGGACAGAGACATAATTTTAGAAAGAAAAATTTAAAAAATTTTTGAGTGAATGGTAGATACTGGGAATGGGCTTGTGGATCGATTTGCAGTTATAAAAGGATGGCACCATTGACACAATATGTTTGAGCAAACTTCAGGAGATAGTGAAGGACAGGGAAGTGTGACATTATGTAGTCCCTGGTGTTGCAAGGAATCAGACATGACAGCGACTGAACAAGAATAAATATCTTAAAAAATTATACAATTACAAATGGAAACTTGAGGTCATATTCTATAAACCTGAGGATACTGTGCAATAAGAAATCTTGTTTTATATATATATATATATATATATATGTATACACAATGACCTGAATATATATTTGTATTTTATTGTGTGTGTGTATATATATATGTGTGTGTATACACATATATATATGTGTGTGTGTGTATATATATATATACACACAATAAAATACAAATATATATTCAGGTCATATTATGCACCAGGCTCTCTTCTAGACTTTTGAAATAAGAGCATTAAAAAAAGTTTCCATCTTTATGATATTTACATTCTCATAGTTAGCTGGAAAGTGGTAAGAGTTCTATAATATATAGATGACATAATAGGAATTTGGATGACTTCTGGGGAGATGGGGCTTGGGAAAATTGCAATTTTAAATTGAATAGAGTGTTCAAGGCAGGGTTGACTGAGCAAATATGTTTGCAAAGATTGGCACAACTATCATAAAAATCTTGACTAATAATTTTAAAACAATAACAAGATTACCTTTAAATGCATAGAAAAGAGGCACAGATGGAAAAGAGCTGGATTAATGGGCAGATATATGTTAAACAATCTAAGATATTATAGTATAATATTAATGGTAGGTGGTGGGTGTTCATTGTAAATTTCTTTCACTGTAAATTTCAGAATGTTTGAATGTCTTAAAATATTAGAAAAATTATAGAAGAATTTTCTCTCTACACATATATTCTATTTAAAACCTTTGTTCCTTTCTATGTTTCTCTGCCCTTAGGCCTAAACCTCTAAAAACTGCATACTAGAAAAGGTACTTTAAGCTTTATTTTGTGTTCTGTTTTGACAACTATTAAGTTACAGAAGTCATGTTTAGTTTTCTCATGTGATTTTGTATTCAGAAATTCATTTCTAAACATTAACATTTTATGTAACTTTTTTTTGCTAAATTTTAGAACATGGATTAGCCAGAGGGGAAGCCTCAGATAAAGTCATACTGGAAGTTACATTAGAATTAATTTGTATAGCAAAAAGACAAAACCATGAACTCTAGAAATGCACTATATCTTTTTTAAAGATATACAGTAATATCTTCCTAACCACTACCAAGTATTAGATAATTCTTTGAAATAGAGTGACTTCAATAAGTCAAAGATAGATTTTTCACATTCTAAACTCATAATTGCTTCTTCCAGCTTATTGAATAATATCCCTAAAGTTGCTACTGCTGCTGCTAAGTCACTTCAGTCGTGTCCGACTCTGTGTGACCCCACAGACGGCAGCCCACCAGGCTCCCCTGTCCCTGGGATTCTCCAGGCAAGAACACTGGAGTGGGTTGCCATTGCCTTCTCCAATCCCTAAAGTTACATGCCTATATATTGTTATCAATTATTATGTGAGTTTAAGAAAAAAAGAAAAAAAATTATTATTATACAAATGCAGTTCTTAAAGTTAAAGAGACTCTAATTAAATACAGAAATTCCTAATTTCTAAAATTTGACTGCATTTAGTGCAAGATAATTTGTATGTTTGTCCCTAGTGCATAATAGGTGCTCACTTTTGTTGAACTACTTAACTAAGTAATTACAGCTCAAAATATGGGGTATATAGATCCATCAAGTCAATGCATTTTTGTGTGTTTCTCTCATTACTATATATATATATTACACTATTATGGTGCAAAAGCAGTGTCTTCTCTTTTTTTTTTTCTTCTTTCTGTGATTTTCCTTTTTACTTTCCACCCACTCCTTTTAGCACAATGGATTTCATTATTTTTAAATGGAAGCTTCTCAAGAGAATATGAGACAAATATTTTCATATTTTTAGCTAAATGTTAAATTTCATTATCCTCCTTATACCTCAATTTACTTATCATAAAAAGTGGATATTATATTGACCCTGTGAAAGATTGGTAATAAGATATAATACAAGGATCCCTTCTAGGAATTCTGAAGGTTGGTTAATTTTACTGAATTCAATTATCAATATCATAAGAGGCATAAAAAAATTAAAAATAGCATTTTCCTTATTTAAAATGGGTGAAAATGTTCTGATCTCTTCCAATATTTAAGGAAATATTACACATTAAATATCATTAATATTATCATTAGATAATAAACTAAAGCTTTGAATATGCATAAATTCATTTAACGCAGTGTTGGTAAGGGCTTCCCTGGTGTCTCAGACGGTAGAAAAATCTGCCTGAAATGTGCAAGACCCGGGTCTGATCCCTGAATTGGGAAGATACCCTGTAGAAGGAAATGGCTACTCACTCCAGTATTCTTGCCTGGAAAATTCCATGGACAGAGGAACCTGATGGGCTACAGACCCTGGGGTCACAAAGAGTTGGAAGTGACTTAATTATTGGTAAATAGGAACTTGACAGGGTAGCGAAAGATGAGACCGCCCCTGGAAGTTCCTCTTAGAGGAAGAAAGCCACTTTGCCCAAGGTGAAGTCTTATTCTCAGTTCAGTTCAGTCCCTCAGTCGTGTCCGACTTTTTGTGACTCCTTGTATCGCAGCACATCAGGTTTCCCCGCCTATTACCAACTCCCAGAGTTTACCCAAACTTATGTCCATCGAGTCGGTGATGCAATCCTGCCATCTCATCCTCTGTCATCCCCTTCTACTCCTGCCCCCAATCCCTCCCAGCATCAGGGTTTTTTCCAATGAGTCAAATCTTTGCATGAGGTGGCCAAATTATTGGAGTTTCAGCTTCAACATCAGTCTTTCCAATGAACACCCAGGACTGATCTTTAGGATGGACTGGTTGGATCTCCTTGCAGGCCAAGGGACTCTCAAGAGTCTTCTCCAACACCACAGTTCAAAAGCATCAATTCTTTGGTGCTCAGCTTTCTTCACAGTCCAACTCTCACATCCATTCATGACCACTGGAAAAACCATAGCCTTGACTAGACAGACCTTTGTTGGCAGAGTAATGTCTCTGCTTTTTAATATACTATCTAGGTTGGTCATAACTTTCCTTCCAAGGTGTTAAGCGTCTTTTAATTTCATGGCTGCAATCACCACCTGCAGTGATTTTGGAGCCCCCAAAAATAGTCTGACACTGTTTCCACTGTTTTCCCATCTATTTCCCATGAAGTGATGGGACCAGACACCATGATCTGTTTTCTGAATGTTGAGCTTTAAGCCAGCTTTTTCACTCTCCTCTCTCACTTTCATCAAGGGGCTTTTTAGTTCCTCTTCACTTTCTGTCTTACTCTCAGAGAAGCCCATATCTAGTGACTAATTCTGCTGGGGTTTTAGGTCCTGATCTTCTTGGTTTGGAATTGACATGTACACACTGATATATTTAAAACAGATAACCAACAAAGACCTACTTATACTATGGGGTGCTTACTAAGTCTCTTCAGTCATGTATGACACTTTGCAACCCTATGTACCGTAGCCCACCAAGCTCCCCTGTTCATAAGATTCTCCAGGCAAGAATACTAGAGTGAGTTGCCATGCCCTCCTCCACGGAAATCTTCTGGACCCAGGTATTGAACCCCCCATCTTTTTCATCTCCTACATTGGTACTTGGGTTCTTTACCACTAGCACCACCTAGGACTTGGGACCTGGGAATCCCATTCCATACTACAGGGAACTCTGCTCAATATTCTACAATAATTTAAGGAAAAAGGGAAAGAATTTGAAAAAGAATAGACATGTATATGTAGACACATGTGTATGTACAGATGTGAGAATTGGTCATAAAGAAGGCTGAGCACCAAAGAATTGATACTTTCCAATTGTGGTGCTAGCAAAGACTCTTGAGAGTCCCTTGGACTGCAAGGAGATCAAGCCAGCCAATCCTAAAGTAAATCAATCCTGAATATTCATTAGAAGTACTGATGCTGGAACTAAACCTCCAATACTTTGGCCATCTGATGTGAAGAGCCGACTCACTGGAAAAGACCCTGATGCTGGGAAAGATTGAGGACAGGAGGAAAAAGTAGTGACAGAGGTTAATGGCTGGATAGCCTTACCGATTCAATGGACATGAATATGAGCAGACAATGGGAGATACTGAAGGACAGTGAAGCCTGGTATGCTGCAGTCCATGGGGTCACAAAGAGTCGGAGATGACTTGGTGACTAAACAACAAATATGTATAACTGAATCATTTAACTGCACACATGTAACTAACATAACATTGTTAATCAATTATACTTTAATATAAAATATTTTTTAATTGAAAAGAAAAAAACAGACTTTATTAATAGCAAAGTCCTACTGTACATAGAACTATATTCAGTATCCATGATAAACCATAATGGAAAAGAATGTAAAATATATATATATATAAAAATCACTCTGCTGTACAGTGTTAATTAACACAACATTGTGAATCAACTATACTTCAACAACAACAACAGAAATATCCATCCTAGCTCCCAAGCGGAATTTTGGACCAGCTGAGTCTTTTATTGCTTCAATATTCAAACCCCACTCTCCACCCTGTTCAATCCTACTTCCCCTCAATATAGGCTCTTTCTGAAAACATGTCTCAGAGGATTACCTTCCCACTGACCTCAGATCCTTAGATCTTATTTTCAGAGAACTCAAGATGAAATATTCTGAACAAAACCAAAAATGTGATATTTCTAAGGATTTTTGAAAATTACTATTATGCTTTATATAATGATTGATAACTACAGTGAATTTCTATTTTATCCACAATATTGAGGGTGATGTTTGGCTGTAATTTTAACTCAGCTAGTACCAGGAGTGTGGCCTTCTGTGTTACTATAACTTCTCTAATTTGCTTATATGCATAATGTATTATTCATAGAACAAACTCATGATATAATGAACTAAATAATGTGAGAAAGAATACTTAATGACTTTTCTAACTGAGGTTAAACATTCTGAGTTAGGACATATTTTAGTAGACAAATATAGGATACATGCTCATCTTTTAATGACAGCTAGTATTCACAGATGGAATTATATAAATTGTTTGCATTTGAAAATCAATCTCAGTTTCAAGTCCAAGACAAGATGCAGAGAAAAAAAAAAAAATGAGCTCCATATTTATACTTCTCAAATCAACTGAAAAAACTCTGTAACCAGTAGGTGGCTTAAGAAAAACCAATGATGTTTGCTTTTGACATACCAGAACTTAAGGTGCATTTATGAATTCCTATTCTTAATACTTGTAAGAATAACTTTTGTAAGAAAACCTCATTGTTATGCTGTCAACATTCAATTGTAAGCTGTAATGTCAAAGACCACATAGTTTTTTTATAGTACTAGGAAATGTAACACAAAACTAATAAGCGAAGGGAACATCAAAAGCATGTAATAAATACTACAATCTGATTGTTTGCAAAATCCAATTTTTCTCAGAAGAAGAAACAAAAATTACAGGTGAGCTATTACAGTATTAACTTCTTAACAAAAACCTTGCTAAATAATAGCTTCTGGAAAACTTTTGATTTTACATTTTTCTTTTCACACTGTGTGATTCTGTACTCTATTTCAAAGAACAATGCTCCACTGAACGCTGTCATTCTTGCAAATGGTATGGTAGCTGTCAGTGATTTTTCAAAGAAAGCTGAAAAATATGTACATATCTTATTTTAATGTGTTCAAAACACATGGACCTTTTTGGTGTTAGGGAAGAGTAAAGAATGTGACCATAAGGTGAAGCATGTCTCATGCTGTGGCGCCAAGCAGCATGAAACCTCATGCTTCATTAATGATTCTTCTTGTAGCAGCTGGCCAATGGATCATGAAAATGAATCAAAATATTAGGGATTTTTTTTCTTATTCTCATTGTCTGCATTCACAAACAATTATGAGCAGTTGGAGTCCAACTTTCAGTGGAGAGTATTTCAGTTCTCTGCTTTTTAACTCTATAGTTTTTTACTCTAAAATCATATGTCCTAACACATGCATTTGTTACAGATAACAAACCCATTTGAAGATCTTTGTGTAGAATATCTTCCAGTAAAAAATGGATGTTAAGAAGTATGTTTTTAAGTGGAAAAGTCCCTCAATTTTTTTTGAAGTATTATAAATCAAACTACTATCATTAAAAGCAAAATGAGCACAGGCATCGTGTATCTTTTACAGGAGAACAAATCAAGACTGTAAGTCACAGTGGGGCTTCCTGGTTGCTCGCATGGTAAAGACTCTGCTGGCAATGCCAGAGACCTGGATTCTGTCCCTGGGTCAGGAAGATCCCCTGGAGAAGGGAATGGCTACCCGCTCCAGTGTTCTCGGAGCCAATGTGTGTGTGTGCTTAGTCATTTCAGGTATGTCCAACTGTTTGCAACCCTATGGACTATACCTTGCCAGGCTCCTCTGTCCATGGAATTCCACAGGACAGAATACTGGAGTGGGTTTCCATGCCCTCCACCAGGTGATCTTCCTGATCTAGGGATGGAACCAGGGTCTCCTGCATTGCAAGCTAGATTCTTTACAGCTGAGCCACTGGGGAAGCCCCAGTAATATAATACTTAACTTCGTTTTTGAGAGTTATACTGCAATTATCTCCCCAGACCCTATAGAACTAAAAAGAACAGGAATTCAAATTTATTAATTTGATATTCTTAAGTATCTTTTATATCATATGATCCACTGCTAAGAATTCTGGGGTTGGATATATGTATTCAATAGCATCTGAATGAGTATACCTTTAACATGTTATGCTCCTAATAAAGAGTGTCCATCGTGAAGGGGAGGGAGCCTCATTGCATCAAAAATATAAATTACTCTCATTAAAATGAGCCCTTACAATTAGTCACAGTTCCATTTCAAGGTAATCTTGAATCACTACCAACTGCCATTTTCTTTGGTTGGGTAGTGGTTCAGTATTACTTACTCTAGTCAACAATGTTAACCAAATAAATTATTTAACACTGAATTTAATTACAGAATAAAGTTCCAGCCTTATTTGTTCTTTTAGGGTACCTTTTAGACTTTTTGAATACAGTTGATGTAATTTGTATTCTCAAATCATCATAACAGTTTTAACAATCAAAATAAAACTATCTTAAAAACAGAAAATAGAACTAGTTGATCAAATAAATAACTGATGGACAGAGCTTTTACTATAAGGAAAGTAACTTATTTAAAGAATATCTGGGATATTTTGAAAAATAATAGTTTTCCTGCAGTCTATTTTATTTATAGAGTGTCTTAATCCTTGGAAATGCCTGTTTAAACATTGATATACTCAATAAAAAATACATTTAAAAGAAATATATTGTTTAAATGGATTGAAAAATAAAACAGAAATGAACGAAAGTTGTTGCCTATTATTCTAAAGTACAGGATAATTTTATATATCATGTAATCAACCATGTGATATTCTCACTAACCAGCAGACTCACTTCATACATCATTTTCTGAGGTAATCATTTTACACAGTGAAGCAGGACTACTTATTTCACTTGAATAGTTATGATTTAACTTTCATTTCTGTCAGCGTTAACCTTTTTGCCTAGATGAATCTCTCAGGTTAATTATATAGGACAGGATTTTCCTTATTGAAAATGCCATTGAAATTTCTCAAATAATGAAAGTTAGTACAAGCCAAATGAAATCTATTAACAATCTTTCTCAAACTTCTTTCCTTCCGATTGTTTTAGTTTTTTCCTTTTTTTTTATTAGCATCATGTATAATTTCAAATAATATTCCTCTGTCCTGTATCATAAAACTGTTCTTGTCAAGGTTGTCAGTGATTTGCAATATGAAAAATCTGCAGACATAATACTTTTTTTTTTATTCTTACATGACCTACCTATGGCACTTAATGGAATGATCACAGTTTCCCTCTTGAAATACACATACTTCCTATCTTCTGACATCATAACGTTGTAAATTTCTTGCAACTAACAGGACTTTTCTTTTTGCTGCCTTGTATTCATTGTGCTAGAGACACTCAGAGCTTCATTTTATATCTTGAGTATCACTACAGGGCACCTTCTTAAGCCATAAAATAATATCTATATGCAGATGCCTTCACACTATATCCCATTACCAGAAAAGTGTCCTCAGCTTCAGACTCATGTATACAGTGTCCTACTGGACACCTCCTCTTGTCCCATACATTTCTTAACTATGCCATGTCCAAATTTGAATTCCTAATTCTTACTGTACCAGAGCACAGTTCCTTAAAGCAACCTACACAGTTGCTCAAGTCTAAAACTTAGGATTCACTCAGTTAGTCTTATCTCTCAAGTCTCATATTGTCTTTATTTTAAAGATTTGTTAGGTCTAGCCTCAAGCATAAATATAAGTATCCAATAATAGCCCTCTTAAAACTGTTGGCACATTAGTCAAAGCATTGTTTATTATTGTCTTAACTAAAGCAATGATCAGTATGTTCTCTTGGCAAAATTATATTAGCATTTTCACTGCTTCATTCTGTACTCCAAGGACAACTTTGCCTGTTACTCCAGGCATTTCTTGACTTCCTACTTTTGCATTTCAGTCTTCTATAATGAAGAGGGTATCTTTTTAAGGTGTTAGTTCTAGAAGGTCTTGTAGGTCTTCAAAGAACCATTCAACTTCAGCTTCTTCAGCATTATTGATCAGAGACTTGGATTACTTGGATATTATTTGGATTACTGTGATATTACTTTGATTATTGTGATAGCAAATACCCTCTTCCAACAACACAAGAGAAGACTCTACACATGGACATTACCTGATGGTCAGTACCAAAATTAGATTGATTATATTATTTGCAGCTAAAGATAGAAGCTCTATACAGTCAGCAAAAACAAGCCTGGGAGCTGACTGTGGCTCAGATCATGAACTCCTTATTACCAAATTCACACTTAAATTGAAGAAAGTAGGGAAAACCACTAGACCATTCAGGTATGATCTAATTCAAAGCCCTTATGATTATACAGTGAAAGTGAGAAATAGATTCAAAGGATTAGATTTGATAGGCAGAGTACCTGAAGAACTATGGACAGAAGTTCGCCACATTGTACAGGAGACAGGGATTAAGAACATCCCCAAGAAAAAGAAATGCAAAAAGACAAAATGGTTGTCTGAGGAGGTGTTACAAATAGCTATGAAAAGAAGAGAAGTGAAGACAAAGTAGAAAAGGAAAAATATATCCATTTGAATGCAGACTTCCAAAGAATGGCAAGGAGAAATAAAAAAGGCTTCCTCAGTGATCAGTGCAAAGAAATAGAGGAAAAGAAAAGAATGGGAAAGACTAGAGATCTCTTCAAGAAAATTAGAATACCAAGGGAATATTTCTTGCAAAGATGGGCACAATAAAGGACAGAAATGGTATGGACCTAATAGAAGCAGAAGATACTAAGAAGAGATGGCAAGAATACACAGAAGAACTATACAACAAAGATTTTTCACTAGCAAGATAACCACGAAGGTGTGATCACTTACCTAGAGCCAGATATCCTGGAATGTGAAGTCAAGTGGGCCTTAGGAAGCATCACTATGAACAAAGCTAGTGAAGGTGATGGAATTACAGTTGAGCTATTTCAAATCCTAAAAGATGATGCTGTGAAAGTGCTGCACTCAATGTGCCAGCAAATTTGGAACACTCAGCAGTGGCCACAAGACTGAAAATATCAGTTTTCATTCCAATCACAAAGAAAGGCAATGCCAAGCAATTCTAAAACTACCACAGATTTGCACTCATCTCACCTGCTAGCAAAGTAATGCTCAAAATTCTCCAAGCCAGGCTTCAACATTATGCGAACCATGAACTTCCATATGCTCGAGCTGGATTTAGAAAAGGCAGAGGAACCAGAGATCAAACTGCCAACATCCATTGGATCATCAAAAAAGCAAGAGAGTTCCAGAAAAAGATATCTACTTCTGCTTTATTGCCTATGCCAAAGCCTTTGACTGTGTGGATCACAACAAACTATAGGAGATTCCTAAAGAGATGGGAATACTAGAGCACCTGACCTGCCTCCTTAGAAATCTGTATGCAGGCCAAGAAGCAACATTTACAGCTGGACATGGGACAACAAACTGGTTCCAAATTGGGAAAGAAGTGCGTCAAGGCTGTATACTATCACCCTGCTTATTCAAATTATATGCAGAGTACATCATGAGAAATGCTGGGCTGGATGAGGCACAAGCTGGAATCACAATTGCCATGAGTAATATCAATGAGCTCAGATATGCAGATGACACCACACTTATAGCAGAAAGAGAAGAACTAAAGAGACTCTTGATGAAAGTGAAAGAGGAGAGTGAAAAAGTTAGCTTAAAACTCTACATTCAGAAAACCAAGATCATGACATCCAGTCCCATCTCTTCATGACAAATAGATGAGGAAACAGTGGAAATAATGATAGTTTCTCTTGCCATTCTTTACTTTTTCATGCTCCAAAATCACTGCAGATGGTGACTGTAGCCATGAAATTAAAAGACGCTTGCTCCTTGGAAGAAAAGTTATTACCAAACTAGACAGCATATTAAAAAGCAGAGACACTACTTTGCCAACAAAGGTCCATCTAGTCAAGGCTATGGTTTTTCCAGTAGTCATGTATGGATGTGAGAGTTGGACTATAAAGAAAGCTGAGTGCCAAAAAATTGATGTGTTTGAACTGTGGTGTTGGTGAGGACTCTTGAGACACACTTCAACTGCAGGGATTTCCAACTAGTCCATCCTAAAGGAAATCAGTCCTGAATATTCATTGGAAGGACTGATGCTGAAGCTGAAACTCCAATACTTTGGCCACCTGATGTGAAGTACTGACTCATTTGTAAAGACCCTGATGCTGGGAGAGATTGAAGGTGGGAGGAGAAGGGGACAACAGAGGATGAAGTGGTTAGATGGCATCACCAACTCAATGGACATGAGTTTGAGTAAACTCCAGGAGTTGGTGATGGACAGGGAGGCCTGGCGTGCTGCAGTCGATGTGGTTGCAGAGTTGGACACAATTGAGTGATTGAACTGAACTGAATAGAACTAATGCAATTGCCTTATAAGTGTTTTCTCTGATTTAGCTGTTGCCTCTCTATATACCAATTTATTCACAGCAGCACAGTCTCAAAGCTGCTTTGATTAAGATATGCCAGTTGCTTTTTGATATCTGGAGTACCTCATTCCGTCTTTTTAAATTTGAGAGTGTTAGGCTTCGCTGCCTGAAATGTTCAACTTATTTCTTCATGTAGCAGACACCTTGTCAAGTCATACTGATACCGAGCAAGGTGCTTGGCCTTCCCCAATCAATAGAAATTGACCAGAGGTCCGACTAGAAATTCAGACAAGTCTTCATTGCAGCCCCTGTCACAGCAGTGGGGAACAAAACCAAATAACAAATCCATGGCTTGCTCCCTGAAGGGTGTACCAAGCTGCTTCCTTATGTGGGGTGAGGGCAGAGATGTGTTCTGGGGTCAGGCTGGTGAGGTGGCTTAGGTGTCTTGCCCACCCTTTTGGTGGTGTTGAGAGCAGGTTGCAAGCACAGTTCCCTGCTTTTACTCCTGTGACCCTGATTTTGCTCCTGATTCTTCAGAAGTAACAGTTGTTTGTGTGTTTGCTTTGGTCTTTTTGTATCTTGTGATTCAAACTGCAAGCATGCTCCAACTGCACATGCATGCAGTTTCGTCCCTTGTACATTTCTTTGCATTTTGTTGCTGGAAGAGACATCTGTCCAGGTCAAGCACTGCGGGAAAGGGCACTAGGTCACAGCCTATCTCAGTATCACCTACACTCATTTTATTCTGTGTACTATCATTTGAGTTTATTATTTTACATCCACTATTTTTATTACCTACCTCTCCTATTAGAATCTAAACTAATCCCAACAGGTAACATGACTTGCTCTCAACACAATCCTCAGTCCTTGAAAAATATCTGACTAATACAATGTATCTGATATTCATTTTTCAACAAGACAAAAGAAGTATTTCATTATGCTTTCTTTATATAAACTAAAAATCAACATGTTAATCCCTGTTCTAATAATGATTGGTTTTTCTCTTATAAATGTGTAGAACTCTCTTCACTTCTCTGTGCCTCAATTTTCCTGAGGGATTTGGTGAAATTATACATAAATTCTTTTCCAATATCTCTATCTCAGTGACTAAATGAGTCAATAAACTATAATATTTATTTTATATCTTATTTCATTTCTGCTCCCTTATATTTGAAACACCACAAGAAATTTCATCACAGGAAAATATGAAAAAGTATACATTTAGATGAGATAGAAATACAGTGTTCATCTTTTTATTCTCTGTTTATCATTATAGTGCAGCCCTTTCATTTTCCACAATTTTCTAGACATGCTGATGCTTAATGCCATCCCTATTATTATAATGTGAAGTTATTTTTAACTTTCTACTCTCTAAGATTTTCTTAATAGAGAAAGTCTGCCAATTCCCACACAGGCCTCTTTCTCAATCATTTCAAACAACCTTTCAATGATTTTTCTCAAAAATGTAAATGGAATTGTACCTTAATTGTACACAAGAAGAAGAAACTTATGTGATGAGATGATTAAAATGTCTAGTATGTGAGAGCCTTTCTGCTGAGGGCTTTGTCCTCAGAGAATGAATTCACTCTTTTGTAAAGCTGGATACTTTCCTAACCTGTGTCATTTATCTTTTAATCCATTTATTTGTTAAAGGGGGGAAAATAAAGCTTATAAAAAGAAGAAGCAATTTTTCTACTCAAGCCTATGCACTTTTTTCATTCAGTTCAGTTCAGTTCAGTCGTTCAGTCATGTCCGACTCTTTGCAACCCCAAGAATCGCAGCACGCCAGGCCTCCCTGTCCATCACCATCTCCCGGAGTTCACTCACACTCATGTCCATCGAGTCTGTGATGCCATCCAGCCATCTCATCCTCTGTTGTCCCCTTCTCCTCCTGCCCCCAATCCCTCCCAGCATCAGTCTTTTCCAATGAGTCAACTCTTCGCATGAGGTGGCTAAAGTACTGGAGTTTCAGCTTTAGCATCATTCCTTCCAAAGAAATCCCAGGGTTGATCTCCTTCAGAATGGACTGGCTGGATCTCCTGGCAGTCCAAGGGACTCTCAAGAGTCTTCTCCAACACCACAGTTCAAAAGCATCAATTCTTCGGCGATCAGCCTTCTTCACAGTCCAACCCTCACATCAACACATGACCACATGAAAAACCATAGCCTTGACTAGATGGACCTTAGTCGGCAAAGTAATGTCTCTGCTTTTGAATATACTATCTAGGTTGGTCCTAACTTTCCTTCTAAGGAGTAAGCGTCTTTTAATTTCACGGCTGCAATCACCATCTGCAGTGATTTTGGAGCCAAAAAAAGTAGTCTGACACTGTTTCCACTGTTTCCCCATCTATTTCCCATGAAGTGATGGGACCAGATGCCATGATCTTCATTTTCTGAACATTGAGCTTTAAGCCAACTTTTTGCTTTCCTCTTTCACTTTCATCAAGAGGCTTTTTAGTTCCTCTTCACTTTTTGCCATAAAGGTGGTGTCATCTGCATAGCTGAGGTTATTGATATTTCTTCAGTCTTATGAGTATATGACTAAGTGGGTTCAGCCTTGGGAAAGGACAATTAACAATGTTTATCATGCTGCTTTATTTCAAATTTCTGATTTGCCAGAGCTGTTTTACAGCTACTTCTTATTAAAAGAGAATCAAGAAGCTCTTTTTCTGTTTCAAAATATTCGTCAGACTAACTATGATTCACTAGCAATAAGCATTTCACAAGATGCTGCAATCATTATCAAAAGGTTTGATTTGAACTCACTATTGGAAGCTTCTTTTGGTTTCTCAGTTGCCAATTCTGTCATCTCCACTACCAGATGTTAATCACTGTCACAGAGCATCAGATTAAAAAGTGGATGAAACAGGAATATATATATATATACATTCTCCATTACCCCACCATAAAGCAACCAGAACTTACACAGGACTAGGGAAACAAACTCTTGAAGGGCACAAACAAACCTTGTGTGGACCAGGACCCAGGAAAAAGGATCATTGACTCCACAAGAGACTGACCCAGACTTGCCCATGAGTATGACATAGTCTCCAGCAGAGGTGTGGATTAGTGGCCTGCTGCAGGGTACCAGGCAAGGGACCTTTTGAAGGAGATCTCCATGGTCTTCATTACCTCCACCATTATTTTGGCCTCAGGACAAACAATAGGGAGGGAACACAGCCCTGCCCATCAACAGAAAATTAGATTAAAGATTTAGTGGGCATGGCCCCACCCATCAGAACAAAACTTCCATAAGCCTCTTATCCTTATCCATCAGAGGTCAAACAGAATGAAAACCAAAATCACAGAAAACTAACCAAACTGATCACATGAAACACAGCCTTGTCTAACTCAATAAAACTCTGAAGCATGCCAGGTAGGGCCACACAAGACGGGTCATGGAGCAGAGTCCTGACAAAACATGGTCCACTGGAGAAGGTAATGGCAAACCACTTCAGTATTCTTGTCTTGAGAACCAAATGAACAGTTTGAAAAGGCAAAAAGATAGGAAAAAGAAATATGAAGTCCCCAGGTAGGTAGACGCCCAATGTGCTACTGGAGATAAGTGGAGAAATAACACCAGAAAGAATGAAGAGACACAAAAACAGCATCCAGTTGTGGATGCTGATGAAAGAAAACACTGATTATGTAAAGAGCAATATTACATAGGAACCTGGATTGTTAGGTCCATGAATCAAGACAAACTGGAAGTGGTCAAACAGGAGATGGCAAGAATGAAGATTGTCATTTTAGGAATAAGTGAACTAAATGGACTGGAATGGGTGAATTTAACTCAGATGACCATTATATCTACTACTGTGTGCAAGATTCCCTTAGAAGAAATGGAGCAACCATCAGAGTCAGCAAAAAAGTCCAAAATGCAGTGCTTGGATGCAATCTCAAAAAAACCAGAATGATCCCTGTTTGTTCCCAAGGCAAACCATTCAGTATCACAGTAATCCAAGTCTATGCCCAGACCAGTAATGCTGAAGAAGCTGAAGTTTAATGGTGTTATGAACACCTACAAGACCTTCTAGAACTAATGCTCAAAAAAGATGTCCTTTTCATTATAGGGGACTAGAATGCAAAAGTAGGAAGTCAAGAGATACCTGGAGTGACAGGCAAATTTGACCTTGGAGTACAAAACAAAGCAGGTCAAACACTAACAGAGTTTTGCCAAGAGAACTCACTGGTCATAGCAAACACCCTCTTCCAACAGCACAAGAGAAGACTACACATGGATATCATCAGATGGTCAATATCAAAATCAGATTGATTATATTCTTTGCAGCCATAGATGGAGAAGCTCTATACAGTGAGCAAATACAAGACTAGGAGCTGACTGTGGCTCAGATCATGAACTCCTTATTGCCAAATTTAGACTTAAATGGAAGAAAGTAGGGAAAACCACTAGACCGTTCAGGTATGATGTAAATCAAATCCCTTATGATTATACAGAGGAAGTGATAGATTCAAGGGATTAGATCTGATAGGCAAAGTGCTTGAAGAACTATGGAAGGAGGTTCATGACATTGTCCCAGAAGGGGTGATTAAGACCCTCCCTAAGGAAAAAAAAAATGAATAAAGGCAGAATGGTTGTCTGAGGAAGACTTACAAATAGCTGTGAAAAGAAAAGAAGCGAAAAGGCAAAGGAGAAAAGGAAAGATATATCCATTTGAATTCAGAGTCCCAAAGAATAGCAAGGAGAGAGAAGAAAGGCTTCCTCAGGGATCAATGCAAACAAATAGAGGAAAACAATAGAATGGGAAAGATTAGAGATCTCTTCAAGAAAATTTGGGATACCGAGGGAACATCTCAGGCAAAGATGGGCACAACAAAGAACAGAAATGGTACGGACCTAACAGAAGCCAAAGATAATAAGAAGAGATGTCAACAATACAAAGAACTACACAAACCACGATGGTATGATCACTCACCTAGAGCCAGACATCCTGGAATGTGATGTCAACGGGGCTTTAGGATGCATCACTATGAACAAAGCTAATGGAGGTGATGGAATTCCAGTTGAGCTAATTCAAATTTTAAAAGATGGTGCTGTGAAAGTGCTGCACTCAATATGCCAGCAAATTTGGAAGATGCAGCAGTGGCCACAGGATTGGAAAAGGTCAATTTTCATTCCAATCCCAAAGAAAGGCAATGCCAAACAATGCTCAATCTACCACACAGTTGCATTCATCTCACATGCTAGCAAAGTAATTCTCAAAATTCTCGAAGCCTGATTTCAACAGCACTTGAACCGAGAATTTTCATATGTTCAAGCTGGATTGAGAAAAGGCAAAGGAACCAGAGATCAAATTGCCAGCATCTGCTGGATTATGGAAAAAGCAAGAGAGTTTCAGAAAAACATCTATTTCTGCTTTATTGACTATGCCAAAGCCTTTGACTGTGTGGATCACAATAAACTCTGGATAATTCTTAAAGGGACAGGAATACCAGACCACCTGACCCATCTCCTGAGAAATCTGTATGCAGGTCAAGAAGCCACAGTTAGAACTGGACATGGGACAACAGACTGGTTCCAAATCAGGAAAGGAGTACATCAAGGCTGTATATTGTCACCCTGCTTACTTAACTTATATGCAGAGTACATCATGAGAAACGCTGGGCTGGATGAAGGACAAGCTGTAATCAAGATTGCAGGGAGAAATATCAATAACCTCAGATATGCAGATGACATCACCCTTATGGCAGAAAGCAAAGAGGAACTGAAGAGCCTCTTGATGAAAGGATAAGGGGAGAGTGTAAAAGTTGGCTTAAAACTCAACATTCAGAAAACAAAGATCATGACATCTGGTCCCATCACTTCATGGCAAACAGATGGGGAAACAATGGAAACAGTGAGAGACATTATTTTGGGGGTTCCAAAATCGCTGGCCATGAAATCAAAAGATGGTTGCTCCTTGGAAGAAAAGCTATTACCAACCTAGAAAACATAGCAAAAAGCAGAGACATTACTTTACCAACAAAGGTCTGTCTAGTCAAAGCTGTTTTTTTCCAGTATTCATGTATGGATATGAGAGTTGGTCTACAACAAAAGCTGAGCACTGAAGAACTTATGCTTTTGAACTGTGGTGCCGAAGAAGACTTTTGAGAGTCCCTTGGACTTCAAGGAGATTCAACCAGTCAATCCTAAAGGAAATCAATACTGAATTTTCATGGGGAGGACTGATGCTGAACTGAAACTCCAATTCTTTGGCCACCTGATGTGAACAACTGACTGATCTGCAAAGACTCTGATGCTGGGAAAGTTTGAAGGTGGGAGGAGAAAGGGACGAAAGGATGAGACGGTTGGCTGGTATCACCGATGAGATGAACATGAGTTTGAGCTAGTTCTGGGAGTTGGTGATGGTCAGGGAAGCATAGATAGCATATTAAAAAGCAGAGACATTACTCTGCCAACAAAGGTCCGTCCAGTCAAGGCTATGGTTTTTCCAGTGGTCATGTATGGATGTGAGAGTTGGACTAAGAAAGCTGAGTACTGAAGAATTGATGCTTTTGAACTGTGGTGTTGGAGAAGACTCTTGAGAGTCCCTTGGACTGCAAGGAGATCCAACCAGCCCATTCTAAAGAAAATCAGTCTGGGTGTTCATGGGAAGGACTGATGCTAAAGCTGAAACTCCAATATTTAAGCCACCTCGCATGAAGAGTTGACTCATTGGAAAAGACTCTGATGCTGGGAGGGATTGGGAGCAGGAGGAGAAGGGGACGACAGAGGATGAGATGGCTGGGTGGCATCAACAACTCAATAGACATGGCTTGGGTGAACTCCGGGAGTTGGTGATGGACAGGGAGGCCTGGCATGCCATGATTCATGGGGTCGCAAGTAGTCGGACACAACTGAGTGACTGAACTGAACTGAAGGGAAACCTGAGGTGCTGCATTCCATGAGGTCACAAAGAGTCAGACACAGCTGAAAAACTGAACTGAACAGAGGGTAGCATACATTAGGAGGAATGTATGTCTATTCTATAGTGATAAAGGGGCTTCCCTGGTGGCTCAGAGGTTAAAGCATCTGCCTGCAATGCAGGAGACCTGGGTTCGATCCCTGGTTCAGAAAGATCCCCTAGAGAAGGAAATGGCAACCCACTCCAGTGTTCTTGCCTGGAGAATCCCAAGGACAGAGGATCCTGGTGTGCTACAGTCCACGGGGTCGCAAAGAGTTGGACATGACTGAGCAACTTCACTTCACTTCATAGTGATAAAAATTTCTTTATTTGTTGTTTTTTATTGTTCTTTGGTTGCCCAGTGGTTTCTCACCCTTCTGTGACCTCATGGACCCTTGCTTGCTGGACTATTCTGTCTATGGAATTTTTCTGGGCAAGAACACTGAAGTGGCTTGCCATTTCCTCCTCCAGAGGATCTTCCTGACCCAGGGAGTGAACAGGAGTTTGTGCCTCTCCTGTAATGCAGTCAGAATGTTTACCGCTAAGCCACAGGGGAAGACAAAAATTGCATGCTCTTAATAATATAATAAGAGACAAATTTTTCTGTAATATATAGCCTTTTGTTTCTAAATAATACGAATTTCCTCTAAAGTATATGACTGATGTTCTCTTCAAAAGTGTATCACAATCATATTATACGACTACTTAGTATGCTAATTGACTTTTTAAAGTATCATCACACAGATAGTAGAGGTTAACAGCAACAAAGAAATGATAATATACATAAACACATATGTATTAATTCCTTCTTACAATGCAAATTGCTTAGATTTCTATTGAGTATGTGTAGGCTTTACACTTTTCTCCATGTTCATAAGTACACATAGACTCATACAAATTCACACAGTTTAATTTTTTTTAATGACATGTTTAAATAGCTACACTTGTGTGTAGTCACCAAGTTATGTCTGACTCTTTGCCACGCAGTGGACTATAGCACACAGAGTTCCTCTGACCATGGGATTTTTACAGGTAATACTGGAGTGGGTCCCCTTTTCTCCTCCAGAGGATCTTCCTGACCCAAGAATCAAATCCACAACTTTTTTTAAATCCATTTCTTTATTGTTGGATAGTTAAGTTGCTTCCACATACTGACTCTTGTAAATAATGCTACAGTGAATATTGGGGTGCATGCATCTTTTCAGAGCATGACTTTCTCTGGATAAATGCTCAGGAACAGGATTGCAGGGTCATATCCATTTATAGATATATTTTCAATGTTTCTGTGGAGGGAGGCGAACTCTGCTAAAATAGAAATTTTATATTTTTTATAAAATTTTTAAATTGTGAAAATATGATAACACATTTATAGGAGACTTGAAAAATACAGAACAAGGTTATATGTAATTTTACTATATATTGCAATTATTTTAAAGTAGATAAATTAAGACTTTTAGTTGGAGTTTCAGTATCAAATTCCAAAATTTAATAGAATGAATATACAGAGAAGTAGAAAGATAGAGTAGACCTGAAAAACACTATGAAACAATTCAGCATAATTAAGATTTATACAATTTTTACACAGCAGTAGGAAATAAATTCTATTCAAGTTCCTGTAGACTACAAACTCTGTA
>SJYT01084026.1:229689-265461 GCA_006410635.1 Cephalophus harveyi | reverse complement strand
ATCACTGTGGAATTATGTTAGAGATCAATATAAAAATATTTGAAAATAATCCACATATTTTTAAGCTCAATGTGGCATTTGCCAAGAAAGATCTTTGACTTAGCCATTGAAAGCTTAAATAAAGTTAGAAGATAAAAAAACACAGAGGGTAATTAAAGAGAAGTATTTATTTGAATAAGAAATTAAGATCAAAATAAGAAATTAATATCAAAGAACTTTAAAAACCTGATGTATTTGGACATTAAATATCCACTTTTAAATGATGAGTATTACTACTAAGCCATAACAAGGAAATATAAAATATTTGTAATAGAATAACATGAAGAGAGATTTTATTAGTATTTGTTGCCTGCAGTTGAAGCTGCTCAATGCAATTAAATGCAATATGGAGTCTTAAATAAGGTATGAAAACAAATAATGGGCTGCTGCTGCTGCTAAGTCGCTTCAGTCGTGTCCGACTCTGTGCGACACCATATACGGCAGCTCACCAGGCTCCCCCGTCCCTGGGATTCTCCAGGCAAGAACACTGGAGTGGGTTGCTATTTCCTTCTCCAANAGCTGCTCAATGCAATTAAATGCAATATGGAGTCTTAAATAAGGTATGAAAACAAATAATGGGCTGCTGCTGCTGCTAAGTCGCTTCAGTCGTGTCCGACTCTGTGCGACACCATATACGGCAGCTCACCAGGCTCCCCCGTCCCTGGGATTCTCCAGGCAAGAACACTGGAGTGGGTTGCTATTTCCTTCTCCAATGCATGAAATTGAAAACTGAAAGTGAAGTCACTCAGTCATGTCCAACTCTCAGCAACCCCATGGACTGCAGCCTACCAGGCTCCTCCATCCATGGGATTTTCTGGCAAGAGTACTGGAGTGGGGTGCCATTGTCTTCTCCAAAATAATGGGCACTAGCATAAAATTTTGTGAAATTTAAACAAAATATGTACTTTAGTTAATAATACTGTGCTGTGCTTAGTCACTCAGTCATGTCTGACTCTTTGCAACCCTACAGACTGTAGTACACCAGGCTCCTCTGTCCATGCTGATTCTCCAAGTAAGAATACTAAAGTTGGTTGCTATGCCCTCCTCCAGGGGATCTTCCCAACTCAATGATCAAACCCAGGTCTCCTATCAAAATATGTACTTTAGTTAATAATACTGTGCTGTGCTTAGTCACTCAGTCATGTCTGACTCTTTGCAACCCTACAGACTGTAGTACACCAGGCTCCTCTGTCCATGCTGATTCTCCAAGTAAGAATACTAAAGTTGGTTGCTATGCCCTCCTCCAGGGGATCTTCCCAACTCAATGATCAAACCCAGGTCTCCTACATTGCAGGCGGATTCTTTACCATCTGAGCCACCAGGGATGTCCAATAATATTGTATCATAGGCTAATTTCCTGTTGTTTTTTTTTTTTCTTAAACATAGCATTTCTTTATATTCTCAGAATTGGATTAGAAGTTTCAAGCCTCATAAGCTTCATTCCAAAAAAAATTGTTTTAAAAAATAAGATAAACTTTCTACACATTTAGCCATTAACACTAGATGTCAAAATACATGGAATTGTATCAAAGTCTTGAAAGAATATAAATTATAAATCTACCATTCCATTTATACTAAGACAAGTGGAATTAAAATGTCATAAATATTTTCAGTTCAGTTCAGTCGTTCAGTCATGTCTGACTCTTTGCGACCCCATGAACTGCAGCACGCGAGGCTCCGTTCATCACCATCTCCTGGAGTTCACTCAGACTCACGACCATCGAGTCCGTGATGCCATCCAGCCATCTCATCCTCGGTCGTCCCCTTCTCTATGGATAAAAATATTATTATTTTAAGAAACACTTTGAAGTGATCAAGGATAAGGTTTCATGTCATGCTAAGTGCAATGTATTTTCAAGTGATTCAGAAAAGAAAAAAAATGAAAAAGAAAAGTGGATGAAACAAGTATGACAATATGTCACAAAATAATGAATTTTAGTGAAGATTATGAAAGATTATATCTTTCAAAATATATTTAGGGTTAAATCTTTCACAGTAATCAGTTGGAAAATAGGTAGGTATTTCTGGCTTGATGTTTCCACAAAATTAGGTAATATTGTAGTGTAAATGGAAACATTAACTTTAGCATGAAGCATGACTTCAGTCCTTTAACATATATTTATTTATTATGCAAATGTTCCTGGGCACTATGCTAGATCCATAGGATAGTAACAATGAAAAAAATCAGTAATGTTCCTTTTCTCATAAAATAATTTGTACACAAATTAGGGGAAATATTGAATAATCACACAAGTAAATATTCAATTAAAAATGAAAATGTTGCAAAAAAGAAAAGTCTTTTTTTGTGCAACAAAGGAAAATGGAGGTTGTATTAATCTAAAGCTCAGTAAATGCTATTTTAAGGAAATAGAATTTGAACTTAAAGAAGGCAGAATTGATGTAGATAAAGACTAAGTAAGTTTCTGGTGGTAAACTTTTCCAGGCTGGAGGACAGCAATGCAAAATCCCTATACCACAAATTAGTGGGGTTCATTTGAGAACAAAGAAATCTAGAGTGCCTGAACTATCAAAAGTAAGTAAGGAGAAAAGTGCTATAGAATGAAAGGAAATTTGGTATGCTAGACTTGAAATCATTTGAAGGCATTGTAAAGAAATGATTGGAGAGAAGATGATGTCTACGGAGAGCTGTTAAAAGGCCACTGCTGCATCCATGAAAGAAAGGAGGAAAGAGTTGTGTAGTAATCAGAGATGCCAACGGTAATAAGTAAATAGGAATAGATATAAGAAATTTCTTTCAGTCAAAGATGACAGGACACAGTGATAGACTGGCTGTAGTAAGCACAGGAAAAGTTGATGAGATATGAGAGTTAGATTTCAGGCTTAAGAAATTGGTTGCATGGTGGCATTATTCATTGATATAAGTAAAATTCGAAGGCTGACTTTTCGTAATTTAGGATAAAAATGTGTTTGCACCATTCAAACGGATGTGTTTAACAGCCACGTCTGGGTAAGTGGCATGATCCTTAGGACATAAGTCTGGGCTAGGGATAATCTTTTGGGATACATGAGCATTGAGGCTTGGATGCAAATTGTGTTCAAATTCCAATTTGAATTCTGGTTTTGAGACTTAGTGACTATGTGAAGTTAGAAGATTCAATTATCCCGTTTGATCCAAAGATTATTCATCTTTAAAACAGACTTGCAATTATATATGAGCTAAACCTGCTCTATTTTAACCATTGCTGCATGAGACAAAGAATAAATTTTTACAAAGCAAGCAGAATGACACTTAGGTTTTTAGACTTTTTGTTTTATTTGGCTTGGGTTTTGAATACAGTGCAATCAATGATCAGAAAAAAGTGAGTGATTATAATCTCATTTCTGTGTGGCTGTCAATTCTGTCTAAGGTGTAGGTGGCAGTCTGTCTCCCCAGTCAATACCAAGGGAAACAGTGGTACACACAAAAGCAAACATGAACCTCACCACTTTGTTTTCTTTCTAGGCCAAGCAGAGGAACAAACAAAGCAAGAGAAAATAAATTCATTTAAATAGTTTGTGTATAGTACATGAACTTTATCAGTTGTCTCCTTAAATGTTAATTCATGGTCTATTTATACTTGATTAAATATAATTCTGGGGCTTCCCTGGTGGCTCAGATGGTAAAAAATTGGCCTGCAATGCAGGAGACCCAGGTTCAATCCCTGGGTTGAGAAGGTCCCCTGGAGAAGGGAACGGCTACCCACTCCAGTGTTCTTGCCTGGAAAATTCCATGTACAGAGGAACCTTGGCAGGCTACAATTCCATGGGATCACGAAGAGTCATACACAATATCTAACGTAGATAGGATTTTCAAAAGCAGAGACATTACTTTGCCGACTAAGGTCTGTCTAGTCAAGGCTATGGTTTTTCCTGTGGTCATGTATGGATGTGAGAGTTGGACTGTGAAGAAGGCTGATAGCCGAAGAATTGATGCTTTTCAACTGTGGTGTTGGAGAAGACTCTTGAGAGTCCCTTGGACTGCAAGGAGATCCAAGCAGTCCATTCTGAAGGAGATCAGCTCTGGGATTTCTTTGGAAGGAATGATGCTAAAGCTGAAACTCCAGTACTTTGGCCACCTCATGCGAAGAGTTGACTCATTGGAAAAGACTCTGATGCTGGGAGGGATTGGGGGCAGGAGGAGAAGGGGACGACCGAGGATGAGATGGCTGGATGGCATCACGGACTCGATGGATGTGAGTCTGAGTGAACTCCGAGAGATGGTGATGAACAGGGAGGCCTGGCGTGCTGCGATTCATGGGGTCGCAAAGAGTCGGACACGACTGAGCGACTGAACTGAACTGAACACAAATTTAATTCTATATACTTGTTTCCTAACTGTTTACATAAATTTTAAAAAGAGTAATTGCTACATTTACAGAAAGAAAAGGATGAAACACTGGGAAAGTGCGTACTATGTGCTGAATATTTGACAGAAGAAACAGAGAAAAACATACTCTAGGAAATTGTCTCTCTCTCTCTCTATATATATATATATCGGTTTGGGGCCAGCTGGTGAAAGGGTAAGTGTCATAAATGACTTATTGTGCTTTGATTATCACACTGTAAAACAGTCCTAACACATAGTTGAATCAGGAACACAATCTACTCTTATGAGGAGAGTAAAAAAAATGAGTATTTCCAAGGGAAAAAAGTGTATATTTTATTTCCTGTTTTCATTCTTCTCAAGCACTACATTTTCTTTCACATTTTACACTTAGGGAAACCAGTGTAATTAACATCACATATTTATTCTTACTTCATTAGTGACATTTACACCTGCACTATTAAAAAATGTGCTAATGTTTTATTTATGATTTTTTATAGTCTTACTTATTGCCATTCATGTCATTCACATTTAACAAAGACAGGAACTAATAAAAGCTAGGTATTAGGTATTATTTATCTTTGTCCCTGGCATGATAACAGCTTTAATGAAAAAAGGAATAAAAACTTAGATGTTGGTAATTACTCCAATCACAATTACTTCACAATGCAGATGGAGTATAATGCAGTCAGTTTTTATGCTGTGTCCTTCATGTATTCACATCACAGTGAAAAATACACAGAGCTGTCACTAAGCATAAGTCAAGCTGAACAAATGGATTTTTAATTTGCACTAGAAAATACAGTCAACCCACTGTACCTGATCTTACATGGAAGGACATTGCAAAGACATATGAGAGGTTAAAGCATTTAAAACAGTGGACTCAAGGATATTTGGTGGAGGGAGAGGAGGGGATAGGTACTTAATGTGAAGCAATATAACAACACACCCACACATCAATCAACAAGAATATTTTGCTATGAAAATTCATGCTAGAAAAGGGGCATGACAAAAGAGGTGCAGATTGAATGCAGATCAATATGCTTAAAAGGAGGCAATAATAAGTCCTAAAGAGATTAATGATTTAGATTAAGGAGCCAATCTGAAAGAGTAGAATAGTTAAGACCATGCACTTGAAAATCAGGATGGCTGATTATTGCAATCATTAATCTGTTGAATCTGATTGAGGGCAGTCACAAAAAAAATGGCAAGTTCTTTTAACCAATGGGCCTATGCTGTTTGTGACAAAGGTCTATAAATCAATGATGCATGAAAAAAAGGGCCTACACAGAAAACTAACCAGAACTAAAGTCTTTAACTTGAACTTGTTAAAAAATGCTATCATAATTTTAGAACACATTTAATATATTATGCTTAAATATGTTCTCTATCAAAAGTGTGTTTCTTTTACAAAGGCAAAGTGAAGACACATTATTTAAATTTCAGCTTTTTCTATCAAAATATTTCTTTAATCTTAGGATATATGGAAAAGTATGGTAGCATTGATACAAAATGCATATTAAATAAATGTGCTACTAATTTAGATAAGGCAATATGGTAGGTATTCTATATATCTTATCATATTAAAATTATCTTGAAATGGGTATTAGTTTCATATGCAGGTGACAAACTGGGGTTCAGAGATTTTGAGTTGCTTATTAAATGCCATGAATCTATTTTAATCCAGCTTTTCGGACTTCATGCTTAATGCTCTTTGACTTAACCCACAATTACCTTTTGAATGTGCTGAATTATGGGCTGAATTGTGCCCTTCCGAATTCATATGTTGGAGTCTTAAACCCCAATACCTCAGAATGTGACAGTACTTGTAGGTAGGGGCTTAAAGAGATACTTAAGTTAACATGAATTTGTTAAGGTGGAACTTACTCTACTGACTGGTATTCTTTTAAGAGTAAATTTGCTGTACTAGTGTGCAACACCAATACAGTATACTAACACATATATATGGAATTTAGAAAGATGGTAACGATAACCCTGCATGCAAGACAGCAAAAGAGACACAGATGTATAGAACAGACTTTTGGACTCTGTGGGAGAGGGAGAGGGTGGGATGATTTGGGAGAATGCCATTGAAACATGTATAATATCATGTAAGAAACAAAACGCCAGTCTAGGTTCAATGCAGGATACAGGATGCTTGGGGCCGGTGTGTTGGGATGACCCAGAGAGATGGTATGGGGAGGGAGGTGGGAGTGGGGTTCAGGATGGGGAACTCATGTACACCAGTGGCGGATTCATGTTGATGTATGGCAAAAACAATACAGTATTGTAAAGTAAAATAAAGTAAAATAAAAATAATAATTAAAAAAAAGAGAGTAAATTTGTACACAAAGAGACATTATGGATGCTCACATACTGAGGAAAGATCATGTGAGGACACAGTGCAAAGGGGATACATCTCCAAGTCAGAAAGAAAGGCCATGGAATGAAACACAACCCCCTGCTGACACCTTGATCTTGGACTTGTAGCATCCAGAACTATGGGAAAAGAAATTTCTCTGTTTAAGCCACATAGTCTATCTTTAAGCCACACAACCAACTCATTGGAAAAGACCCTGATGCTGGGAAAGATTGAGGGCAGAAAGAAAAGAGAGTGACAGAAGATGAGATGAGTGGAAGGCATCACCAAATCAAATGACATGAACTTGGACAAACTCCAAGAGATGGTGAGGAACAGAGAGGCCTGCCATGCTGCAGTCCATGGGGTCACAAAGAGTCAGATACGACTTGGCAACTGAACAACTATAGTATTTTGTTATAGCGGCTCTAGCAAACTGACACCTTCAGGTCAAGAAAATAGATAAAACATTCTTAAATGTTATACCTTTTTACAGTCAGATAATTTTCATTTTTAGTGACAATAGAAATAAAACTAATTTTGAAATCCCATAGATTGAGATTGACTCTCAGCTCTCTAAATTCTTAATATCTTGGGCTACTGAACTGAACTGAACTGAACTCTTGGTTAAAGAATTCATCTTTAAATTTAAAGAATTCAGTTCAGTTCAGTCACTCAGTCGTGTCCGACTCTTTGTTATCCCGTGGACTGCAGCATGCCAGGCTTCCCTGTCCATCCCCAACTCCTGGAGCCTACTCAAACTGATGTCCATAGAGTCGGTGATGCCATCCAACCATCTCATCCCCTGCCGTCCCCTTCTCTTCGTGCCTTCAATCTTTCCCAGCATCGGGATCTTTTCCAGTGAGTCCGTTCTTTGCATCAGGTGGCCAATTGGATTTCAGCTTCAGCATCAGTCCTTCCAGTGAATATTCAGGACTGATTTTCTTTAGGATGGACTGGCTGGATCTCCTTGCAGTCCAAGGGACTCTCAAGAGTCTTCTCCAACACCACAGTGTTGGAATTCAAAAGCATGAATTCTTTGGTGCTCAGATTTCTTTGTAGTCCAACCCTCACAACCATATATGACTACCGGAAAAACCATAGCTTTGACTAGACAGACCTTTGTTGGTAAAGTAATGTCTCTGCTTTCTAATATATTGTCTAGGTTGGTCGTAGCTTTTCTTCCAAGGAGCAAGCATCTTTTAATATCATGGCTGCAGTCACCATCTCAAGTGATTTTGGAGCCCCCAAATCCTACACTCCAAAAGTGTATTGCCTTTCCTTACTCATTTATCCCACTTCATGGATTCTGGTTCTAGTGAGCTGGAGTCTAGCCTTTAGTCCAAAAGAGCATATTAGTAAGTGAAGCTGGCAAATTAATTTTTTTTTCTAGAAATTATCCCTGCTTAATCCAGGTCCTCATCCCAGTGATATTTACACACTTGCTCTCCTGTAACATATTACTCTAAGACTGTGAAGGAATGTTTTCTATGTCATACTATGTAAGAATATTAAAAGATATTTCTGAGATTTTAATTGCCTGTTCATCTGTGAGGATCATTTTATTTCTTGTGGCATTAAATGAGATTTTTGCAATATAAATAACCTGGAATTCCAGTGATTGAAATGCCAATGATTTTTCTCTTCTTTTGAAGATTGTGTGGGTAATGTGGGAGGGAGAGAGAAACTACAACAGCCTTTACAAAAGCCTTCTTTGAAAACAATCTCCCAGATGAAAAAAGAAATTAGAAAATAAAATGAAATATAAGACGCCCAATAATGAATTTAGAGAAGGAATCATCTGTCTCAGTTTATTTCCTCCCTCATCCCCCCTGCCAAAAAAGAAAATGCAGAATTAACACTTCCTGAAAGAACACAATTATTTAATCCACTTCAAGTTGATTGGAAATAGCACAATGCTATAGTTCACAAAATAGAAAGTACACAAAATGACTTGTGAACACTAAAATTCATACAAAAAGACACAGGAAACCAGAATACAGTTTTAAACACTAGCTACTCAGGATAAGTATATTAGTGGTTTTCATGCAAGTTTTGAGATTCTTACCTGTATTATATTCCTTTAGAAACTTTAAACTTAAAATGTATTTGCAGTCTTTGGAATTCAGAAGTAACTATCTGTCAGTTACATTATTAATCAAAATCATATAGCTATTTCTGTGGAAATTCAGGTGGCATTTAGTAACTGAATATTATTCATACCTATACATTTTTTAAAATAAAGAACTAAATTCAAAGAAAAAAATGATGATTGTCCTTGTAATAGAACTCCTGAAAAAGTTATAGCTTATAAGTTCCTAAATATGTACCACAAGAGGGAAAGTATGTAAAACATTATTGAAGCTACCTTGAATAAAACTAAAAACTATAGGATATAATTTTTACACTCCAATTATTGTAATATAGAAAAGGCATAAGTACATATTTGTAAATCATTCTGCTCTTCCAGGGGATCTTCCCTACCCAGGGATCAAACCCAGATCTCCCTCTTTGCAGGCTGATTCTTTACTGTCTGAGCCACCATGGAAGCCCAATATAAAACAAGACTCTTCTTTAATTATAAGAAGAATAAATGCTACAAAGGATGAAATATCTCTAGAATATCTTATTAAAACCAGATAACTAACCAAATGAAAGCATGGTTATAGAGATTATAGAAATGCCAAGATTATTGAGAACCATTTCACAATTTAATTTTATGATAGAGTAAAATGAGCTCAAGCTGTGCTTTTACGTAAACTCTTAAACTTGGGTATATTTACATGTTGGCATAATAAAGTTTTCCAGTTACAATATGTTACATTAGTTGCTCAGTCGTGTCCAACTCTTTGCAGACCCCATGGACTGTAGCCTGCCAATCTTCTCTGTGGGATTCTCCAAGCGAGAATACTGGAGTGGATTGCTGTTCCCTTCTCCAGAGGATCTTTCCCACCCAGGGATTGAACCTTGGTCTCCTGCACAGCAGGCAGATTCTTTGCCATCTGAGCTACAGGGAAGTTCAGTTACATATCACCATCTTAATAATTGAGAACACTGTGCTACGAAACATACAACACCATCACACTGTTTTTAATGAAGAAAATTGGGGGGAAAACATTGTTTTAAGATTTAATAATTCTGGAAATTAAAATAAAGTTAGAGTATGTACAATAAGTTGGCACTCTAAAACATAAGAGAGGTCAGTGATGTAGCAAAAGGAAGCCCAACGTGGGAGTTAAGTCCTGGGATCTAGTTCTAGTTCTACCATCAGTTAGGTGACAAGAACATGCTAGTTGACAGTCACAGTCTTGTCATCAGAAACAGTAACAGATAACTAAGGTCCATTACAGTCTAGGCTTGTATAGCCTATTCCTACTTCAGTAGAATATATTATTTAAAGTATTTAAATTATATAAAGTTATCTCCACTTTTAATACACAAACTTCTGGTTCTATGTTGATGATTTTAGCCTTCTAAATTTCCTCAGAATTAAAAATTATTGTACATCATGAAAAAGCAACATATACTTCTTATAATATATTCCTCACTTGAATTGAAAGTGAGGCATTGCCAATAAGATATTGCATTTATGCAAGAAGAACATATCTTTATAAGGAATATGTGGCCCTTATATATGTTTGACTACATTAATGTTTAATATTATATGCTGTGTATATAAATAGATTTTGTCCTGTGCCTGAAAAAAATAGTTATTATAAGTTTTAATTATCTCAATAGATATTACAGTATTTCATTGTGGATTGCATGATAAGATTTTACTTTTTAGATTGTAGTTTATTGTTCCCTACACATCCTTATCTTGTATTTGGAGGAAGGCAGAGTTTCAGGTCACTTGCTTTTCACTTGTATTCTTGCAGAAATCTTTTAAATGTTTTCTTTGTGTGACAACATTCCACATCCAAACTCTTACACTTTACTCACAGAGCTATTTCTCTTCCATTTTACTGAAAAAGCTATTTAATGAACCATGTCATTTTTCTGCTCACAAATCTCCAATGATTCCTTGATGCCTGCATCAGAGTCCAAACTCTGACCTATGGCTGTAATAGGACTCAGCACATCACTTAGGCTCTGGTTTTGCCCTTCTATCTCACCCATGACTTCCTATTCTATCCAAAATAAGATCAAACATAGTTGAATGATACTTAAAGCTTGCTCTGCAAGCACGCAAGTGCACATACACACACACACACACACACACCAGTAAGATGACCACAGTCTAACCTTCTTTATTTCTCATGATACTCTTTCTTTTCCTTTTAAGACCACAGTAAATTTCCTACCAATATCCAAATCTGCTCAAAACATGTTTTCTCTGTCTCTATATATTTCACATTTTCATCCTTGTATCCTTACTCATCCAACTCTGGGGTTCAAAATCCCACACATACTTCAAAACAGGGTCTATGTTCAATCCTTCTGTGACTTTTGTTCTAATTATTACTGCCAGAGTTTTGCTTCCTTGAGACTTTTTATTTTTTTAACTAATTATTATAGCTACCACTAATTATTTTGATATCTTAGTGATAATTTCAGTTGTCTCCACAACAGATTGTAACCATTGTGAAAGCAGAAATTATTCCACACATTTTACACTTCTACAATGTAATAATTCAAATATTGAATGAACAAAAAGGAAGTACATATATTATTTATCTCAAACAATTACAGAATATATATGATTTTATACAATTTATTTCAAATACCTTTTGGAAATAAAATTGAAAACAACTATGGAAACTATATATATTTCAAAAGAACTTCTTATATTTTATTTAGAGATGAAATGATGTTGACATCAAGATGATTTATTATGAATTCACTAGAGGATTGAAGAAGGTACCAAAACTCTAGCTCTTGGTTCTCATTAATTCACATAAATTCTCTCACCACTGGTTTTTACCTAGCACTCAAGATCTAGAGACACTGGGAAGGCAACGTGTTGAGTACCTCAAATCCAGACCAAATGTTCTGAAAAACTACTTTGCACCTCCATCCCTTAAATAAACTATCATAACTCTTCTCCTCCTAAATCATACAGCTCCACTGAAGGCCTGGCTTTCACATCTCTGATAAGCCAGTCCATATGTCTCCAAATTTATCACTCACTATTTCCCTAAGTGAATTCTTTACTTTAGAAAATTGATTTACTTTTCCCCATAAAATAGGCTGCAAATCCCTGGCCTGACTCCATTGTTTACTTCATTCCCGCCACCTGGAATGTCCTTGCCTTTTCTCTCCTCTCATTAAAGTTGAACTCTCCATGGAAATTTCGCTTAACTGGAGTAATCCACTGTGATATTTCTCTTCCCTGAACTCATAGAATTTATTACCTGAACTACTAATTAGTCAAACAATGAGTACTGCATTGTAATTCAACCTTTTTTCCCATAGAAATGCTTTTTCTTCTCAAATTAATTTTTAGCAGTAATTTTTAAACTTTTCTATCTACAACCTTTTCAATATGATACTTAACATATAACTTTAAGTATATATTTGGATAAATGTAAGCATTTGCTCTAAAACATCTGAGAATAAGATTATTTCTCTTTATATTTTTATGTGCAATTTTTCAGAAGTAGCTACTGAAAATAAAACATGGACTCTGTAAAACAAGAGTTCATTGTCTAACAGTAAGAACAAATAAATTGAAATCAGCTAATGAAAGTCATAATAGTTGTGCATGCAAGCTATACTAAAGTTAACTTGAATAAATTTCATAAGTTTGGGAGGGAGGAAAGGCTTGTGAAATTTTTAATTGAGTCTACAAACATCATTTTATCAGACAAGTAAGATAAGAAAAATAATTTAATAAGAAGTAACAAAAGTAAAACGAGAAAGGGACAAGAATAATCAAAATCAGATGGTTGTTTTGTTCAAAGAAATATATACCTCCACACATTACAGTGCATTGTCTGGCACATAGGTAGTCAATAACTGATAATTGAATGAATAAAAGCATGGATTACAGGAGGTCTTTGCAGGGTGCAGATAAACTCATTGGACAACTTGTTCCAGACTCTTAAACTATATTGTGTTGTTTATAACTTACCACATTCTTGTCAGATATGTATCTCCATTTTACAGTTGGAAGACTGAAGCCCAGAGAAATGACCTTCATCAAGTTATAGGTAAGATGCAGAGTCAGGATTTATATTCAGGTTTATCTAGACCTTGATGGTTGGATGGGATCACCGACTCAATGGACATGGGTTTGGGTGAACTCCAGGAGTTGGTGATAGACAGGGAGGCCTGGCGTGCTGCGGTTCATGGGGTTGCAAAGAGTCAGACATGATTGAGTGACTGAACTGGAACAGGAATTGGAATGTATCTTTACTATATATCATCTGCCTTCTCAACTTGCCATGGAATTGTAAAAGAGGATCACTTATACAGGTAAATACAAACAATTAAGTCACTGTTTGCTTATATTAAGAACAAAGCCCAGAGGTAAGAGCAGATAGAAAAAAATCTGCTCTTTTTTCTATAGAAAATATCACATTGTGAAGAGCTGTGACTGCCAAGACATGAACTTTATTATTTAGACTGTGTTACCAAAATGAAGAATTTGAAGGAAATTTATGTATTTTAAATCTCACTATTCAAGTTGTGTGAAAAGGACTAGTGAGGAAAGTGATTGGGATGATTGTTGCTGCTGCTGCTGCTACTGCTAGGTTGCTTCAGTAGTGTCCGACTCTGTGCGACCCCATAGATGGCAGCCCACTAGACTCCTCTGTCCCTGGGATTCTCCAGGCAAAAATACTGAAGTGGGTTGCCGTTTCTTTCTCCAATGCGTGAAAGTGAAAAATGAAAGTGAAGTCGCTCAGTCATATCTGAGTCTTAGTGACCACATGGACTGCAGCCTACCAAGCTCCTCCATCCATATGATTTTCCAGGCAAGAGTACTGGAGTGTGTGCCTTTGCTTTCTCTGGTGGGATGATTGGGCAGGGTAAAAAAGTTCAGAACATATAAAAAATTTAAATAGCTCTGGGAAGAAAATAATAAGGGTCTAATTAAAGTTTGGACTTCCTTGATAGCTCAGTCAGTAAAGAATCTGTCTACAGCGCAGGAGACCCGGGTTTGATCCCTGGATTGGGAAGATCCCTTAAAGATGGAAGTGGCAAACCATTCACATTGTTGCCTGGAAAACCCCATGGACAGAGGAGCCTAGCAGGCTACAGTCCATGGGATCTTAAGAGTTGGACATGACTTAGCAACTAAATCACACCACCGAATAAAAGTTAAGCAAGTAGAAAGAAAAAAATAGTCATGCTACTTAAGCAGCAGAGTGCATAGAATTGTGAGACAGCTTGGCTGTGACAACCCAGAACATGAATTTTAGGACAACGGCCAAATATTAATCTATCTATGTGGCAGTAATGTCTTTAATTTAGAAAAGGACGATAGGTGGAGAGAGGTAGATTTTAGTGTTCTAAGATGTGTTAACTTGTAGGGGATGATAGGTTAATAAAGGACTCTTCTAGGTACACTGGGGAAAAGCGATCCTGTATCAAAGGAGAATAGAAATAAAAAGATCCAAAGGGAGAATCAGAAGTATATAGAGAAAACATGCTTCATGATCATCTAGATTTTAGTTCTTGAATAAATTGCTAAGATGCAGTCAAAGTAATAGGTAGAAATAGACAGGTGACGATTTCATGCAAGAGAAATTGTAATATGTTTCAAGGTTGAATTCCTAAACAGAGTAAGTAGTAATTTTGATAGAAGATGGAATGAAATTTAAAATAAAGAAGTTTTAAAGGGCATTTAGTGATTGCAGGGAAATTGTAGGAACAAAAAATTGAATGACAAGGGTAGAGTCTATCTATAGGTAGAATGTTCTTTGAAACAACTTGCATATAGAGAATAAACAGGGATTTGTCCAGATCGGCATAGAAAAATGCAGAAAGGGAATATAATATAAGTACCAATCAGACCATAGCATGTCATCCAAAGAGAGTACATGTATAACAAATCTGATGTCTCAGTTTTCAAAAGTATGACTGTTGCTTGCTAGTTCATCAACTACTAAATTTCTACAATGGATAAAAAAATTATGTTGACAATATCTTTACATCACTTATTGGGCTTCCCTGGTGGCTCAGAGGGTAAAGTGTCTGCCTGCCATGCAGGAAACCTGGGTTCGATTCCTGGGTCGGGAAGACCCCTTGGAGAAGGAAATAGCAACCCACTCCAGTATTCTTTCCTGGAAAACTCCATGGATGGAGCAGCCTGGTAGGCTATAGTCCATGAGGTCGCAAAGAGTCGGACACAACTGAGCGACTTCACTTCACTTCATTCTATTAATGCATTACATATGCTATGTATGCTATTGCTGTGATGTTTATATTCTTTTGGGCTTCTCAGAATCTGAACCTTCTTGCTATGTGTGGAGATTTCTTCATCTCAACTGAAGGCAGAGTCTCTAAAGACTAGGTTATAACCATTAGACCAAGACTCAGTTCTTTGCTTGAGCAGGCCTTGAAGTTTCACTCAGAATCTAGTGACACAAAAAAGAAGGCAGTGAAGAAATATGTATTTTTCAGTGGTGGCTGTGGTAACAAGTTCAAGTTTCCAGAGACACCATTAGAATTGATATATGTTACACACTCAGTGTTGGATAGCAACTGTGTTGGCAGCAGAATGAAGAGTGTTTGTACCTGTGGATGCTGCAATAATTCTTTAATATAATTTCCAGTATTAATTTAAGTTGTCTCTGAAATCCCTATTTTATTTCTGTTAAAGTAGCTAAATATGGCTTAACTTACTTGAACCTAAGAAGTTTAACTAATCCATTTTTTTCTTGAAAGGGAATAGACTAATGCTAGAGCAGTTTTAGGTTTACAAGAATATTGAACAGAAAGTATAGAGCCTGCATGTCCTCCTCACACCATCAAATTTCCCGCAAGGCTGGTGTAAGCCATTTATAGAATTCCCAAATGTTATTATATATATTACATAAATTAATTTCTATTACTAAATTCAACTATGTCATTGAATTCCCCTAATAAATTTGGTGAGGAAACTATGACTCAAATATATTAATTAAATTTCTGAAAATCAGATGGCTAAATAATTGAAAATCAACTTTTTATTTTGTTCTATTTTTTTCATATGCTGTATTACTTCTCAAGCATATATACTTAAGCTTTTGAAATTGCATTGAATTTGAATTCTTTAACTAGAACCATTCAGAGTTCACGTCTGTCAAACCCATTTTGGTAAGTCTCGAAGAGAATTGGAAGATCAGGTCAACATAAGTGGTTCATTATTGGAACAATGTCTACAAATTAAATCTGAAGCGTGTCTTCTTAACTTGAACTATATATTCTGAATTTTAAATTAAGGAATCTCAGACTTAATAAGGGTAATAATAGAGTTAAAAAAATTAGGTATCAAAAATTTCTAAGAAATTATGTTGTGCTTGTCATTGTTTTAATTACAGAACTCAAATATTTTAAAAATGTGAAATAAAATTGATTTCTACATAATATATTAATATTTAACCTACTTGATTTAAAGTGTGTATGTGTATTTTAAAATAATTTGATGGAAGATTTAACTGAAAACCCTAACTTTTCTAAGTGTCTAATATTTAAAGATGCTACAGTTATTCTTAAAATGACAACCTCTTCAGCCACATTAGCACTTAAAATATGATTTCTTATTTCATGATTTGCTTCAGATCTTGTGCTTCCAGAGAGATTAATCCTATAAAGGGTAGAGATATTCTAAACCTCTGACAGTTCTGCTGAACTTGTTGTTTCTCCCACTAGAGTTTTATAATAATACACTCAATTAGTTTCTTTGTCCCAGATTTCATGGAATAATTGCTAGAACTTTATCTAGTGCTTATGAGTCAGAAATGTTTATTCTTCAGAGAATGTTTTCTGAACATTTTTGTACTTTCTATGCAAAGTAAAACAAATTGAAATCAAAGCACAACTACTAGTTTCCATTTTTAAATTACTGCTCCACATTTAAGTATATAAAATACATAAGATTTTCTTATAATAATGCCCCATTCATATCCTATTAGCACAATTTTACTAGCAGTTTTCTCCATTATCTTGACTAATACACATTGTTCACAATCACTTGATTTTTAAGGCTGACATTATTTTCAGAGACAGTTTTATTAATAAATATTATTCACATTCATTTGCAACACCATTATATACATACATTAACATCTAATCCTATTTACATTTGTCATTCTAGAAAAAAAAGTAACAGCAAGTTGATGTTTAGTAACCCTCTATAAATAAAGATTGATTTTCAAAGCCTCAGTAAACATTCTACTCTCTTAGTAAGCAGGATGCCAATTTTATAAGTCATAAAGTTAATAGAAGTTTTACTTATTAATAAATGAAAAGAGTTGAGGGACCAAAATATGCCTAAATGAGGAGAAAAAAATATGATCCTATATAAAGGCATGCTTGTCATTTATAAAAATAGTCTTATCAAAATTTTTTTTTTTTTTCCATTTCAAAGAGAGCAAGACAAAAGAGCTACAGGAATATAGAAACTTATCTCTTTCATTGGTGGAAAAAATTATACTAACTTGTAAAGGAAGGATATTTTAAACTTTTATAATTAACATCCATTTTTAATTAGTATCACTGTTGCTGTTAGGAAAAATGAAGACCTAGAGAGAGTTCAGAAAGAGATGAACTATCCCAGTGTAATTACCACAACTCCCAGCAGGGTCTTCTCTCATCTGATTAACACCACAGCAGGAGAGTCATTCCAGCACACAGCTAACTGCCATAATCAGGAGGAACATAACACGGGTGAGAAGACTCAAAAAAGAGCTTCCCTGACATGTAAAATTAAGACTCCAAACTTCTTTAAGTTGCTGTGCATGAACTCATGATTCCAAACATTTTTAGAAAATCCAAACCAACCATAAAGTCAACCAATACTAAATACATTAAAAGACCTAAAGCTGACACTTGCAGTAAAACAAAATAGGCTATGTAAAAATGTTTCATTCCTCTCACATCAAAAAGCTATTTTAACTACTAGTTAATGTTCTGTTGTGGTTCATTGGCATCTCCAGTAAAGATACTGATTGAACTAATTTTTTCAATATTTGATAATCATGGATGTTACAATCAGCTTTTAGAAGATTTGAATATTTTTCTGCTGGTGTATATTTGGAACATTTCACAGATATTTAAATATATATTTTAAAAATATGAGTGGCATTTCCATTAGCTATCATCACACTGCAGTTAATATTTTGCTCCAGGTTAGTCTGGTGTTACTTAAAAGTCTGATCCAGAAGGTTGTTTTTTTTTTTTTAAGTTATTCATTTTCATTTTTGTTTTTGTAAATTATTTGTCTTGAATATTTTTGATTGTTTAACTATCAGTATTGTTCTTTAATTTTCAAGGTGACAGCTTTAATGATGTGTTGTAGGAATGCTAGCCACAATATTTAATGACAAGTGTGAAATGTGCATTGGCCAGTTAGAAAAGATCCTCAACAAAATGTAATGGGCAGTGCCTAGTCCACTATATTGCTATGTATTAGCTAAGTTTTCAATATACATGCTTAGGGAGGTAAAGCTTCCTAGGCTATCATACTAAGGTATTTTTATGATATTCCCCAAACAAAAGCAGAAAACAAAATAAGATAAGGTGCAATACAGATGGATTTGCTGATACTGGGGGGTGGAATCTATAGCCCCCAAACTTAGAGCAAGTTGTGACCCAAAATAGATGAAACGTTATCATTAATTTCTGTTTTCTTGGGCACTCATAACAAAGTACCACATACTGTGAAGCTTAAAACAAAAATTTATTCTCTCATAGTTCTGGAGGTTAAAAGTCCAAAATCAAGTTGTTGAGCAGATAATGTTCCCTCTGAAATCTCAAGTGAATATTCTGTCATTTGCTCTTAGTTTCCGGTGTGGGGCAACCCTCGGCATTGCTTGGCTTGAGCTTGCAGATTAACTCCAATTTTGATCTCAATTATTACATGACATTTTTCCTGTGTGTCTATCTCTCCCCTTCTCCTTCTTTTCTCAGTCATATTGGATTAGGGCACAACTGAATTCAGAATGACCTCATCCTAGCTAATCATGTCTGAAAGTACCGTATTCCACATAAGATCACTTCCTGAGGTGGGGAGTACAAGTTCATTATATCATTTGAGAGACACAATTAAAGTCATAACAACTGGCTTACTAATACAACCTTGCAAAATATATAGCTTTTAGCCATCATAGGCATCTTCAGAAGATTAACAATTCTTCATGTGGATATCTAATTTAATATATCACAAAGAAGACAATGAATTAGTAATGATATGAAATTGCATGATGGATAGTATATGACATGAATTACTCTTAAGAATATTTCTTTTTTAAACCACACTATAAAGTACCCTGTACAGGTCTTCAATCTTTCCATGACCACCCAGACTTACCTGAGTACTCCTATTGTACAACATTATAACTAACTTTTTGAATTGCTTATCAACACTGAAGTCTCATGGTAAGCCTCATATGTTTCATGTTTATGAATGAATTGAAGAGAAAATCTTTCTTAAAAGTGAAACTGCATCCTATGTGGAATGAGACAGTAAGTGAAAAATAATATTATTCTGAGTCACTATAGGGAAGACTCTCCAAAAATGACAATATTATCAATAAGGAGAATTCCCATGAGAAAGAAAATAAGTGATATGGACAGATTTTAAGATCATAAGCTGTAAAAAGTGTTGCCCAAGGGGAAATATATATATATTGTGTGTGTGTGTCTGAGTGTGTATTTTTTTTAAGAATCAGAAGTTATGAAGGATGCTGAATCCAAATAAGTAAAAATAGAGGAACATAGAAAGAAGAATCATTAAGGGAGTTAAAAAGCTAAAATGTTATATGAAAATGAACTTGAAGACAGGTGGAAAAGAACATTCTTTTCAGAAAAGGATGTCTTCATTTTAAAGATGCTAAATTTTACCTAATTACTTTCTAAGAAAGACTAGATGCCATACTTGTTCCAAGCTATGTGACTAAGTTTTGTGATTATATGGTACACATCAACTGCAATCAGCCATGAAGACTTTAATGAGAACCCTAGCTTAGAAACAAGTAGTTTTTCAGAGGATGATGCAAATTCAAATGGAAGAAGTGCAAACTATACAGAGCAATCATCTTAGAAATGAAGAATTTTGCAAAACATCAACAGGTGCAAATCATGCATGATGATATGGAATCACACTGAAAAAATAAGCAGTCTTCTGGAGAAGAAAAATAACGATTTCTATAATGATAAATTTTTCATATATTTTGTTTTGAAACAGATTTTCACTGAAACATTTTCATAATTATGTACAGATTTCATTTCACTAAAGGAAGGCTTTAGCCATAGCTATGAACTGGGAGAACCTTTTAAAAATAGCAATTTCTAGGCTTTGCTTAGAGGCATTCTGATGTGATAGGCAGAGTCAATCAATTTTGGAGTTTGATCCTTATTTTATAATTTAATGTTTATATATATTACTTCACAAATCACAACACGTTTTCTTATTTTTTAATAAGAATAATTGTACCAGACAGAATGGTCTGGAGTCATGGGTTCAATTTTGGGCCAGGGCAATCACCTGGAGGAGGAAAGAGCAATCCTCTCCAGTATCCTTGCCTGGAGAACCCCATGAAGAGAGGGTCCTGGCTGCTATGGCTCATAGAGTAGTAGCAAAGAGTCAGACATGACTGAAGCAACTGAGCACTCATGCACATATCATAATATGGAGTTTAAAAATTATTAGGGCAGGGGAAAATGTCATGGAAAATGATAAAAATATTAGGTTATTTGTTCCCAAAGTCTCCCAGATACTTCCATGCACAGTCCATTGTTCAGAAGAAGTAGCATGGTGCTACCCAATTATAACAAGACAGACTGCATACACCAAGTCTACTTTTACTTCTAGAATATATTAGTTCTGGTCCATTATTTTGAGTTTTTATTCAGGAAAACCAATATTACAAATATTCACCCTTCTTTGCTTGTCTTCCATCTCAAACATTTTGCTCTGGTCTTTATATGTGTTTCTATAAATCTCAAGCTTACTATCTTGATTTATTTCTTGTCTTGATTCAGTATTATTTACTAAGGATTCATTCAGATCTATTCTGTCTTGAGTACTCAGTAATTTTGTCTTTATTTTTTATATAATTTTGTCTTTTACGTATATGTCTTTCCTGATTTAAATCAACATTTATTTTCTTTAACTTATATGTGTATATGTATATATGGGCTAAATAAAATGAAAGAAAAGTTGATTCAGATCAGGAAAGAAGTACACGCGCGTGCGCACGCACACACACACACACACACACACACACACACGACAGGCTTTGTATGTCTTATTCAAGCTAAAGTTCATATTTCTAATGTATTTGGGGAGGATATTTAGTTTAACTTCAAATGTCCTCTGAGTTTCTTCAGCTTTATGGTTCATTTATTGTTGAGATTTTCTACCAATACAAAACTTGGATTTTGCAGCATCTGAAATTCTGTAGTATTTTTATATTGAAGCTTTGCATTTTATTCTTATTTAGAAAAAATAAACTAGGAACTAACAAAGACAGTTGCTCCTTGAAAAAATAGCTGTGACAAACCTTGACAGTGTATTAAAAAACAGAGACATTGTTTTGCCAACAAAGGTCTGGACAGTCAAAGCTATAGCTTTCCCAGTAGTCATGTATGGATGTGAGAGATGGATCATAAGGAAGGCTAAGCATCAAAGAATTGATTCTTTCTAACTGTGGTTCTGGAAAAGACTCTTGAGAGTCCCTAGGACTGCAAGGAGATCAAACCAGTCAATCCTAAAGGAAATCAATCCTGAATATTCATTGGAAGGAATGATGTTGAACCTGAAGCTCCAGTACTTTGGACATCTGATGCGAAGAGCTGGCTCATTAGAAAAGACCCTGATGCTGGGAAAGATTGAGGGCAAGAGGAGATGGGGCAACAGAGAATGAGATGGTTGAATGGCATCACCGACTCGATGGACATGGGTTTGGGTAGAATCTGGGAGTTGGTGATGGACAGGGAGGTCTGGCATGCTGTGGTTCATGGGGTTGCAAAGAGTCAGACACTACTGAGTGACTGAACTGAACTGAATTGAACTGAATATGAACTAACAGTTCCCAGTTTATGTTCAGTATGTTTATATTTATTATTTTACTTTTTCTGAGAACGATTTTGTGTGTTTCCTGTCAGTCCTCTGCTCCTCTCTGCTCTTTGTCGTGGAGTCCTTTCAGCATCCCCCTTTCTTGCTTCCTGTACCCACAGGCTGAGAATAGACATGGAAAGGTGGTTGATGCTCAGATGGGATTTTTTCCCCATTTATTTTGACTTAGAAATTACCTAGGGTTGTGGTGTTCTCTGTCTGCTAGCAATGTTGAAAGCATGTTGATTTTATCATTGTTTCAGAAGAATAAGAGAGTCTGAATTAGACTGTTGCTCTTGCTCTCCAAGGCCAGATATCTTTACTAAGAAAATATCATCTTAACAGATGATTGAAACTGGAAGAAATTATAATATTAAGATGTAGGCATTAGAATCACACATAGCTATTAATGCTTAGCACCAGATTTGTTCCCAAGTTTCTTGCAATTGAAAATTTAATCAACTAAATTATTTTTATCCTTTTCAAGAAAAAAATAGTATATTTTATACCTCAGAATAAAAAAAAATTCAGCTTTCTCAGCACCTAAATCTGAAAAAAAAAAAAACTTACAAAATGTTTGTATATATTATGTTGAGTAACAAAATGGTTAAAAATGTCTGAAGTGAAATTGTTTGCTACTCAAGCCATGTCCGACTCTCTGTGACCCCATGGACTATAGCATACCATGCTCCTCTGTACATGGAATTTTCCAGGCAAGAATACTGGAGTGAGTAGCCATTTTCTTCTCCAGGGGATCTTTTGGACTCAGGGATTGAACCTGAGTGTCCTTTATTGCTGGAGGGTTCTTTACTGTCTGAACCACCAAGGAAGCCCAAAAATGTCTAGATCAGCTCTTTTCATATTATTTATAACATAGGACTTAACTACAGGACCCAATTTTTAAATAATATTTAAATAATAATATTTAAATAATATTTTTAAATTATATAGCAGAAATCTAATACATTGAGACACAATAATTATCTATCTTTCACTTTAAGAATACTTTGCTCTCTCATATCCCCTGCCACCGATAGATTTGCAATGGATTATGTTGAGATCTTCAAGAATAAGTCTGCTTATAACAGCCCATCTGCATATTTCTAGCTGCATCACCACAATGATGTGTTCCTGGTTTAGTCAGTAAATCAAGTGAGCACATGATGACCTGTAGTTTCTTCAAATTTTAGATAGGAGTTTTTTTTTTTTTTCTTCTAAACTTGGATGATTTAACTTGTGCCCCTGAAATGTAAACAATCATTGTGCAACCACAAAGATTCAATTTGAAACTGAAGCCAAGGGAGAAAGAAGTGAAGATAACAAATATTTAATGTTAATGCCACCTCAAAATGACTATAGATTCCTCTCTAAAATGCTAGCATAACTCCATAAATTCTCATATTGATTATGCCATTTTTAGCCTGGTTTTGTTTTTAGTTGCATTTAAAATCATCCTGAATGAAACAATAAGAACTGTATTATATTTAGATAGAATATAATATTTTAAAATATAAATATTACAGACTTAACAAAGCATAGCTAATGTAAAACAATTATTTTAAGGGACAAATGAATAAACTTCAATATTTGGATTTTTATGATGACAATCAAAATTCAAAATTATAGTCCAAAGAGTATTTCTGAGTATAGTATTTTCTATAATGTTGACTAATTTTAAACAAATTCACACATGTAAATGAACACATATGATACATGAAGCATACAAAGAAAAAAGAAAACATACAAAGAAGAAAGTGAAAAAATACTCACAAGCCAGTACATAAATCAGGAGATTTATGTAGTGCATAAGCTCTAGAGATTTAGTCTTTTAAAGAAAGATATTTACCAGTGAAGACAGATATTTAATTTTACTTATGTTGTTTTGCCAAATATAAATTTCCAAACCACCTGCTTCCTTCCCTGGTGGCTCAGAGGTTAAAGTGTCTGCCTCCAATGCGGGAGACCTGGGTTCGATCCCTGGGTCGGGAAGATCCCGTGGAGAAGGAAATGGCAATCTACTCCAGTATTCTTGCCTGGAGAATCCCATGGACAGAGAAGCCTAGTAGGTTACAGTTCACGGGGTCGCAAAGAGTCGGACACGACTGAGCGACTTCACCTCACCTTACTAATCTTACTAATGTAAGAATGCATCCAACTGGAATGAGTTAATAATCATAGATAACTAGAGTCCTAGTTTTTCAGTAGCTGAATCATATCTGACTTTTTGCAACCCTATGGACTGTAGCTCACCAGGCTCCACAGTCTATGGAATTTTCCAGGCAAGAATATTGGAGCAGGTTGCCGTTTCCTTCTCCAGGGAGTCTTTCTGACCCAAGGATTGAATCCATGTCTCCTGTATTGAAGGCAGATTCTTTACCACTGACCCACTGGGGAAGCCAGAGGCCAAGAGTTGAGAGATATCATTTCTGTTACTTTTGATGCTAAGACTGGATCTGGCAGCAACTTGGAGTTGGTTGCCACTGTTCAGTTACTGAGTGAGTAAGATATATCAGAGAGAAATTATTCTGAAAAATAGATAAAAATAGTGATCAAACACTTACATAGTTTGATACTAAGAAGATAGAAGGATGACATGAAGAACTGAAGGGCAAGAATAAATCAAATATCTTTTATCTTCTCTTGATTTTAGAAGTAAATGTGACACATGTGATATTTGGATACATCCCAAACTCTGAAAAATACTGATTTTTTATCCAAGAAAAATATTTCTTGCTGTGCAACTTATTTTAATAAGTGATTGAAAATATATATACTTTACATACACAGAATACTTTACCTTAAGTTAAAATTAACAAATAATTCAGTGATTTTAGTAGTCTAAAATTTTTAGAAGACTATTTTCAAATAGGAATTTACTATAAGAAAATATATTTTGAGGATGTTACAATTATTTTTAAAATTTAAATTTTAAATTTTAAAAATTATCTATTTTTTCATCTAAATCTTTGAAAGTATTTGTTGAACTTAAAATTTAAAAGATCCTATTTATATAGTAAGCCTTCACATTTGAGTCACTATATTTATGAGAAACAAAGAAGCAAACAAAAATTAGCCAAAGTTTTCATTCTGTTTTCTAACAATCATTCAAGCTCATTGATACCTATGTTTTTATTTTTGTCTCAATCATATCATACTGGATTAAGGGGATTCATGTTAAAACACCGGTTTGTATATTTAGTTATATATTTTTGTTTGTTGTCTAAACTTATTTAGATAGAAACAGCTTCCATGGTAGCTCAACTGGTAAAGAATCCACCAGCAATGCAGAAGACCCTGGTTCGATTCCTGGGATGGGAATATCCCCTGGAGAGGGCGTGGCAACCACTCCAGTGTTCTTGCCTGGAGACTCCACCCCATGAAAAGAAGTCTGGCAGGTTACATTCCATGGGATCACAAAGAGTGGAACACAGCTGAGCCACAGTGAGGATCAAATTATTCCAGAATCCAACTATGCACAAAAGAGTGTTCTGTGCTGGGAACAATTAAAAAGAACTGCTCTTTTCTCCTGTCATCCCACACATTGATGACCCTTTGAAATAAAGAATAAAACTCCTCAAACATAATCAGCCAGTACAAACTGATGAAAGAATTAAATAATATGTGTTCTGTTTAAGACATGATCTTCAATCTGTAACATACTCCATCACTACTCATTTGTAAATGTAATGATTTAGTCAGATCATCCCATCCTCCCACACCACTCTTAAGGGGTAAAAATGAGAGTCTTAATCTTTAAATATAGTTACTTCAGCTTAATGTGTTCAGTCACAAAAAAATACAAAGGACTAAAAAGGATTTATAAGGCTTCAATAGCTGCTAAAAATACTAAACTTTTAAACGAAATTACATATTTAGTGACTTTCTAGAACAAAATTTTAATGTCTGAAGAAAGTCAGAAAATTAATGAACAAAAGTTCAATAATTTGTCATTGATTGAAGTTGAATTTGGAAGCAATAATTTTTAATATTGAAGGGATTTTGACTATTGGTTAGTTGACAAATGTTCACTATATTCTTAACATTCACAATCCAATCAAGGGAAATTTTTCTTTAATTAGAGTGTCAACCCAAGCTGTTAATTGTGGTAGACATTATTCTTTTGATGCGACTTTTAGAAACTAGCCATGCTAACATATTATATATACCCTCATCCTTTCTCTTTATATGTATATCATGTATTTATATGCATTAATTTTATAAATATGTGAATGTATACCTAGACCTATAGATCTCTATCTCTATTTCTATTTATCTACTGTATCTATCTTTCTATCTAGTAGAGATTTAGTTTATACCATTTGTCATAAGAAATGATATGCAGCAAACCACCAAAAAGCTAGGTACTTAAAAAAAGTAAATTTTGTGGATATAGTGTGTAGATTGACTGACTGTTGACTGTTACCCTGGACTGGAAGGTCTACTGATCTGGAGTACACTTACCCTATTGAGATTGGGTATGATTCTGCCTAATGTGTCTCTCATCTACCTTTTGGGTCAAGTAGACTAGCTTTGACATTTTTTATAGAAATAGCTGCAACATAAGAGAGAAGTGGTGAAAGATAAGGTGAAGAGTCAGAATGGACTTTCATAATTTCTGCCTTATTCTATTGACCAAATGAGGTCACAGGGCTGAACCCAAGGTCAAGGTGAAGGGCAAGTCACTTCATCACAGGATCACACATCGTAAGATGTGGTACTGTGAGGTCAAAAGTGTAATAGTTTCAAGTGGATTAGAGAATTGATATGTAATGCACTCTGATTGATTTCAAATAACTGGTTCCCAGTCCTCTGATATATAGACATAAAATTCCAAGTCTCTTTTATTATTTGCTTCCACAGTTTTCATAGTGTTTATTAAGAAATCAGTTTGTGTTCAATTGTAATTTATTCAAAATTCATAACAAAGAATAAAATTTAATTTTATTTTTAAGGTTCAGAGAGTGAAATGCACTTCCTTGGGAGAAAGTGGACACAGACATATTAACATTCCCACAATAATAATTGTTAATAGTGAACACTCTAGCACCGAGAGAGCCTACAAGTGCATTATCTTAATTCATCAAATATAGATATTATTACTCCATTACCCTACTCTATTATTTCCCTTGGTGGGAAATAAGTTCAGAGAAGAGGCTAAACAATGTTGACTGGGTTCATATTAATAGTTAAGAATCACAAGACTTGTTTCAAAACCAAGAACACTTTGACATCAAAGCCCATGTTTTAACTGCTAGAAGGCACTAACTCCCATCAACAAAGAAACAAGCATCATCAGATGAACACCTTCAGTAAACTTTCATGTATAATACATGGGTTTAAAGTCAGTCCATGACTGACTTTCATTACAGTCAGTGAAATCAATTAATTAATATTACTACTGGGGTGGCAACCGAGAGGAGCCACCCCACGTCCGAGGTCAGAGGCGACAGTTAAGAGGAGCCACCCTGTGTCCAAGGCCAGGGGCGGCGCCGGAGGCCAGGGGTCCTGGTAGGAAGGAGCAAACCCACACCCGAGGCCAGGGCGGCAGCCGGGAGGAGCAACCCTACATCCAAGGAGTGGTGGCTGCGCAGGCGCAGGAGGACCTAGAGGAGCCATCCCACATTGAAGGTCAGGAAGGGCAGTGGGGAGGAGATACCCCTCATCCAAGGTAAGGAGCAGCAGCTGTGCTTTGCTGGAGCGGCCGTGAAGAGATACCCCATGCCCAAGGTAAGAGAAACCCAAGTAAGATGGTAGGTGTTGCAAGAGGGCATCAGAAGGCAGACACACTGAAACCATGCTCACAGAAAACTAGTCAATCTAATCACACTAGGACCAGAGCCTTGTCTAACTCAGTGAAACTAAGCCATGCCCGCGGGGCAACCCAAGATGGGCAGGTAATGGTGGAGAGGTCTGACAGAATGTGGTCCACTGGAGAAGGAAATGGCAAACCACTTCAGTATTCTTGCCTTGAGAACCTCATGAACAGTATGAAAAGGCAAAATGATAGGATACTGAAAGAGGTACTCCCCAGGTCAGTAGGTGCCCAATATGCTACTGGAGGTCAGTGGAGAAATAGCTACAGAAAAAATGAAGGGATGGAGCCAAAGCAAAAACAATACCCAGCTGTGGATGCAACTGGTGATAGAGGCAAGGTCCGATGCTGTAAAGCGCAATATTGCATAGGGACCTGGAATGTCAGGTCCATGAATCAAGGCAAATTGGAAGTGGTCAAACAGGAGATGGTAAGAGTGAATGTCGACATTCTAGGAATCAGTGAACTAAAATGGACTGCTGCTACTGCTGCTACTAAGTTGCTTCAGTCGTGTCTGACTCTGTGTGACCCCATAGACGGCAGCGCACCAGGCTCTGCCATCCCTGGGATTTTCCAGGCAAGAACACTGGAGTGGGTTGCCATTTCCTTCTCCAGTGCAGGAAAGTGAAAAGTTAAAGTGAAGTCGCTCAGTTGTGACTGACATTTCGCGACCCCATGGACTGCAGCCTACCAGTCTCCTCTGTCCATGGGATTTTCCGGGGAAGAGTACTGGACTGGAATGGGTGAATCTAACTCAGATGACCACAATATCTACTACTGTGTGCAGGAATCCCTCAGAAGAAATGGAGTAGCCATCATGGTCAACAAAAGAGTCTGAAATGCAGTACTTGGATGCAATCTCAAAAACGACAGAATGATCTCTGTTCGTCTCCAAGGCAAACCATTCAATATCACAGTTATCCAAGTCTATGCCCCAACCAGTAATGCTGAAGAAGCTGAAGTTGAACGGTTTTATGAAGACCTACAAGATCTTTTAGAACTAACACCCAAAAAAGATGTCCTTTTCATTATAGGGGACTGGAATGCTAAAGTAGGAAGTCAAGAAACACCTGGAGTAACAGGCAAATTTGGCCTTGGAATGCGGAATGAAGCAGGGCAAAGACTAATAGAGTTTTGCCAAGAAAATGCACTGGTCATAGCAAACACCCTCTTCCAACAACACAAGAGAAGACTCTACACATGGACATCACCAGATGGTCAACACCAAAATCAGATTGATTATATTCTTTGCAGCCAAAGATGGACAAGCTCTATACAGTCAACAAAAACAAGACCAGGAACTGACTGTGGCTCAGATCATGAACTCCTTATTACCAAATTCAGACTTAAATTGAAGAAAGTAGGGGAAACAGCTAGACCATTCAGGTATGACCTAAATCAAATCCCTAATGATTATACAGTGGGAGTGAGAAATAGATTTAAGGGCCTAGATCTGATAGATAGAGTGCCTGATGAACTATGGAATGAGGTTCGTGACATTGTACAGGAGACAGGGATCAAGACCATCCCTATGGAAAAGAAATGCAAAAAAGCAAAATGGCTGTCTGGGGAGGCCTTACAAACAGCTGTGAAAAGAAGAGAAGTGAAAAGCAAAGGAGAAAAGGAAAGATATAAGCATCTGAATGCAGAGTTCCAAAGAATAGCAGGAAAAGATAAGAAAGCCTTCTTCAGCAATCAGTGCAAAGAAGTAGAGGAAAACAACAGAATGGGAAAGACTAGAGATCTCTTCAAGAAAATTAGAGATACCAAGGGAACATTTCATGCAAAGATGTGCTCAGTAAAGGACAGAAATGGTATGGTTCTAACAGAAGCAGAAGATATTAAGAAGAGGTGGCAAGAATACACAGAAAAACTGTACAAAAAAGATCTTCACAACCCAGATAATCACGATGGTGTGATCACTCATCTAGAGCCAGACATCCTGGAATGTGAAGTCAAGTGGGCCTTAGAAAGTATCACAACGAACAAAGCTAGTGGAGGTGATGGAATTCCTATTGAGCTATTTCAAATCCTAAAAGATGATGCTGTGAAAGCGCTGCACTCAATATGCCAGCAAATTTGGGAAACTCAGCAGTGGCCACAGGACTGGAAAAGGTCAGTTTTCATTCCAATCCCAAAGTTTAAGGTTAGGCAACTTATAAAGGAGAAACAGAATTACTTCATGTGAGTGAAAAATTCATTATCCTTACACAGGATTTTCTCAGCCTAAATCACTGCAATGTTTTCATGTGCATTTGTATCCCTGCCATTCTCTTAGAGGCCTCATCATATAACAGATAAAATTTACAAATAGCCAAAAATGTAGATGCCAAATGTGGGGAACCCCTTCAGGGAACAAGACCACCTAGACCTGCCTTCACAGAGCTTGTCGTTCAGAGAGAAAAACAGATGTTAACCAGGTAATGAAATAAGCATGAAGAGTGGTGAGTGAGAAGAACACAGTGCTACAGGAATACACTGCAGGACACACTAACATTTTTTAGGGGTCATGGAAGACTGGTACCTGAGGATGGCCACGTGGCAGGTAACAGGGTCAGAAGAGTGATTCAGCCAGCCACAGACTGGAAAAGAGGCCAGGGAAGACTGGCTTAGTGAACTCCGAGATCTAAAATGAGTCAAGAGGGGCTAGAAAACAAACTAAGGGGAAAGAGGAGGAATGAAGCCGGCCGGGTAGCCAGGGGCCAGATCTTACAAGACAGCACAGAACCTGAACTGTGTCCTTTCATGTTCCACCTTCCACCCCCTAACTTCCTACTTATAAACCATTCACAATGAACCTGGGCCGGTAGCGCTTGCCAAATATGATAAGGAACTATTCAGTCCAGTTCAGTTGCTCAGTCGTGTCTGACTCTTTGCGACCCCATGGACTGAAGCATGCCAGGCCTCCCTGTCCATCACCAACTCCCGGAGTTTAGCCAAACTCATGTCCATTGAGTCAGTGATGCCATCCAACCATCTCATCCTCTGTTGTACCCTTCTCCTCCTGCCTTCAATCTTTCCCAGCATCAGGGTCTTTTCCAATGAGTCAGCTCTTCACATTAGGTGGCCAAATTACTGGAGTTTCACCTTCACCATCAGTCCTTCCAATGAATATTCAGGGCTGATTTCCTTTAGGATGGACTGGTTGGATCATCTTGCAGTCCAAGGGACTCTCAAGAGTCTTCTCCAACACCACAGTTTAAAAGCATCCATTCTTCAGTGCTCAGCTTTCTTTATAGTCCAACTCTCACATCCATACATAACCACTGGAAAAACCATAGCCTTGACTAGATGGACCTTTGTTGGCAAAGTAACATCTCTGCTTTTTAATATGCTGTCTAGGTTGGTTATAACTTTTCTTCCAAGGAGTAAGCATCTTTCAATTTCATGGCTACAATCATCATTTGCAGTGATTTTGGGGCCCAAAAAAATAAAGTCTGACACTGTTTCCACTGTTTCCCCATCTATTTCCCATGAAGTGATGGGACTGGATGCCATGATCTTCGTTTTCTGAATATTGAGCTTTAAGCCAACTTTTCCACTCTCCTCTTTCACTTTCATCAAGAGGCTATTTAGTTCTTCTTCACTGTCTGCCATAAGGGTGGTGTCATCTTCAGAATTTTCCACAGTTTATTGTGATCCACACAGTCAAAGGCTTTGGCATAGTCAATAAAGCAGAAATAGATGTCTTTCTGGAACTCTCTTGCTTTTTCAGTGATCCAGTGGATGTTGGCAATTTGACCTCTGGTTTTCTACATGCGCCTTGAACATCTGGAAGTTCACAGTTCACGTATTGCTAAAGCCCGGCTTGGAGAATTTGAGCATTACTTTACTAACATGTGAGATGAGTGCAATTGTGTGGTAGTTTGAGCATTCTTTGGCACTGCCTTTCTTTGGGATTGGAATGAAAACTGACCTTTTCAATCCTGTGGCCACTGCTGAGTTTTCCAAATTTGCTGGCATATTGAGTGCCTTTAGATGTTCATTAAAGAATATGGAGCAATAAAAAAAAAAAAAAAAAAAACTGAGACAATATTAACATCAAGGAAGGAAAATTATAGAATTATAGAAGAAAGGAAATTAATCAGTTCCCTACATGGCTCAGCTATGAGGAACATTATATTTGAAAGATTCGTATATAGTCATTACTGCTGCTGCTAAGTCGCTTCAGTGTGTCCGACTCTGTGAGACCCCATAGACAGCTGCCCACCAGGCTCCGCCGTCCCTGGGATTCTCCAGGCAAGAATGCTGGAGTGGGTTGCCATTTTCTTCTCCAGTGCATGAAAGTGAAAAGTGAAAGTGAAGTCACTCAGTCGTGTCTGACTCTTCAAGACCCCATGGACTGCAGCCCACCAGGCTCCTGCATCCATGGGATTTTCCACACAAGAGTACTGAAGTGGGGTGCCATTGCCTTCTCCGTAGATAGTCAATAGATAATGCCTAAAATTGGAAATCAAGAAATATCTGTAGCTACTACTTAGAAATTAGAAAGCAAATACCAAATAGAAAACTGAAAGTTTTCTAAGTATACTTTCAAGGTAAGGGAATAGAAAAGGGAGGCAGGATGGAGTAAGTGGGGCTACTGCTACTGCTAAGTCGCTTCAGTCGTGTCCGACTCTGTGCGACCCCACAGACAGCAGCCCACCAGGCTCCCCCGTCCCTGGGATTCTCCAGGCAAGAACACTGGAGTGGGTTGCCATTTCCTTCTCCAATGCATGAAAGTGAAAAGTGAAAGTGAAGTCGCTCAGTCGTGTCCGACCCTCAGCGACCCCATGGACTGCGGCCCTCCAGACTAAGCAGTGTCTTTATTAAAAATCCTTGTAAATGTATTACTTTGTCATTTTTTGTGATTATGAGCCACGTATTTTTTTTTAGAAGATTTTACAGATATGTTCTATTGACCTTCAAAAACAGTTTCTTGCTACTTTTATGCATGCTTTTCAGAAACTAGAAAAAGAATTGTGCAGGTTTTTTGTTTGTTTTGTTTTAATTGTCCTGGGTCTTCGTTGCAGCGCCTGGGCTTCTCTTGTTGTGCCATGTGAGCTTAGCTGCCCCACATCCTATGGGATCTTAGTTCCCCAGTCAGGGATTGCACTCATGTTCCTTGGATTGGAAAGTGGATTCTTTATCACTGGACCCCCAGGGAAGTCCCCAGAAATCTTTTTAATGTTCTTATTAGTTGTAATTGTGTATGTGGCGTTTTATTTGTTTCTTTCTGCATTAATTACTCTTGCCAAGGCTTTATGTTAAGTGAAACGTGCTTGGCATATAGCTTTTACCTCTACTAAGTATTTATTTCAGAGAAGGCAATGGCGACCCACTGCAGTACGCTTGCCTGGAAAATCCCATGGATGGAGGAGCCTGGTAGGCTGCAGTCCATGGGGTCACTAGGAGTCGGACATGACTGAGCGACTTCACTTTCACTTTTCACTTTCATGCATTGGAGAAGGAAATGGCAACCCACTCCAGTGTTCTTGCCTGGAGAATCCCAGGGACGGGGGAGCCTGGTGGGCAGCCGTCTATGGGGTCGCACAGAGTCGGACACGACTGAAGCAACTTAGCAGCAGCAGCAACAAGTATTTATTTGAAAAGGTCCAGTTCAAAGGATCCTGCATGTAAAATACCTCCTGTGAAGTTTTCTCTCCTAAAAAATAACTTTTAAAAGAATCCGCCTTGCAATGCAGGGGACACAGTTTGGATCCCTGGTTGGGGATCTTAAGATTCCAGGGTAGGATAACTAAGCCCGAGTGCCTCCAGCCCTAGCATGCTGCAACTAAGACAGGAGGTAGCCAAATTGAAAAAATAAAAAGTTATCTGCTGCTGCTAAGTCGCTTCAGTCGTGTCCGACTCTGTGAGACCCCATAGACGGGGGCCCACTGTCTCTGGGGTTCTCCAGGCAAGAAGTTATCTAGTAGAGAGAAATATCAGTAATACAGGAGAAAGACAAGAAGACTGAGGTAGCCAAATTGAAAAAATAAAAAGTTATCTGCTGCTGCTAAGTCGCTTCAGTCGTGTCCGACTCTGTGAGACCCCATAGACGGGGGCCCACTGTCTCTGGGGTTCTCCAGGCAAGAAGTTATCTAGTAGAGAGAAATATCAGTAATACAGGAGAAAGACAAGAAGACTGAGGTATAGAACAAGAGGGCAGGGGTGAGGGATAGGAATGGGAGGATGACAGCTGGCTTGTGCTGTGTGCTTAGTTGCTCAGTCGTATCCTACTCTTTGTGACCCCACCAGGCTCCATGCAATTCTCCAGGCAAGAACACTGGAGTGGGTAGCCATTCCCTTCTCCAGGGGATCTTCCCACCACAGGGATCAAACCCCGGTCTCCTGCAGGTGAATTCTTCACCATCTGAGCCACCATGGAGGCCTGACAGCTGGCTTAACTAGCAACAAGGACAATTCATTTTAATATGATGGAAGTCAAAGTACCTAAGCGAGGATGAAGGTAAATTGGCCAGACTGCTGGTAGATAAGGATGTTTTCCTTTCTCCCCCCTTTAAAAATTTTATTTTTGTCTGGGGTGGGTCTTGTTGCTTCATGCAGGCTGTCTCTAGTTGTGGCAGGCACGGGCTACACTCTAGTTGCGGTGCACTGGTTTCTCATTGCAGTGGCTTCTTTTTTTGAGCACAGGCTCTAGAGCAGGAAGGCTCTCAGCAGTTGTGGTGCAAGGGTCCAGTTGCCTCGAGTCATGCAGAATCTTCCCAGACCAGGGATCAAACCTGTGTTCCCTGCATTGGCAAGCAGGTTCTTAACCACCAGTGGTCGTTTATTATTATTACTATTTTTTTAAATATTGTGGCATGTGGGACAGATAAGGCACTGGCACACCACTTTGGTACTCTTGCCTGGAAAACCCCATGGATGGAGGAGCCTGGTGGGCTGCAGTCCATGGGGTCGCTACGAGTCAGACGTGACTGAGCGACTTCCCTTTCACTTTTCCCCTTCATGCACTGGAGAAGGAAATGGGAACCCACTCCAGTGTTCTTGCCTGGACAATCCCAGGGACAGGGGAGCCTGGTGGGCTGCCTGCCATCTACAGGGTCGCACTGTTGTAGCCACGTGTTCCGGAAAACAAACTCACTCAGAAGGACAATGCAGACAGTGGAGTGCAGTTTATTACACCAGCGGGCCCAGGGCAGAGTCTCCTCTTAGCCAAGGACCCCGACCAGTTTTTGTGAAAACCTTATATACCCTAAGTGTACTTGCTCAAACCCACCTCCTCAAAGTCCTTGAAAAAAGTCTGGACAAGGTAAAAGAGAGATAGGACCAAAGTTAACCCATGATTCATGTGTCACAAGACTAGATAAACAGTGGACATTTATCAACAGGACTGTGGTCATATCCTGATAAACATAATGGAATTTACGACTTTGTTCTCTTACAGAGTAATTAGCATATTCTTTTAGGCAACAGAGAGTCCAAGTCCTGAGGCTCTTTTACGGGGGGTCTGGTTTCCCATTGGTATGCTGCTTCCATAGACACCAGGCACAAAGTTCAGAGTCCACTGGGAGGGTGACCATGCATGTAGCCTAATGTTCGCAGCCTGGCCTAAGATGGAGCCCAGCTCTGTCTGTTTCCTCCTTCAGCACAGGGTTGGACACGACTGAAGCGACTTAGCAGTAGCATCAGCATAAGCTAAACACACACACAGACACACACACACACACACACACACACACACACACACGCCCAGCAAATACGAAACACTAGGAAAGAGGGAGGCAGTCATGATGCCCCCTAGTGGCCCTGATGAGTCCTATTACCCCATCCAGATTTGCCTGATTCCTAAACCTTTCATGTCAATGGCAGGAAAACAGCAGTCTCTGCCCTTCTGTTTGTTGGAAGTGTTAAGAATGGGGCTGCTATGCAAATACAGAGAACAGGCTTGCAGACACAGCAGGGGAAGGAAAGGGTGGGACAACTGAAACAGTCGCAATGAAACGTGTATGCAAAATAGATAGCCAGTGGGAATTTCCTGTGTGATGCAGAGAGCTCAGTCAGGTGGTCTGTGACAACCTAGAGGGTGGGGT